>VZRH01005667.1:51952-277140 GCA_013397555.1 Urocynchramus pylzowi | reverse complement strand
TTTTTTTTCCCCTAAAAATTAACTGTTTCTTTAAGCAGTCTTATTTATTGCCTTCCCTGGAATCTTTGAGGTGAGGTCTCACCTCTGGTAATGGTGTAAGAATGCTCCTGTGGAGTGATTGCTGTGCTCTGCTCATCAGTCAAGCACAGTCACTTCTGAGGTGGAACCCTGTTAGTATTAAACAGCAAATGACAGTGGGTTCAAGACAAGAAAAGAAGAAGAAAGCATCCAGTTTCAACTGCAGGGACTGTTTTGGAAGGCAGATTGTAATTAAAGTAATCGGAATTCAGACGTTCAGACAGTCGTTGCACTCAGTGCCTTTGAAAAGTGTCAAGCTTTGATTATAACTTATATTTTTGTTTATAATCTTATCATACAAAAGATTTTGCCCAAGGAATCTGCTGTCTCCAATACTTAGTCCCATGAAGATAGAGGATACTAAGTAGTGTCTTTGAGTAGAGGCAACCCAAAGCCATCTGGCAAAAATCATTGTGAAACCAATCCTCCTGCTGCACCAAAGCACGAAACATCCCCAGAACTCTGCCACTCTGCACATCACTGGAATAAAACTCTCATCAACGTCTTTCAAGGGTCATTAGATTATTTTTTACAGGTGAAGAAGTAGGGGAAAAAATATTCAGGTGGAAAGTAATGGGCATGGATGCTGGTGAAGGAAGATGTAACTTTAAAAATCAGAGGTAGAAAAGGAGGAATGTTTAATACATGCTGCCTTAGAGAAAACTATTTTGGACCTGCTTGTTACTTGACTACATACTAGACTACTATGATTATTTCAGTTGTACTTTATTTGAGCTGTTATTTCCTATGAAACAAGAAGTCCTTCTGCTTTGTAACAAACTTCTTAAACCATGTGACTGACCTCAGTTCCCAGGAGAGCCCGCTGGAGAGTACAAATGTGCAAGTGAAAAGCATTTGCACAAAATACACTGCTTGGTGTGGTTTTGACCTGAAATACACTCTAATAAGTTGCTGGTAGCAGAGACTGAGATCACATGATACTCAGTAGAAATTCAGCAGTGAATAGCTTACTTTCTATTATTTCTCCCCTATTTAAATTAAGGGGCAGGTGGAGGAAGTTGATATTCTAAGTGTGTGTTTCTGAAGAACAGTAAATCCAGACCTGTCTCTTTAGTGAAAGCCCCTAGAGTTTTTGATCTCCTAAAAGTAATACCCACCTAGTGTGTGTTTAGTACAGCCTATTGGTATGCACTTCCTGAAATCTTTGGAGTGGTTGGGGACATGCCTGCACTTAGGATGTGAAATATAGTAACTGCTAGATTGGTAGTAGTGGCAAACTTCAAGGAGATCTAGGGAAAAAATCAACCCTGTGCACATCCAGTACTCTACCTGCTTCCCCTCTTCTGGGAGCATGCACCTGTGGAGCCTGGCAGAGCTGGAAGTCCCTTCAGATAACCAGGACTTTGGTACATTACAAACTAAAACAGCCTTTCATATCATTTCCTTCCCAAATCTCCTTTCCTTCCAGAGAGCACTTTGCCTCCCACTCCATCTCTGTAAGTTCTCTCTCTCTGTTCAATCCTCTAAAGCATTTTACAACTCTAATTAGACACGTATCTCCAATTTACTACTATTTAAAAGGGTAAGCAGTTAATGTCGTAAGACTGAGAATGCCTGGTAATTAATTACTAGCTCCAAGGACCTGGCTATCTCTCTAACCAGCCTTGTCTCAAATAGCATCTCTCTCTGTTAAAACCTCTGTTCACAGTAATTAAACAGTAGGGAGGAGAAGCACCTTGGAGCCTGCCCAACCAAGTCTGTCTGACACAAAGTGTGGCTCTGTCAGGCAGTCCTTTTTTATCTGACTATCTGGCATGGACATAATGGGACAACAAATTTTGATGACTCCCAAGTACACTCCAGCTTTGTGCAAAAGCAACTCCTGTAGCAGGATCCCCTCTGTGCCACTGCCAATTGAAACACAAAACCTGTTGGGATCCTCCTCATCTCTGGGAAAACAATGTGTCCCTAGGAGAATGACAGGCAGTGCTCCCACCCTGTTCCCAGAAAGCAAAGCATTATAAGCTGAGGAAGTTGGTTTGTGCTGCTGCCTCTGGACACTAAAGCAGTTTGTGTTGGAGCATCCTGCAGAGCTAAGCCCAAGTGGTGCTGGGGTTAGGTTCTGCTCTTTACAGTTGTCTTCAGCCCACACGTTTGCAGGTGCATGTGCTGGTGTGTTGCTCACAGACGTTTGTTAAGCATATACTGTGCCTTGTGACACAGAGGAAGGTGATGATTGCTGGGGGAATCTGTGGTTTGAAGTGAGAACACACTGAAAGCTTGGTCTGTGGACTTGTAACCAGGCATGGCTATTGGCTAGCTGAATGCAGAGACTTCTCACCTCATCAGTGAAAAGTTTTAAACGCAGATGTGTCCAGATGCAGTGAGCACAGAGATAATGTGGGAGATAGTATACCAGATAGGATAGCAAGCCTGGAAAACCCAGGGGTTGTTCACTACTCTGCTTCTTACTGTGTGTGGACTTTAGCACACCTTTTCCCCTCCTTTGTTTTCCTTTTCCTTATATGATAGGAATAAAAATACCTAACACCTTCAAAAACTGCTTTGACCTCCCTTAATGAAAGGTGTTAAGTAATGCTTGGTAACAGCAGGGTGGCTTTATTGTCTTCTGGCCAAATTTCACTTTAGGTTAGCTACTTAATTGACCCTGTACTTTTAACTTTGAGAGGTATTCTTGTTTCCTTAAACTGTCTTATGGTGAGTATGTGCACTGCTAACAAGCTCTGCTTTTCATATCTAAAGGGAGGTGCCCTTCTGTGATGACTGAAGTGATCATTCATTGTTCCTTCTCCATCTCCCAAAGGTGCTGCCAGGCTTTAATGGGCTATTTATCAAGTGCTTTGGGATCTTTTGATGGAAGCAGTCTGGGCAAGTGCATGGTTCTCACTGCATAGTGAGAGGGTGGCATGCACCTGTTTACTCATCAGCTTTGTTTGTCATGAAAACATAGCCCCTATTTTTGGAAAGAGAAGTGCAGCAGCAATAACACTGTTGTGAACTTTACATGTGAAGAAAGACAAAGTTGTGTCAAGCTTCCCTTTCTAATTGTTTGAGTTGGCTAGTCTGTGGAAAAGACAGCCAGGTTGGGTTTGTGTTTTTGGTTTTGTTTGTAGCTGTTTTGTTGGTTGTTTTTTAAGTGGGGCTCGCTTCTTTGTTGTTGTACAGAAAAGACTTTTTCCAAACTGGTCAGGACCAGTTGCTGTGAGCTAGTCAGAGCTGAGCTCCTGTGTGCATGTTTATCTTCTGTGCAGCTCTTGTAGTTTTACATCTGTAATAAAGCTCTGTGTTCTGCCAGGACACCCTGTGCATGGTTTATTGCATGGTACCTCAGGCATGGTACCTCCTGGTACCACAGCATGGTACCCCTTGTCTCTGCACTTGTGTCTGGGTGGATGGGGAAAGAAGAGGAACAAGAGGAAGATGAACCTGTCAAAGTGAGGGAGAGGGCTGATCTTCATGCATATGTCTGTCCTGCCTGGACATAGTTACCTGGTTTATAGTGCCACAGTTTTCCAGTTATATTTTGAAAAGGCAGATCCTCAAAGAGGACAAGGCATTGCATTCCTGCTGTCACAAATATCTTTCCCTCCTCCTGCTCCAAGCTATCATCCATTTCCATGTTCTGGAGAAGTTCTTTCTCACTCTCTGGCCCTAGGTAGATAGCTCAGCTCTTTCTTTTCTACTTTTTGCCTCTTTTTTATTATTATTTTTTTCCCCCTTTCATCCTCAATTATCTTTGGATTTACTTTTTTTTTTTTTTTTTTTTTTTTTTTTTTTTTTTTTTTTTTTTTTTTTTTTTTTTTTTTTTGTTTGTTTGTTTGGTTTTTTTTTATTTTTATTTTTATTTACCTTTCCTTTCTCATTAATTTTTTATTTCTCTCTTCTCATTTATCCAACATCCTCGTTTACTTTCCTCTCTCATTCTGCTGGTCTCCCCTCATCCTCTTTGGCTGATGTCCTGGATGCAGCAAGGCTGAGGGACAGACAGCACTTAGGTGGTCCAAGCTTTCCTCCAGGTAGTGCCCCTTCCCTAGCCATGCATGAGTCACCCCATCTTGCTGGGCTTTTGCTGTGCTCCTGGCAGCCTGGGGTTGGTAATAGCCACGTCCTTTGTGAAGTGCCTTGAGCTCTGCTTATTCCTGCTGTGGCCATGTGAGCCAGGGCTGTATCCCTTTTTGCTGGGTCCTGAGCACACAGAGAACAAAAAGGAGAATCCTCCTTCAGGGGGCTTATGCTCCAAGCATTGGGGATAAGAGGTGAATACAGACAGAAACAGAACACATGGAAAGCACAAAATGTTGCAGGTCGACACAATATCGTCAGTCAGGTCCTATAGAGGTGCTAAATAATATTATTCCCACTTCTTTTTCCATTTCTGCTAGCTTTTCTATCCTTTTAATCACTTTTGGGGCTTCTTTTTTCTTTCACCTTAGAGATTACAGGGCTTTGTCATTTTGTTTCCAAGAAAAGGGAAAGAGTGCAGAGTGTTTTCATTAGGCCAAGGGCTGGAGGGAAGGAGTGAGTCGTGGTATTTGCTGGCTTTAATCTTTATGGTAATACTTCAGTAAATATCTGCTGTTCTTTCTCTCCTGTCAGTGTGGCAGCCTGTGAATGATATGGAGCTGAGATCAGGGAAGAAGAGGGAACTGCAGAGAGGATTAGAAGGTTAAGATAGGATTACAGGGTCAAAATGGAAAAAAAGGAGAGAAAAGAAACAGCAAAAGAAAGGAAAAGAAAATGAAGTGTAGTGGTTATGACAGGGGAAAGGAAGGAAAGTGTACAAGGTACCAAGAGAAGATGAGATTTTTATGAATGGGTCGATGCATTCAAAGGTCCTAGAGTCAATAGTCTCTCTAAAATGATTTATTGAAGAAAAATTCATTTGTTTTATGTCACCCCATGAAAACTTTTTTCTTCCCTTCATCAGTCCTAGGGATGGGGTCTGGGAGGGCTGAACCAGAGGGATGCACAAACACTCCATTATCCCAGCAGCTCTGCTTGGATGGGAAGGTGCAGTGGGTGGGAGATGTGGCTGTCAGGAGTCTGTCACAGCCAAGTCTTTCAGGAGGGGGCTGAGAGCCACCACAGCCACACAGGTGAGGATCTGATATTGGGAAAGTTGCTGCTGAGCCCTGACAACCTCACCCACTCCCCTGGGCTCCTACTGGTCTGTGCCCATCTTTTCGACTGCCTCCTGCTGAGAGTGACAGAAAAACTGAAGAAGGTGCAAGGGCTTGTTTCCTTGAACTCCTCTGCATGGAGTTGAGGGAACAGCTTGTGAAGCAGGTTGGGATTTGGGGCTTTGAACATCAGGGCAGTTTCAGTCCTGCTTTTGGTTTGTGTAATCAGAAGAAAATAATGGATAAAGCTTGTTTGGACTGAGAAGGAAATGACCCAGACCATTGCACACATTTAAGGTATTTGGATGAATTAAACCAAACAAGTCAGATGCCTGATCTGCTGCTTCTCCTCTAAAAAATAATGACACAAGAAAAGCTAACACAAATACAGCATCAGGGCTTGGTAACAAAGCTGTTGGAGTTAGGGCAAAATTAAAGTCTCCCTTGCTCAGCGTGAACTGAATTTCACATCCAAAGTATTCTCACCTCTGGCAATGCTAGTGAAACATAACCATTCCTCTTCTCGTTACATGTCACGTAACAAAAAGGCACAGAGGCTGTGAAATGGCTTCTGATCTGATGTCAGAGAGGGAGACAGAGGTAGCAAGGGGGGAGTTGAGCATGACTTGCATCCCCTCATGCTTTCCCAAGCAGTCCATAAGGCCTGGCCTATCATCTGTGTCACAGGCTCTGCTGCGGGGTTAACATGAGTTTTGCAGGAGGCAGATGAATGCCTTTCTGGAGGCAAGGATTAGGAAAAAGGAGCACACCACTTCCTTTGCTTTAGACTCAGTGCATTTCACTATAGGTTGCAGGCTGTAGCCCTTACTGTCAAGTTATTAGATACAACACTGTGTGACACCACTGGGACATGTGGCATTTATCTCCAGCCAAAGAGCAGAGTTTGGAAGGTCTCCTGTGGCCCTCTCTGTGGGTAGAAGTAGATTCTGGCTGGTCCATGTGTAATTGAGAGGTTAGAAGTATTTCTTCTTCCTTTTGTATTTCTTTTTTTCCTGAAACAACTTCTGCTTCTTCCAGGGCATGTTCTGCTTCTCTCTCTTCCCTAAGGGAGTGAAAGTTCATAATAAGCCTTTTCCTTCCTTTCATTTTTGTTACACTCACTCTTCGAAAAGTTGGAGGTGGCAAGTCCTGCACTCTCCTCCTTCTCTGATTTAACCCAGTCGTTCTGTGCAGCAGGGCATGATGCTTGCTGTCAAACGAAGTTGGGGCGTTCTTAAAAACTAGACAGCCTTTTCTTCAAGTTACAAACCTTTTGCCATTCCTTTATCTCTTAGTTCTCCTAGCCTTCTCTTCTTTTTTTTTTGCCTGTGCTTTCTGAAGTCACCTGTGTTGCTCTTTTGAGATACTGCTGCCTGCAGCTCATCTGAAGCACGGGTTTTGGTCTCTGACCGTGTTCTTTGGACAAGTTGTCCAGAGGGCCTCATGAGCTTTTTGTAATTGCTATCTGCATCCAGACAGCTGGACTTCATTTTATTTGCATTTAATAATAAGCTGCTTTTCTTTAGCTGGAAGTTGCAAATTATCAAAACCCATCAAATCCTATCCATTGAAACTAAATATATAGTCCCCAATCAAACCCAGGTTGACTGGCTGCCAAATGGTCTCAGGGCAGGAGTAGGACAACTGCTGTATATACAGGGTGGGAGTTTCTTTGATGTATTTCACTAGGGGCAATGCAAGACATTTCTGATATAATGTGATTGTTCAGAGAAATGCCTAAGCTGCCTTGGCCCTGTGTATTCATCTTTAATTATTAAAATAGGACAGATAATTCATAACCCTTGAGGTCTTTATTTTATTTTTTGACATTGATATTCAATGTATGCTTGGCCAAGGGGGAGAAAGGTAGATTCCAAGAGCAAGAGAACAAAGCAAGAGGAGAAGAAAGAGGATGAAGAAAAGAAAAAAGAGAAGAAAGATATTAAAATAAAAAGCATGTTGGAAATGAGAGAGAATGAGGAGTAAGTGGGGCAGAAAAGCAGAATAGCCTAATGGTTTATTGTACATCTTTTCTTCTCAGGGACTGTTCTATGCTGAAAGTTGCCATGCTGTTGCTTGCTGTCACAAACATCTGGATGCATTGATATTGGTGGTCTGCCCACTCCTGTGTTTTGGGGAGGGGTCTCATGTGATATGATTAAGGTGGGCACTTTGCAGGGAGGATGGGTGATGGCCTTTGCTCCAGCAATCTTCCAGCGCATGTACTTTTCCATCCACTCACCAGCAGAGCCAAGTGTCAAACAGTAGCTTCTTCAAGGGGGTATTTTCAGAGAGTTTGGAGGACGAGGTTCAAGAGTGGTGAGGGATGGAGAGAAGAAAATAAAAGAGAGGAAGGAAATACATATAAGGAAGAGAGACTCAAAAAAAAAAAAAAAAAGGAAAAAAAACTAAAAAAAAAAAAAAAGGCTGCAATAAAGTCAGAGGGAATTAAGACAGACAGACCACTGGATAACAGCAGATTCCAGCAAGTTGGGGGGCAGTAATGACAATGTCCTCTTGCTTGGTCACTGTCAGCATAAATGCTGCTGTACATTCACAGTCAAAAGGGCTTAGCAAAGCTAATAAGCAGGGAAACAATGAGGAATGGGGGAAGAATTTCTCTGTGAAAACTCTGGCTGAGAGGGGATGTTGTTCTGCAAAAGGATTTGCAAGGCATAACAGCACCACTAGTGCAATAAATAAGCAGAGCAAGGGCGAGAGTAGATGGAGGAAATGGAAAATAACAAGAAGTCAGGCTATAGTAAAGAAATGTGAGAGCTTGCTGTATTTCCACTGTCTAAATCTGCTTGGTCCTGGTAATTGGAAAGAACAGACTGAGAGTGTTTTTCAGAGTTGCAAGTTTAATGACTTAAAATTACAGCAGCCTAACATCCATTAAGCTGAAGCATTTGTTTTGGAAGTGTCATTTTTCATGAGGGAACACTGTCAGAGCACTGCCCAATCTTCTGCTGGCAGAACTTTCTGGTGGCAATGCAAGATTGGCATGTCCAGGAGCCACAGGACAGGAACAAGGGGTTTTGGCCAAACTGGATTTGGGAAACTTAGGGCTGGAAGAGAGGAGGTGCTTCAGGTTAGGAGAGCAGCACTGGCAGGATTATGTTCAAGCATACCACATCCCTTCCCTCACTTGTGTCATTATTGTTCCTAAGCATTCATATTGCATTTTTCCTTTAGGGGAGATGAAAATTCTGCTTTGTTTCCCAGTCTGAGATGGTAGCACCCGTTCTGCCATGTCTAGAGCACAGTTTGGAAACAGGTCTCTCTGAGCAAAGACAGGTTTGCTTTTGTTCCTGCCAGGGTTTGCATTCATTTCTGAGTTCAGAGGACTTATAGGACCATCATAAAATGAATTGAATTCATATAAGGAGGGGACCTTAAAGATCATCTAGTTCCAATGCCCCTGCCGTGGGTGGGGACACCTTCCTTTGGACCAGGTTGCTCAAAGTGCCATCCAGTCTGGCATTGAACACTTCCAGGAATGGGGCATCCACAGCTTTGCTGGCTAGCAATTAACTATCAGTGCTGTCCTCCAAGTTCCCAGTTAAATGGCCATGTGTTTTCTTCCTGCTTGAGTTTCCTGCAGAGTAGTATGAAGGCAGCAGGGTTTCTCTATTTCACAGAAAGGATCATTCATAGCCATGTGTGTTTGTGAAGATCACTCTAACAAAAGAAAAACAGAAAAGCAAAGTATTATTTTTCAAACATATCTCTGTAGTTTAAGCAATGCTACTTCCAGTGGAGGTACAATTGGAGACAAGGGCAGGGAGTGAATTGTTATGATTGAAAACCAAGCCTCTTCTAAGTAATGGAATGCTTCAGAAATTCAGGAAGTTACAAAAACACATACCTTACTTAAGAGTCCATGGCCTGTCAGCATGAACTTGCAGAGCATTTGGGCATTTCAGCAAGAATGACTCTCTGCAGTGGATGTGGAAGGACACCAGGTAAACTCATTAGATGCATGTTCAGTGTTTTAAAGGATTGTGGTTTTGAGGTTTCACTTGTTACACTGCTGCTGGGTACTGATGATATACAAACTGGTTTTAGTGGGTGAATTTTATAAATTTCCTGCTGAGTACTTGTTTTGGTACTTGATAATGGTCCTCAAATGTATACCAGGGTCAGTGTTTTAATACCAGCAACTACAGTATTTCATATGCATCTTTTATTACTTGATTATCTGTTTCCGAAATACATTTCGGACTGTCGAAACTATGGATTCCAGGATTGAAATCTGAGCCAAACCCATGAAACTATGAAGTAGTTTAAATTATAGCCTTTTTTGTCTCAATCCAATGACCAGTGGATCCATGACCTAGGCCAATGAGCAGGGATACCAGGTGCAGTGACCCTGGGCAGCATAGATTTATGCTGAGAAGGTAGCAACCAAAACATTTGTGTGAATTCACCCCCTAGAAAGTTCACAGCAAAATTCAGTACCAGGTCTGAACTTTTCTGGCACTGAATTTCTGATTGTCTGAGCTCAGGATTTCTCAGGTCTGCTGCTGCTTTGAGTACGCTGATACCTTGCAAATTTTGTTGTGCACACTAACAGTTTATGTCACTTCCCTGCTATTTGATGTCTTTATGTGTGGACCTGTTGCAGCAAAAGACTCTTGCCAGTGCTCTAGGACAGGAAACAACTGTGTGAGTGAAAGTTTTTGGGATAGCAGTACAAGAACTGAGGATTGGCCAGAGTAGCAAACAAGCCCTTCTGTATGTCATCCCTGTGAAACAGTGGCTGACTGAGAGACAGCATCTAATTTTCAGCTGAAGAATGCCAAACCATTGAGCTCTTCAGGATCAGGTCTCTGGCATCCAGCTTCACCAGTTATGCCGAACAGAGGATTTTCCTTACTTTTTTGCTCTTTAATCACTTTCCTGCTGAAGGTTGGCTGGGTTTGGAGCAGATAGTGTGAAGCCTATGTTTGTATCCTGTGTATTTTTCTCTCCTTGCCATCTGTTCACAGACTGGATTACAGTTGCGCCAGTTAAAAAGCAGATTGCCTTGGCCCAAGGTCAGGATCACAGCCCTGGTGCCCTGCCTGTCTCCTGTGAATTTACACTCAATGCAGAGCTCACTGCCTGTCTGTTGCATTCCCTGAAACTCCCACCTGCTATGATGGAGGGATGGTCAGGCTCTTCCCTCCTACACCATGCTCATCCTCTTGCTCCCACCCATCCTCCTGTCCTTTTTCCTCCTGTGCGGCCTCCATCTGGCTCAGTTTAAAGGCCAGGGAAAGGTAAAAGTACTGGCTCAACCTTGCTTTCCCTTCAGCAGCACTGCTCAGACCTGTCAGCACACCAGCCTCCACATTCATCAGTCCTGCTCCACAGAGCCCTTCTTCCCATATTGCTTTGGGGACTTCTGAAGGACACTTGGATCCTGTTCCACCAAACTGTTCTGGGGCTAACTCACTGCAAGGGATGATGAGGATGTGCTGGGAGTTAGTGTGTCAATCCCTTCATCCTACATGTTGCCTGAGTGGCAGTAGCAGAGAAAAAGGATTGTAATGGTACTGCACTGCTGTACTCCACAAGCACAGACATATCCTATATGAAAAAATGAAGGCAGTAGTTTTGTTCACCAGAGTCCAGCAGTATCCAGAGGGTTCTTATGACTATCAGGTGAATTCCTGATTAATATTCATCAGAGGAGAGAAACAGAGAAGCTGGCAGGTTTACTGTTGGCCTCAGGACAACTCGCAGTCCCTTGCTCAGTGGCTCTGTGACTAACTCAGACCATCTAGCTGTCCCATTGACAGAGTGTAGGACTCACCAGTCATGGACTACTTATGTTTAGCATGGTGTCTCTTTTCCCCAAACTCAGTGTTCTTCTGGCTCCCCGAGTTTGCCAGCATAGATTCACATGAACCATGGGGCTGTGCTTGAGACTAAATAGGCACCCGGTGCATCGATTTGCCCCTTCCTTTTGCTTCTGAACTGATTGTGTAGTCAGTTCCTGTTTGATTCTTCTCTTGTTCTAGCTCAAGCCCTCTTTAATGTGCCCTCTGTGTTTTATGGGCAATGCAGTGCCTCAATCAACTTCTTTGTAGAAGATGGCAGGACTCTACTGGTGCTCCTGTTTTTTTGTAAGCCCAGTCTCTTACTCGGCTTTCTACTTCCAGCTTTGTATCACACACAGTGTTCTGCCTGCCAGCACCCCATCCTCATGAGTACAGTGGATCTCAAAGGGCTTTGTCCTTGATGTCTGCTTTGTAGTTGATCACACTGCCATATCTGGGTTCAACCACCTAAAGCAGCTTCTAGACATACTGTATTCTGACCTGTCTCACACTGTCTCTGCAATTCTCCATCAACAAGCACTCACAACTCAGGCTGAATAGTGTTAAAAAGCTGCTTGTCTTTTCTTTTGAATTCTCTTCACTTCAGTCTTTTTATAACTCCAAATAATAAAAAAATCTTCCCAGTCATGTACTTGTGAAATATGGAGGCTAGTTATTTTCTCCCTTGTATTCTCCTCAACATGTGTCTTCTTCTACCAGGTATAGAAAATCTATCTCTTCTTCTCTTTCTCAACACTGAGACCCTTTGTTCATGCCTTAGCCTTCCTTAGTCTTGATTGTTGCAACCTCTTCTGCCTCTCTTGCTTGAACACTTGCTCGCTTCCTGTGGCATACTAAAACTGCCCCTTTTCCTCTGCCACATGGAACAAATTGCCTTTCTATTTGCATTGCTTTGTTAGATTCCCTTTGAATTTCCTTGTCCTTCCCTTCATGATTTTAAACATGATGTTTCTAATCCAGCTTTCACATCCTCTCCGATTTGCTACCTTTCTGTAAACTTCATTGTCCTGTTCATCTCCCCACATGTATTTTTCAGATATGTCTAGCTACACAACCCCCTTCTGAGGCTGATCTTTCTCTGTATTGTCTCTTTCTTTTCTAACTCTAAAGTGTTTACTTTCTCCTTTGCTTTCTCAGTGTCAAATAAGTGAACCTTCCTGTCTTCTTTGCTCTGTGGCTTATGTCATCCATTTCTTTCAGCATTGAAGCATACTAGCTTTGTCCTCAGCTTTGCAGGGCTGGACTTGGTGACTTATACACCCACTCAGATGTCCTGTAACCCAGCCATCCCTGCAGAAATTTTAGCTCTTGTTATCTCAGGAGCCCATCTTGCACACTGCAACGTGCCTTGTTTTGACGAGTAGCCTCAGAAAGAAGGTGGGGGAACTGGGTGGGAGTAGTGCCCTGGGTCTAGATGGAGTATCCATGTTGGATATGAATGGATTAGGGAGACTTAATCAGTTGTGTAATAGCACTAAGAGGATTGCTGTGTCTTCCCAAGCATGACTCAACTGAAGTGTTATTTTGGATGTAGGTGGACAGGTGATGTGACCTAAGAGGAAAAGGAGGAGACAGATTCCTCTGTCATGTCTCCTGTATTTTCTTTTTATTATTTTTGGTTTGGTCTAGTCCTTGTAGCCAGAAACACACTACAGAACCTGTCTGCTGCGGCAGAAACAATCCTCTTGACCTGACCTTACTCTGTGGCTCCTCTGGAGCATTTTTGCAGCACTTTCCTTGTTACACATCCTTCCTTATCGGTAGAAGTGATCAAAATGTGGGGTGAGAAGTAGCAGCTGGGGAAGCAGGAATGGAAGAGAGACATCAGCAGATATGACAGAAGGGTCTTGGGAGTGATAGAGACAGAAACATCCCTCCCAGTGTGGGGCTTGAGAAGAACCTAGAGGGGAGGAAGAGACCCTTTTGGTATCAGGGAATGATGCTTCTGGTCAGGGAGTGGCCTATTCCCTTTGCCAGCCTCTGTTAGCAGTGTAGATTGTGGAGGAAGATTAACGACTGCCTATGGTGCAGAGCCACGGCTTTCCTCTCCCTAACCTGGACAGATTAATGAGGTGCTCCCTCTATGCAGCATATGGCCATGTGCTTGTGCAGCTCAGCACGGGACCAGGTCAGCTGCCTAGCTGGAGTTAAAGAGGTTTGGATCTCTGCTGAGTGATCAGGGGAGGGAAGGAAGGGCTGCTGCTAGTTGGAGTGGGGCTATTAAAAGCCAATACTCTAATGAACCAGCAATGGCACCTAATCAATGTGTGAAAAATGGGTAATTCTTGCTAATGCCCTGTTAATGTTCTCATAATGATCTGTCAGGGAACTCTGGCTAATTATTGTCATGGCAATTTGGCACGAGTTTGCCCCGATAATGTGGCCTGGGTGAATAGAAGCATGTATTGCTTCCCATGTCCCAGCACTCTGCTGCTCCCTCCACATCTTCCTGCTTTTCTTCTGCTATCTCCTTTTTCTGGTCACTCTTTTAATTAGGCAATTAGTTGATTGATTAGCTAATGTTTGTACAACACTTCGAACATGCAAAGTGCTAATTCTGTCCTCTTTGTTATTTCTCCTTAACATCTGTCTTTTTTTTTCATTGCTTTTCTAATGCATCTGAGGACCAGTTGTGTTCTTTGATTTTCAAAGAACACTGGTGAGATCACAGTTAAGAATCCACAATGCAACTACCCCCCATTTTCTTTATCCTTGACAGGATGCTTTCCTCTTGTCTCTGACTTTGGTCTGATAACCCATTGCAATCTACCACTGCTTGGTACGTGTAAATCCACTCCGCGTTAATTTGAACTTCTCGGTGCATAATTCAGGCCTAACGTGCTGCAGACAGCATGGAGCCTTTGCTAGGATTCGTGTAAATCATGTGGATGTACATCAGTCTCAAAATTCCCCGCAGTTAATGGGTGATGTTGGACCGCTGATCCTGTTTTACTTGCCCATGGGTTGTTGACTTTAGGCCGTGTTTTCCTTGACATAATGGGATGAAGCTTAGAGAGAGGAAAGAACACGGTGTGCTCTGCTCATCCCTCTTGCCTTTGAAAGTCATGTCTTTTCCCTGCTGTGCTAAATCAGGAATACTGGCGACTTACATTTAAGCTCTTTCTACATAAGCTCGCCGCTAGCTGGAAAGGAAGCGAGTGGGAGGGCAAGTGGAGAGCGACCTATTTGCACATTAATGAACGATACGCCCCATTGTATTATGTAAAGGCTTGGTTTTGCATGTGTTTACACGGCTTTTCAAAAGGGGAAACCCCGTCACTGGCAACCCTCAGGAGAAACATATGGCCATAGAATGGCAGTACAGTTATAGAGAAGCCTTTCACTCATAGCTGACATTTCCATAGCACTCCTTAGTGTCATCCAGGAGGATCCCAAACCACTTAGCTCACTGCTGAAACACAGCCAACTCCGAGGTGGAACAAAGTCACCATTCTTGTAGTGGAATTCCTGTACAGTGAATGTTTAGGATGGAGTTTGAAAACCCTTTATGTAGCAGGGCACCCTGGACTTCATCTCAGCAGGCTAAGGCTGCAGCCAATACCGAGCTTAGGCAAGCATTGCCAATGCTTGAGGACTTCTGTGGGATGTATTAAGGATTGAGCAGGGGCCTTGTCTACGTCCAGCCTGGAAAACACTACTTCCCACAACTGTATGCTCTCTTAAAAGGTTACACACAGTCAATTCTCAGCTTCTTCACCACTGGGAAAACCCAGAGCCTTCTTCTAATGCGGGCGTAGGACAGTTCCTAGCACCACAGCTCCAGTTCTGAGTGATGGCATCACCAGTTATTTTCATTTGTTCCCACAACAACTTTGCTATCCATTAGAGATTTGGAGAAGGTGTCGCTGCGGCTTAAGATTAGTGCTGGGACTTGTTTTCCCCTCCTCTGACCCAGCCTGGCCCTTGAGAATGACTTGCTTGTTCTTTAGCCTTCTTCACGTTTACTTGCTATATCACTTTTGTAAAGTGTAGATGCTTTTGTACTTTGTAAGCAAATGCAGAATGTAAACCTACTGAGATTTGGATAAATCCTGCCTGAATGTACCATGACAATAGTCAGCATGTCTGTTTCTTAGAGGCATTCTTCCTGTAAGTGACCCAGAGGTGACTCATATTTATTTTGGTATCACTCAGCTGAAGTTCGTGAATCTGGCCCAGGGACACATTTTGTCCATTTTTATTCCAGGTAAGAGTCATCGCAAAAGATGGAGATAGTGCTTTTGTTTCACCACTCTGAATCCCTCTGTGTTTTGTTCTAACGCTTTTAGAGCTTGTTTGCTTACTGAGCTGTGTTCCCTTCCATGTTTCCAGAGTGAAGGAAAACAAGTACCCGTATTCCTACTGTGTGAGTGGCTCAAATAACAATATGAAAAAAGAAAGCACAACAAACAGAAAAATACTCTGTTACAAGATTAGACTGCTTAGATTTAGTACTGAAATGCATAAGCCAGAGGGCATAGCAGTATGTCTCATCTCTTTACTGATCAGTCTCCTATTTTTCCTATCTCGTGCTCCCTCCTGTACCCATTCAGACATACTGGCCAGCATGAGGATCAGCACAGCTTTCCCCTCAGAAATGAGTTTCCAATTACAGGCCTTGTAGGCACTCATTGGCATGAGAGATTATAAAGGCACTTCTCCCTGCTGCTCAGCCCCTCCCATGATTTACCTGCTCCTATCTTTGTGTATGTACATGTTTGATGTGCTGCTTCCTTTAGTTGTGTGTCTCCCTAACAGGGAGAGTTGGAATAGGCTAAACTCCCTGCCTTTGCAAAGAGACAGTAAAAGGAGGGCTATAATGGGCAGTTAACAGAATTATGAATGTTCTGGAGGTTTCACTGAGTAACCATAGTGCAAGAATCAGTAACAGGCTCAGCATAAACTGGAATTGCTTTTTACAGACATGGGTTACAGTGTAGAACTTCTGCTCTACCAGAACCAGATTCTCAAGGTCTTCTAAACATTGCTGGAAGACAGGACCATGATAGCACATTTGCTTCTGGTGCCCTCAGAGATAAGTTTTAGAGTGGCTGCTGGCTGGGTCATCAGGTTGGAGAGAGCAGGGCTCATCCTCTCCTCTGTTGTCACACTTGGTTTTCCCCAAGCTGGTTAAATGGATGTGTTTTGTGAGCAAGGCATCATCCTGGGGTTCAGGGTCAGTACTAGGATGCTGCTTAACCTTGTCCAATTCATTGCCTTGTTTACAAGTAAGTTTCCAGCCTGTAAAACAAGAGCTATAGTATCAATTATAGTCTGAAATTCTTCTATGAATGACACATCTGATTCATACCCTTTATTGCAATGCTTTATTAGCCACCAGAGAATATACACAGGTGCCCCTTTTCCATGTGCACATACATAGAAAGCCAAGGTATGTTGTTTCCACTCATTAGTGTTTTTCAAGTGCTTTGTTACCTGTTCCTTCTTTAAACAGTTTCTATTTTCTAAAATCTTTCCCACCTCAAAGTTTCTTCAGGACTCTAAACATTTGCATTGTCTGTGTGTGCTTTTCTTGCTCTTATTTTTAAGAAAAGCTCCAGAGCTGACCAACCACAGTATTTCAGCTGAAAGTATGACTTGATGTATGCAGTGGCATTAATACTTTTCTCAGTGGGTGAGATTCACCCACCCCTGAGAGAAATGACTCACACAAGATCTAGGCATCACTTAAATCCAACGTAAGCTGTATTTTGTTGGCTTAGATGTGATTTTGCTGGAGCTTTGGCCTCGCACTGAGCCTCTACACAGGAGTGATTTTTCACCAAGTATTATTTTTACATCTTAATGTTCCATTTACTTTTTGGCCTGCTATTGAGGTACCTCAGAGAAAAGTTGTTATTGATCTCCCTACAGTAAGTATAGGTTTCTTCTTGTCTGACCATACTTAATTTTATGACCCAGTAAGATACCTGAGGAGTATAGTTTATTTTTCCCAATACATATTGACTGTGTCAAGGCTGCACTCCTTCTGTGGTCTATTGGCCTTCTGTGTATTGCCTTAGAACTCTGAGAATCCTCTGACCCTCATAGTCCACATCTGATGATTTTGTATTATCAGTAGATGCTGGTCTCTCACAATTTCATTCTCGTTCTCAGTGCATTAGCTGAGGTACTGCTTATGCAGGTCACAGCAAACTCCTCAATAGCACTTCTGCTGTTAGGTTTTCACCATATTAAGAGAAGATCCATTATTCTTTCATTTCTGCTTTTTCTCTTGTAGAGACTTGCTCTCCGTGAGAAGACTTTGCATTTCCAACCCAGGAGTCTTTTGATTTTGTAACAGGTTTTTTTTTATTAAATGCTTGGTCAAAGACTTCTTAAAAAGCAATTTATAAAAATATCCAGGTGTGCCCAACTTTTGCTGGAGGATATACCTTGGAAATGAAAAACATACAGAAAAGAATGAAAAGAAACCAGTTGTATGCAGAAATGTTAAAGATGGGGCTCAGTTGGAGCATAAATACCTCTAGCAACCCCTGTGGCAAAGACTGCAAAACAAAAACAGGACAACCCTGGCAGCTCTTCTGCAATGCCCTTAGCTGAGCCTCACATACTCCAGCTGACCCACTGACTTTCCTGTTGCCAAAAAAGGACCATAATAATGAGCATCTCTGCAGCAAAGGACAAGGAGAATTATTATCAGTTCCTATTTTACAGTAATGCCAGACCTCAAGGCTTGTTGTCACAGTGATGTTTTAGCATACAGCAGATTTTGAGCTGCATGTTATTTGTGATCAAGCTTGGCAAAACTATGAGCATGGGGCAAGTTTGCCTTCCTTTGTTCCTTCAAGAAACATTTTTTATTTCTTCTCCTATAGTGTCGCATGATTAAACAGGCCTCCCTTCAGGTGAAGGTGACATCCCAGGGCAGCTGACACTGGTTCGCCTGTGAAGGACACCCTCTAAAGCGCTGTCGGGATGGTTTTGTTTTCATTCTATTTATTATTGTCCTTGAGGGCTCCAGAAGAACAAAATGTATTTTCCAAAGTCATGCATGAGCCTGAGTAGCAGCTCTTAGCAGGACATAGCCAGATACTGTACATCAGTTAGAACAGATGGAGACAAGGGGGCTTTTGGGGATGTGGAATGAGGCAGCCCTCTGGCTTGCATTTCTCTTGTGCTCTATTCCACCCCCATCATCTTTGTGCTGTCTATGCACTGCAGTCATGGTAGTAACCTGGAAATACGTCTTCCTGGAGAAGAGATTTCCAGAATGAGATAAAAACCCATCTCCCTTTTTGCTTTCCCAAGTTTCGCATTCCTCCTCCTCTGCCTTGTCTCCCTCAAACACACACTCACATGGATGTATGCACACAGGCACACATTACAGGCACACACTCCTCTCCTTTCAGTAGTTGTCCCTTCAAATCAAGTGTTGATATGTGTGTGGAAAGCTCTTGGCACAGCAGAGGAACATAGATCCTGTCTGTAGGAATACCTTAACAGGTATTCCTGTGAAGGAAACCACAAAGACAAGCCTCTGAGTAACAGTGAGTGAAACTGAGAAAAAGCTGTCTTGTTATATATAATTGAATCCCTCAGCACCCTTAAGTGACACCTTTCTTGCTTACACATACAGGAAATATACTGCACAAATGCTATTAAGCTGGAGCTAAACTAATTTAGCTGGTGGAGTGGGTGGACAGAATCCTTCTTCCTATAAGAAATTGTGTATCACTGATTGCCTGATAAATGTGTACTAAACCTCCACTTTTTAAAGAGAATGCAAGGATTGACAAAATGTCCAGACTCACAGCTGGAGCAGAAAGGGACAGCTGTTCCACAACAGACAATTACCTTACAGTGGAGGAGCATTAACACAACTACTCCCTGTAACTCTGCAGAAATGAGCTCCTGGCAGCACAGCACAATTTTACTGCAGGAAGCTGCCGAGTACAAGCAGCTCTGAGACATCACCTCTTGCAAAATTCTTGCAGGACCTTTAGTGGTGAGAAGTGGTCAGGCCCTTGTGCTTAGCATTCATCCATAAAACTGACTGCTGAGTTTCTACACCTGCCGGACAGCACATCGGTCTTATTAGATCTAGTCCTTGCTTAAATCCATCAGGTTTCCATATGCAGTGGCAGACAGGCAAAACCTGAAATGTGTCATAAACATCAGTAAAGGCAGGCAGGTGGTTGGGGCTGGTGAGTGTTGCCATTATAGCTTCTGAGAGTTGTAAGAATGAGCTGATGGGCTTTTGCCAGAAAGGCCAGTGATTGAATCCTGTCACAGCCTGCAGTGGGTTGACTCTTGTGAAGAGCAGGTGAATAACATTCAATTCTTGCCATCTCTCTGGCTAGCAGACTGCTGAGCACTGCTTATTCATGTATAGAAAATTAGTGATATTCTCATAGTTTGTGGTAACCTGCCTTAGGGACCTAGCTTTGAAAAGACTTGATGGGGAAATGGCGCTCTGTCCATTAGTATGAATTCATTATTACATTATTTACTTCTTTTGGAAGATTCTAAAGTCTTAACCTCATTTACTTATGCTTTATGTGCATGTTTGTCAATAGAGAATGACCTGATACAATGACAGTTAGTTCTTGGTTACCCTGACTGTGGATGTTGGCATCTTGCTGGTGGAACATTAGGCACTCATCAGTGAGCTAGGATTTCTGCACTTTGGCCATGAAGACCTCTTGATTTGCTTCCCCAAAGTAAGAAACTTGGGATGGTATTCCCCAGTTCCCTTCTAACAGCTGTACTGTGTTGAGTAGACAAACCATCACCTCAGATTGTTGAAATCTCCTCTTAGGCAGAGTGATTTTCATCTTGAATTAGTGTCAGATGAGCCCATGCTTAGAGGAGGAAGACATATTACGTGGTGGGAAATCTCCAAAGGGCCTTTGCCCCATCTGTACTTTGCAAGGAAGTTGATGTGAGGCTGATGCTCTCGTACACTTGTTGTAGGGATCTCTTTCCTGATAGTTGTTAGTCAGTGAGCTGTCTTAAGCAGATGTGTGGCCTTCATTGCCCTAGTATATGAGTACCTCTCAATCTTTTTAATGCATTGTCAGAGCACCTCAGGCGTGCAAGGAAGTAAAATTACTCTATTTCACAGATGGGGAACAGGGAAATTGATGGTTAAACCCTCAGAAGGATAATAGGTACCAAAGCCTTGCCCAACTGCTACTCTTGGTTCTTAAATCCAAGTCTACTTCTTCATTGATGCCCATTTCTATGTAGAGAAATATATATACATTTCTAGTGTTTACCAGCATTTATAACCATGTACTTGCAGTTGTATTTCTGTCCAAGCCCTGAGCAATCCCAGTCCTAATAAAACTGAGCCACTCAGTTTTAGAGCAGTGTCTGGGGAGCAGAGGTGGGAGTGTGTTGATCAACAGGCTGTGCATAGTCCTTTCTCTGGCACAGTTAATTTTTTATTAGTGCATGGCAACTTCAACAGGAAGAACCTAGTATCTTGTGAACACTTGTGAATATTATGGGCATTCCCCTGGGAAGTAGGAAAGGATGAACTTAACCTTTTCAGACACCAAACAGAATTAGACCTACCTCATTGATGAGTTTCTGAGCTGTTGGTCTATAGTATGAAAATGAGGTTGTTAGCAATCACCTCTTTCTTCATACTTTTTTTTTCTTTTTTTTTTCAAAACTATAGTTGTTCCAGAAGAGAGCAGATTTATTTTCCTGACTGTTTAGTCAAAGAGACAGTCAGCATTTGCCACTTTGATACAGTCAATATTCCTTTTTATGTAACTCATTCCATCTCCTTCATTAACACCTCTGCGGCATCTTCTCCCAGATACATAATGCAGTTACTACTGCAGAGCTCCTTCAGAAGAGATCATGTCCAGGGACTGACTCTGCTCAGACAGATAAGTCAGCAGATAGCAAGAGAGGGTTCACAGTTTAGGAGGCTCTGGGAAAAGTGGTGAAGCAATTTATAATTTTAATGGTTGACAGTTGAGGCAGATCAGTGACTGGGACACTACAGCAAAGCTTCTACATCAGCTGATTATCATTCTGTCCACTCTATCTCCTTGGTTCCCTCAACATCAGAGAACTCAAAAAGGTGTAGAGAAGGAGGCAGAAAATTTGATGTGAGAGTCTGAGCTAATGGAACTGGCTAAAAATAAAAGTGAGGTCTTTATAGACTATGAAGAAGATGGCGAAAAAAGAGAAGTTGTTGAGAAGGGATTTAATTGAGTGTAAAATTCTAAATTGTATAGATAATGCCAAGGCCTGTAACTGTTCACAGGCTGGCTCACGGAGAGTACAGGCAGCTGCAAAGTGAATGAGTTCAGCTCAGCTTATCTTTCAGGGCTTATTCACACAAAACCTACAGGTGCCTGGGACAGAGACAAGCAAGAGGAAGGAGCTTCAGTACAGCCAGGGTAAAAGGACATCTCAAGGGAACAGAGAACCATGAATGTCTGGACTGGATAGCTAAGGAAACGGTGGTGTAGCACCAAGCAAATTACTTGGTTACAAGGAAGGAGCATTCTGACCTATACCTGTGGAAGTAAAGGTATAGCACAGGTAGGATTATCTGTGTTGTTTCAACCTCAGTAAAGCTGCAGAGGCAATGTTAAGTCTTTGCCACAACTCTAGTTAGAGTGTTGCAT
The DNA here is from genome assembly GCA_013397555.1 of Urocynchramus pylzowi. Lineage (NCBI taxonomy): Eukaryota > Metazoa > Chordata > Aves > Passeriformes > Fringillidae > Urocynchramus > Urocynchramus pylzowi. Next base: position 255,516 of record VZRH01005667.1, on the reverse strand, counting down.
GATCTACACTGTGAATTGTACCACCTAAAGAAAGTGGTATTTTCAGAGCAGAAAATCTGATCTGCCCAATGCTTCTGAAGAACCAAGGAAGGAGCTGCCTTCTGCCCACTTAAATCTGGTGAAACAGGAATGGGACCAAGTCTGAATGGCCAGAAAGTTTGCTTGAAAACTGCAGGATACCAGAAGTTGTATGCAAGGCACTTATAAAATTTGTTCCCCTTTCTGGTGCTGTGTTCACTATAGCTCTGACAGATGTCCAAAAGTAGGGTGGAAATAAGCAAGTATGTTAATCCTTCATGCATGGAACCCTCTGATAGAAAACTACCAATCTGCTCTCAGCTTTGCCCTACTAACTTCATAACAGTGAGAACTTGGCTACCAGGAACAAGAGGTCTGGGATACAGGGGTGGGGCAGCCAGCTACCACTCCAGTCTCCCACCTGGATCTCTCGTAACTTCGGATGTACTCTCTTTGCATGCTTCTTCTTCTGTACTTTGATCTCAAAGTAGAAGCACTCCCAACTTTGGGGTTAAAAAACCTGAAACTTCAAGACAGGTTGAGCTTTGTTCCTTGATATTCTCCAGCCTGCATTTGTGGTTTGGCTGGTGTGGGAATTTGGGGCAGGTCTCAGTCTGCTGTAGCTTACATGGGCAGGGAAAGAAAAGGGGGGGAAGGAATAAGGGAGAGAAGTGCAGTGTCAGTATTACACTGGAATTTATTTGGTGTTTTAATTGAAGCCTGAGCATGGCAAGTATGTTCTTAGAAAGGAATCTCCATCTTCTTTAACTTTCTGCTGCTTGTGTTTGCAGAAAGAAACTTGGAAATATCACCCAAAATAACTGAAATTCTTAGAAACCTTTGTTTCTTTCTCCTCCTTCTTCCCACCTTCTGCAATTATATTTTTGGTAGTTTAAGCTGGCAGTATTGCTGATAACATTTTTAGCATGGTCCTCGCTCTGAAGGTTACACTAAATAAAGGAAATATCATTAAAACCAGGGTAGCGCTTCAAAGGGAAGATTTTCAGTACTAGGAGTGGGAATGAGGAGGGGAGAGGGCTATATGGGGATTCCAAGTAAGGAGGGAACATATTAAGTAAGTGAGATCTGTGAAATTAGTGCAGTGCCATCTCTTTGCAGTGATTAGAAAAGAATTAGTTTTGCAAGGGGAGAATAGAGCTGGTTTCCCATATCACTGGAAAATTACTTCCAAAAAATGTGCTCCAATGTGTGAGGATTTACTGAATTCTTCATTCAAAAATGAATAGTAATAAGAATTTAGCTAATGAGAAATGTAGACATATAAACAAAACTATCCTCAAATGCTGTTTAGCTTTTCCATATCTCCTGAGAATTAGCTTCTGCTTTCAGTCTGATTTTACCTGCTATTGCTCTAAGCTAAACTTTTCATTTATATGAGAAGAACTGGAGTCAGGAGGATTATGAGCCCCTCTGCTCTTGATTTTTAATAAAAAGAGAACATTTACTTCTGAACAGTAGCAGTGAGGAAGGGAATTAAATCTGAGGAGAGCAGGCTGACCTTTGGGAGTGCAGGCGTGTTCACATGCAGAGATTCCCTTGGTGTCTCTCGGTTGCCCGTTCCTTTTGCTGGTACATGCACTGCCCCATGTACATGCAAAGGTTCATTTTACATGCTTCTGTTGCTGTAAGCTCTCACACTTGTGGTTTCTCCCAGATGATCCTCTATGAAGATGCCCAAGTTCCTGTTCCACTATTTTTTCTTCCTACCATGTTACACACACAAACCTCCACCTCCTTTTCTTACAGAAAATATTCTCCTAATACCATCTATAGGGTTGTGCTGAACTATTCAGAAGAAAGAACAGGATCTGCAAAAGTGCTGTTTAAGATATTGAATGGCAGAATATATCTGAGTTCTGTCTTTTTGCTTCCTGCTTTGTTAGTGTGCATTTGCAGGCTTTCAGTTGAAACCACAACATCTAGAAACTTAATGTTAGTACTTGAAAGAAAAGCTTGGAAGGCTTCTGGTTGATCATCCAACTTTAGAAGCTGGGACTTTTGGGAAAAGCCCTACCCATGTAGTCACAGAGCACTGATAAAATTGCTGAATAGGCAATATCAGTAGAAATCAAGATTACAGGAGAGGTGATGACACTGACATAGTGTTTTCTAAGGCTGCTCAGGCCAGGGCTTCCTGACCCATTAGTAGGAAGAGGGAAACAGCCTTTCCCTTTTCACTGAATATTTGTGCTCCTGAGACAGCTATCAATGTGCCAGGCTAGTAAGGCAGTAATGGAGGAGAGTAAGGCAGTAATGGAGGATTTCCCAAGAAAGAATAATACTGGCGGGGCCGAAGGAGCAGATGTACATTATTTGTATTGGCAGAAGCTGAAAAACAGCCCAGCCCCAGCCCCACACTTAGAGAAGCACACTTATAATTAAAGCCCAACAGATTTATTGCCTTGACTCATTCTGGTATTTATCAAATTATAGCTGGGTGGCACAGAAGTATATGGCATGATTTACAGTGGTGGTGTGGAAAGGCACGGCAGTGATTCCCTCCCAGGAGAACAGAGGGAGTTTTGTTTCTATTGTGAGAGGACCAGACATGGTGGGAGAACCTGGGTAATTAAGTGCTTTGTCAAAGCCAACCTCTTCCCTCCTCTGTGTGTGTTTGCACAGATCTAATCACTCTCATCACATGAGACACTCTAATCATTCTGACATTACGTATGGGGGAGCAGTCATCTAAAGAGCAGGAGCTGCTTTCTTCACCAACACCATTGTGATTGTCTAGCTGTGTTTTTTTAACCCCCTGATGAAACAAAACACACAGGAAATTGAGAGCGGGGATAATGAATGCAGAAACAGGTTATAAATGTTGGTATCAAGTAGGAAAAAGGTTTCCCCAAACTTTATAACTCTTGTGCTCATTTAAGCAAATCAATTTTAGTTTGCATGCAGTGATCAGTAGTATATAATTTTTGCATTTGGAGAACAACAGGGGAGAGCCAATGAAGGCAATATAAGACCAGTAAATTGCAGACCCGGCAAAGAGACTGTGTTAGTCTCATCATGGATGCAGCACTTGCCTCAAATTGTAATGGCACAGAGTGAGTTCAAATCCCACCGGGTGTTCTGTTTTTATTAGAAATACTTCATATCTCTTATTCTTGGTGTCAAATGGATCGCTATGCTTTCAGCACTTAATTATCTTTATCATCCAAAAATACTCTGCCTCTAATGAAAATATTTAAACAGCTCTTCCAGGAGCAAAACATAATGCAAGACCCTGTTGCTCAGAATGGCCTCAATTCCTAAGGATGTCACAGTGGGCATGGAAAGGGCTGCTGCCTCACAGATGACATCCCCACACGGCACAACACTGGGATTTGTGGAAGCCAGCAGAACTGGACAGGAACTGGGGGATGGGCTCCCTCTCCAAGTAGCTCAGCTGCCACTAACACCCGTTTTCTGTAACTTCACCAGCTGGGGTAACCAAACACAACGTTAGAGCCTTTATGCTCTGTTTTGTTACCCTCAATGTATTTGTGGTGTTCCATGTATTTCCTGTTATGAGGCAGCAGTAAGCAAGGCCTCCTACGACTAATCTAAGGCTTGCAGTTTCTTCTAGACTACAAGTGAAGTTTGTATTATCTTGTGACTAAACTGTGTTCTTGCTTCCATTATAGCGAGGGCAAATTCTGCTGATGTTGCTCGTGTTTTGCTGACGTTTCTACCCATTTGCTTCCACCCCTGCAAAGTTTTCTTCCATACCAGTTTTGCATATCAAAAGCCGACTACATCGGGCCTATTATATATGGTGGGTGGAATGGAATTGTCAAAAGCATCGAAGTGGTTGAGGAGGTTTTGTCTATAGCGGAATCACATGTGTGACTGAAGCCCGGGCAGTCCTACCTGACCTAATTTGAACTTCAAAACTACAGATAGAAGTGAGATGTCAGCACAGAAGTTGTTGGCATGGGCTGTGAATGAGACTGTGGAGTGTCCAGAATGGCTAATTTTCTTTGAAGTCTGTGTCACTGTGCTTTAGTGCTGCTGTTGTCAGTGACCCCAGCTACTTTAATACCTTTGTGGCCGTGTCAGATAAATTGTAGTCTTGTCTCCAATCTCAGTGTGTATGCACTGCCTGTATGGATACTTGAATGCTGCAAGGGAAGCAAGAAAATCTGGAGACCGAACATAGCAAGGTGCTTTATAATTATGGTCTTGTGGTATATTTGTACAGATAAGAGGGTTTATTTATTGTGGTGAATGTGAGCTTTGATATTGCTAATGCTCAATAAGAGTTCATGCTTCACTTTCCAAATGGAAACTTCCTCTCTTTGTTAAGAGCAGCACACATGGTAAAATGAATTATTTCTTATAGCACAGAGTACAATAACTGCTGCCTCCATTCACTTCTGGGCATGGGGAATACCATGGATTCTGCTGCCTTGCCTTCAGAGCACTATTGTTTATTGTCACAAAATACAGAGAAAAGGGCATTTCAAGAGCACTTTTTTTGAACTATTTCAGTCTTATCACTGTATTACTAATACTGTTTTGTTGTTTCTAAATGGTATGGCTTTCATTTTTCTTGACAGCATTTATTTTCGGGGATTTCATTCTGCTTATTACATGATTATATTCCGATGCTCAGATAATGTACAAACATTTTCATCAAGTCACAACATAGAGGCATTATTGATACCATTCTGCTTCAAACTGGGGATCAGATTCACTCAAAATTTGTGAAAGCCACCTAATGAATCTGAGCAGAGTTTTAGCCCAGTGACAGACGGATGACTAAATACAGTCAGCTTATGCTTGGTTTTGCCTTTTTTTTTTTTTTTTTTCTGCAAGCATTAAACATGGCAGTAACAAAGTTCTGCCAATCCTTAATGCTAGAAAAGACTGGTCAAAATGAGAATCAAACTTGGCAAAGTACCCATATTTAAATATTTTATTTCTGCAGTTTTGGAAACTTTCAGTATTCTCCAGAGTGATTTGCTAGAAATGATTTGGCAAATTTTGAAATGTTTCAACACTTTGTAGAGCATCATTGAGGTTTCTTGTCTGCCTGACATGAACTGGCAGAAAAGGCTATATTTATAGCTATCACTGAAAAATGCCAATTAAGTAGTGTACTACTAGTGGAATAATTAAATGTTAGCATATTCATTAAATGTTCTCAACAGCTGGCCCAAGTGGTTATGTTAGGTGTTTGAGCATTTTTTTGTGCTTGTTCATGAGGCTTTTTACAAGATCTGTACTGTCACTGTGGAAAATCTGCTTTTTTCACTGGGGCAAGCATGCTCTTGGTGTGGCCTATGTGTGTGAGCAGGGCATTCAGTTAGGCTGAGGCCACCTTTGTAATTTCTTCTCGATTTAGGTGTTTAGCCTAATGATAAGATAATAAACACTAATGCCAGCAGTGATAGCAAACCCCTCTAACTAATCTTGTTGACCATCCTGCTTTTATTTGTAGTCGAGAGTGAGTAACATAGCTGTACTTTTACTTCTCATGTTTGGCTTGGGAAGGATGGAATTTGCTGGGGAGTTGAATGGGTAGTGACATTTGTACCTGTGGCTAAAACAGCCGGAGCTTGGAGTTGATCATCCCCTGCTACTCTCTGTGGAGTGCCTACAGTGCAGTGCCAGGCTATCTTTGGGCAGCCTCCTGTGCTACTGTGCTGCAGCTTCTGGCACAGGGATGATACATGTTCCACGCCAGCAATGAGATCCATATGGTCCATGTACCATAGAGCCTGAGCCAGACAGTTTTCTTGGGCTAGAAGCGCTAAGCTTCTATGGCTGTCCAAACGCCAATAATTTCCCTCCCGCGGTCCTGTCCTTGCTCTGTTTCCATCTATGCAATTCCCTCACCGTGCTTCTCTCTCTTCCCCCTCCCCAGGCTGCCCCACTGCTTCCTAGAGCCCAAAGTTTCTGCTGCGTCTTCATTTCCTCCCTGTAGATCAATTCAGCCTGTCCTGCCCGATTTGCGCTGCTGACTGGCCTTGGCAGCCTCCGTCCTTGTCACTGCTTTGCTGAATTAAAAATTAAACCATGTCGGACGAGAGCAGCCCAGAGGCTTTCTGCAGGTCATCAACAGAGTCTATTGACAGTTTCTCATCCTGCTACCTCAAATGCCAACTAACAGCAGCAAAGAAAACTGGGCCACTTCAGGCAAAATCCTGCTATGTTTTGTCCAGGTGTGGCATCAGAAATGTTTTGGGGGATTTTTCCTATCTGAAGGAGGACAGCAGAGCATAGGCAGATATCAGTATGCCAACATGATGTGTGTATGCACTCCTGAGTCCTTTTGAACCCAAGGTTTCTCCGATCTCACATGTCTTGGCTACTGCAGTTTAAATTAGCTGAAAAAGAGTTTTGCTTCTTTGGAAACAATTCCTACTGTTTTCCCCTAGCAGCTTACTGCAAAGGATGGGGCATGGTGAGCACTGGTTTTGGTACAGATACTTGTTTTCAGAGTTGCTGACACTACAGAAATATTGCTAGACTTTCCACTGCTGGAACTCAGGGGCCACTTCAGAAATTCAGTTAAGGTAAGAAAGCATCTGGCTGATGGTATGACAAAGGGTTGCAAAGCTGAGTCAGACTGGGAATCAGTTTTATTAAACAAAGTTGTGATATGTTGGCATAAACTATTTCCTTAGTCCTCCCTTCTCACACCATACATGTTTTAAAGGGGTCCTCCAGTGCTGCTCTGACAATAAAATCCCCTCCCCAGGAAAGAGGACCTGCAGGCCATGAGTCTCAGATAGGCTAGAACACTTAGATGCTCCTGCAAGTACCAAGCCTGCTGCCCTTCCTGTGGTGTGGGGACACTGAGTGTTTCACCTGACTAGGAGAAACATCTCCCCATTAAGATAGGAAACTTGCAATGCAGGTGTTGAATGTCCTTACATACACTGGCTTCTAAAAATGAAAGAGGGAGAGAAACAGAGAGAAGGACCAGTTTGAGGAGATAAAGATGTTTTACATGATTTACAGTTTGACCTTCAGATGTTGTTACCAGTGCATCTGAGGAAAGATCAGGTACTTCTAGATGAACCAAGGATTTTCCCTTATCAGAGGGTTAAACTAAATGCTCTTTCCCAGCTGCCCTTTTTCCTTGGGTGTGCTGTCTGATAAGAGGAACATCTGTGTTCTCAGCCAAGGAGACAGGTAATCATCAAGGAGGAGGCAGTGGGATAGATGGTAGGGCAGTAGAAAAGAAGGTGCTGCTTGCCTTAGTGAGGAGGAGAAGGGCTGTGTCCCAGCCCTTTCTCCATGGCACGAGGGCACAGCCCAATAGCACAACTCAGGAGTCAGGCTAAGGTATGCTGTCATATTCAGTCACTGCATCACCCCCTTTCTTGGGCCTTTGGGGAAGCTGCTTTGAAAAGATGCAAATTCTTCTCAGTGCCTTGTGGGAGCAACATATTAGTGAGAAGAATGAGTAATGTGGAGTGTGCTGAGGTTGGTGAAAGATTGCCAGCTAAGGGACAGTGACAGCAGCCCATGTCACTGGGCACCTTAGCATGATTTTACCTCATCTCTAGGAGACCCCTCTGAGAGAAGTGCCTGATTTTGGGTTCTGCCTCCATCCAATCTTTCTTTCAGCATTTTCTCCCAGCCAAAGCCACATGGGGAAATCATTAATCTGAGAGGCAGGCTGGGCTCATAGCAATGGTGCTGCAGCCTACCTAAGCTGTACTTAGGTGGAGCTTTCCTGCTGGCAAAACAGTCCCACTTCTAGAGCTGTCCTGGCTCCTTCAGGAATAAAAAGTAGCATATGTTTATTTTAGTCAAGCAAGTGAAAAGTGCTCTCCTTGAGCAGCCCAGGGGAGAGATTGAATGTGAAGAAAACCCAGCATTCTTGCACAGTCACTTTTCTGAGTAGAGCTGCATTTTGAGGAAGCAGAGCTTTGCTTGGTGTGGAAGGAACTAAGCTTTCATGCTGCTGTCTCAGCATTTGTGCCATCCGTTTGTGCCGAGCAGGTTTTTTTCCTTTCTTTTTTTTTTTTTCCTGAGTGCTCCATGAGATATTACTGACTCTTTAATTATGTTGGGAGGTCCATGAACTATTTTGATGTGTTGTCTCTCTGGCTCTGACACATATTCTGGGCTGATGACACATGGTCACTCTTGTCTGTCTCTGTCTTACTCTGTCACCACGGGATTTCAAGTGTTGCCCTTGGATCTGACACTTTGGGGACTGGCCAGACTTTAAAAAAATCCTCCTTCCTTCAGATATCAGTGCAGGTAATAAAAGGGATTTATCATTCTGCACTTTTCTGTGCCTGTGCCTGTGGGAATGTGCAAGGTAAGTTCATACCTAGTTCTCATGAGACCTACTTGCCTCTTTTTTCCTTCAAAATGACATGCAGCACAACTTTATTTTCCAAAGGATCTTTTTTTCCCCACAAACTGTACCTCAAGTGCTTACAGAGCAAAACAATTCACCACAGTGGGTAAATGAGTATATTAGAGCCTCCAGTCAAAGAGACAAGAAACAAAACAATGAGGAGAGGGGGCCATGAACAGCCTGGAGCTAGGGAGAGGATGAGGTCTGAGCTGAGTCGGGAAGCAGTAGATATGGCTGAGCTGGCAGCAGGGCTGCTGTACACAGTGGGAGCTGAGGAGTCCTGGGCAAAGACATGTCATTCTGCAGAGGGAGAAAGAGAAGTTTGGTGTGAGGCAAGGGCAACAGAAGATGGTGGGGAACTCATCTGGAACAAATATAGGGAAGACTTAAAATCTGGGGACGGGTGGTTTTGAGGAGTACACGTTGTTAAGGAGAAGGGGTGGATGGAACAGCTCGAGCTGCAGAACAGCAGCGTAAGATTTCTGATAGGGAGAGATGTAAGTAGACCCATGCACATACACGTGAGGGAAAGTTCAAGAAGAAGAAAAGACATTTCCTCCCCACAGCAGCAAGACACAAAAGCTTTGGAGCAACTGCCTTTTTTGCCTGACAGGAGTGAGTTTTGACCTGCTGTATTTCAGGTACCCTTAGGTGGGGACTGATCTAATGCTGTCCCCCACTGGGCCACTCATGCCAGGGTTTGCCATCAGCACTCCCAGGCATGCAGTGGTTTGGCCAGTTCAGGGAAATTTGGGATTTCACAAACCAGGACACACATAGGTGTGGCAGACAGCCACTAGCCAGTTGTTTTCTTTTACCTCTCTTTGCTAAATTGGTGTGATCAAAACATACCCAGGACCTGAGAGTCTAAATAATGGCCTTGTGCTCCCTGTGTAGAGCTCAGTAATATTTACTGAGCCCGACGGCTTCATTCTCCTGCGTGCTGACTGCATTAATGGCGGGTGCAGGGAGGGAGGGCAGGGATGAAGGATAGCTGAGAGGGGTCTGGGCGACACAGCTAACGGATGGCCTTATTAGAGACACTTTCCTGGGGCCTAAGTGGAGCTTTTTTGTCTGAGTCGGCAAGAAGTGGGTCATTTTGCTGGGCTGTCAGGCCTCAGCTCTCACTGGAGAGAGGAGGCTGTGACTGCAGCAGCCTGCTGGCTTCTCACTGCTGTGTTTGGCTGGTGGATGAGGTGGTGCAGGGCTGAGGGGGGAGTGAAAGCGACCGTGTCCATACCAGCCCTCAGGGATCCCTGCCTGGAAAAAATACTGAGGTCCAAATTGCTCCCTTACCCTACCCTGCTGATGCCTTGTGAAGGCTGACCTAGAACATAGACTAGATGGATTTAAAGAATAAAGTAGGTCTTTATTAAGAGGCCTCAACAGGTACACCTTGGGCAGCACAACCCAAAATGGCCACAAAATGGACTGGGCTCAGGGTCTCACACTTTTATAAGTTTTGGTCCATTAGCATATTGGAGTTAATTGTCCAATTACAGCTTTAGCCCATGAAGTTCTATCCTTCTTGTTTTCTCTCTTTGGTCCACTGTTGTTTATGCTGTTGGGCCTGAGATCTGGATCAGCTGTCCTTAGGTCCCCAGCTGGAGAAGGAATTGTTTTGTCTACCTATTCTGTGAAGAGAGCTTAATATCCCCTAATATGAAGCCTAGACTTACACACTAAAGCGGAACAGAATCTAAAAAATATAAAAGCTAAAACCTGAGTCATCACTGCCAGTGAGCAGTATTTGGAGGTCAGTAGGGAGGTACTGTAGCTGGTCACCCCCAAGACACTCCCTTCTGCCCAACTTTCATTGCCATCTCTCTCTCCCCTGCCTGCATATCTGGAGAGGCAGTGGTGCCTGAGGTGTGAGCTCGGGCTGCTGTCCCCCTCATCTGTCAGTGATTTTGGAGAGTACACATTGTTAGTTGTGGCAATTAGGTCTCATTGATCCTGCATTGTGCCTGAGCCACAGGGATCAAGCTTGCTGCAGCCTTCCATGGGAAGTCCTGTCTCTGTCTTAAAGTCTCACTGCTGATGGCTTTGGCTCTGCAGATACCTGCTTCTGTCTGTTGTATTGGACTAAAGGGAGAGAACATCACATGTGTAGCCTGCCTTGCCCATCCTCCCAATATAACTGTGTTGATGGATCATCTGAAAAATTCATCTGCTCTGAGGATGTTCCCAGCCCAGAAAGAAAAAAAATCTCCTAAGAATATACAGATCAATATTGCCAGAGTTGAAGCTAGAGGCAGTCCTCAATGAGATGTATATTTTTTTTAGCATTTTTCTAAAATGCACCCAATGATGCCTGTGATGGTCACCTAGGAATGGTGATCCTAGGTATGTAGATCAGATGCCAGAGGGAATTACTGGGTTTATCCATTTAGCCCTGGGGGAAGATGGTTAAAATGGAGAGAGCACTTTGTCCCAGAATATGCTGAGTTGGAAAAGACCCAAAAGGATCCTGGAATCCAACTCGTGGCCCTGCACAGGACCATCCCCAGGAGTCACACCATGTGCCTGAGAGCACTGTCCAAATGCTTCTAGAAATCTGTCAGGTTTGGTGCTGTGACAGTTTCCCTGGGGAGCCTGTTCCAGTGCCCAACAACCTTCTGGGGGAAGAACTTTCTTCTAATATCCAGCCTAAAGCTCCCCTGACACAACTTCAGGCCATTCCCTTGGGTCCTGTCACTGGTTACCACAGGGAAGAGATCAGTGCCTGCCCCTCCCCTCACCCTCACAAGGAAGCTGTATCTGCAGTGAGGTCTGTCCTCAGCCTCCTCCAGGCTGAACAGACCAAGTGACCTCTGCCACTCCTGATACAGCTTCTCCTTCCCCTTCACCATCCTCATGGCCCTCCTTTGGATGGTCTCTGATAGCTTTATATCCTTACATTGTGGTGACCATATCCTGTTGTAAAGGAGCTGAGAAATGGAGGGAATAGTCTGGGGACTCCTGTTTTGCATTACACTGACTTCCCACATGAGCTGACAGTATGTGAGGGGTAGCTGAAAAGGGTGTTACAGCTGGGGAAAAATTTCTCACACACACAATTTCTATTTCATGAAGTGGCATTTGTCTTAGGTGTATCTGGCTGCTACATACACTGGAGAAAGGCTGGATGAGATACTTTTGAGGGAAAATATAGATCCAGGTGAAATGCTAGCCTGGGAGACAGGAGTAAAGAGGAAAGTTTGTTCCAAACAGAGGAGTTACCAGCTTGTTCTTCTTTTCTAATATGGTGTAGGTGAAGAGAAAAAAACAGTACCTGACCTTCCCTGCTCTCCATCTTCAATAGCTTTGTTTTCTGAGATCATCTTCTGCAGAGGCTAAGTTGTGCTAATCCTCAGAGTAAACTCTTCAGTTTACATTTCTGTGAATCAGGACTCTGATCAGAAGGCCAGTTGAGTGTAGATTTATTCCTTCTATCCCCATTCTGTACTCACAGAAATGGTATTGGATTCTGCATATGAACTGATTGGAGGGAGTATGGGCAGGGCTACACACCCAAAATTCAGCAGAGATAGTGGCGGGTGCCTTTGCTCGATTATTGGTTCAACTTCTCTGTGATTTTCTGCACACAGGAACATCAGAGTTGCTGGCCTGGTTTAGACAGATGTAATGTCTGGGCTCCAGTAACTGCCAAATAATTCAGAAAGGTGCAAGAAAGCCTGGACTACACCATAAGAGAATTACCTGTTCAAAGGAGACATTTTCTTTCTGACTGAATGAGGTTAATGACCATCTAATGCCTGCCAGCATAAAGGTTTATAGTCCTTTACTAAGCATAGATGATGACTCCGTTGTTGCTATAAATGCTTTGTTAATTTTTTTCATATTTTTAAATATTTTTTTTCCTTTTTTTTTTGATACACAACAGTAACTTCCAAAAGTTCACTTTACATAAAGGTGAAAAAGTCTTTGGGCAAAAACAGAATTTGTGAGCACTTTTGTCATTAGCTCTACAGAATGTCTATAAAGTGGTTACAACCGGGAAGAATGGTTATTGTTTAAAAAAAGGAAGAAATCCATTACTTGACCCTCCAAACAATCAGCACCCTCTTGCTGATTGCCGTACCCTTGCGGCAGTAACGAATTAATGATTACCTTTAGATTAGGTCTTTACCGCGCACGTGATGCTGCGAGAGCACGGCTAAATTGGGTTGGATGCAGTCAGGATTGCTGAGTCTGTACTCCAGCCTCCTTGGGCTGCGATCTTGTCAGAGCTCATAAGCTGAGCCAGAGAATTTGATTAGGCGGCCGGGCCTTTGGGGAGGGTGGTGGGGAAGAGGGAAGGGCTTGGGCTCCGTGCTAGCAGAGTCTCCGACTCACCCGTTCCTGCAGCTGGATTTGCCAGGCAGCCAGGGCCTGTGCACAAAGCTGGCAGGTGAACAAGCTGCCAGGATGCTCAGGCCCCCTCACAGTGAGATGTGGAATGGATGTGGACTTCTGGGAAGTCCATCCCTGCCCCTGGCAGGGGCGATAAGTCATTCAGTGCCAAACAGTGGCTGCAGGGTCTGGCACCGAGTGCTTCAAAGGGTGCACTGGAGCTCGTAAAAACTGAAAAAAACACCTGCCTCTGAATGTAGTCCTGTGCCAAATGCAGCATCTCAGGCACCAGAACAGCTGAAAGGGGCCTGTCTGAATCCCCTGGGGCAAGGCTTGAATCCCAAATTGGTGGTCTCCCTCCCAAGCCAGCAAGGAGGGAGCAAGCTTCCCTTGGCAGCTCCAAATCCCAGGGCAGATTGGATCTGGCCCTTTTCAGCTTTTGACACTGACATGGTCTTTCTTCCTGGCATTAGGGCCTCAATTAGCCTCTTCTATTTCTGATGCTCTGAATTTGCATGGTGAGAGCCGGGATTAAGGACAGGCAGTCTTAACGCAGCTACTATTAATAAATAAGGAAGATTAGGAGCTTTGTCAGTAACATAGTGCCTCCTCCTTCATTTAATTATTCAAAAATACCTCGTGTTTAACCCTCCACCCTCTGAATGAAGTAAATAAAAAGAAGTGAGATTAATGAAGATAAAGTTTAAATTAACTTTCTGTAGTGTGGGTCAGGCAAGAAAATTCTTTCTCTTGTAATTGACTGACGCTGGCGCTGGCTTCTGCAAGAGTTCAAAAAAAATCTTCTGCTCCCTTTTTTACATAAATACATTTTTATATCAGGTTGGGAATATTTCTTTATGTGTTTGGGGACTGCTGTTACCTACTTACAAAGCAAAAGTCGCAGCAGGGCAAATTTCTTTCCTATCAGCAGGCCACAGTTCATCTCTAGAGGGACCACATTTGGAATTAAACAAGGAGTGAAATTTCTATGGCCCACTTTTCCTCACTGATACCGCCAGAAAGGAGGATGTTTAGTGGACTTTTTGAGGTGATCTTCGGGTTGAAGTTTTCATCTCACTGGGAATTGTACTGATACCTTCTAACTCATTTCATAGGTGGTTGTGTAAGAGGTGTTAGTACCCAGTAACTAGGTACCGAGGATGAATTCCAGCTGCAGTGACCTCGAGGTACAAAAGTACTTCATGTCGTTCCTATGGAGTTAAATTCCTTCGGGATGTGTATCTTAAAGTGTGACTACAACAGTTTCCAGATGTTTCATATCTGCTCATGCTCTATAAAGAATGATGACTAAATTGCAGTTTAGTGACCTTAGAGATATAAAAAGGGGGAGGGGAGAGGTGGCTGGCTGGCAGAGAGCTTTACAGTAATGGGATCTTTGCCAGTATCATTCATGCTTGAGTCAAGGACTTTCATTTCTCAAAAAGAACTGGGGATTAGCACAGCTTCTGCAGCCTGCCCTGCAAACAGACATGTCTACTCCACAAATGTTGGTTGTGGCTGGTACTCTGGGGTCACCTCTCCTTGTAGGGCTAATGAACATAGCAGAGATGGAGCTGTTTGGTGTCAAAAATCCTGAAGGAAAAGGTGGCAGTTATTAAATCTAATATGATCTGCTTGCCTTCCACGCTTCTTATTGAGCTTATTGGCTTACAGAGCCAAGGTGGGCTCTGCAGTGTCCTGGCACAGGCTGAAAAGCCCAGAATCGGTGCTGTATCCTTTCATCTCAAGTTTTAGGACTGCCACCTGAAGTATTATTTTGTACATTTGTTCCAGAATTGACAGGGTATTTCTATCTTATGAGGCCTTTGGATTCAATGTCATTCCTATCAGGGGTAGGCAGGAACTGTGATTCACCATAATTTGGCTTGAGGTTTGGTTGTTGGCTTTTGCTGCCTGCTCTTGCCCTGTCTTTGGCATTTTGGGATACCAAAGATGCTGCTTCCCAGCTCCCAGAGCTGCTCTCAGGAGTCCATATAATGTCTGGGCTGTCTGTTTTTTTCTTGTGACCTAGGATCAATAGGTTGTGCTGTTTCCAAGCGAACTGCTGCTAAATGGCTCTCTGACTACATCTCTGGTTTTTGTTCCTAAGCAGGCCTGCAAATCTCTGGGCATGTAAAGGCACATTCACTTTGAGAAAAGCCTGCTGTACATTGCCTGTTTCAAAGCAATTTTCATCTAGGAGATTAGCAGAGCAGCGCAGGGACATCTTAATGTACAGTTGCAAATTCAGAAGTGGTTTTCCAGGGCATCTTTTCTAGTTTCCAGGTTTAGAAGGTGCTTTCAGCAAATAGTCTCTACTGTTCCCTTAACACCAACTGTTTCTGTAAATGTTCTGGCCAGTGAACATATTCAGTGGAATATGCCCAGAAAGGGACATGGCTTGAGTGAGCTAAATATATAATTTAAAAGATTATTTACTGGTTTCCTTGACCAGCATCTTGTACTGTCTTTTGTGTCATTCTTATCCTTGTAATGGATTATCTTGGTCTCCATAAAACACATGATGGGGATGTATTTTTGCTGTTGAAAAAGTCCCCAGTGACAGAAAGGATGAACTCTAGATGAGCAATGTACTTTCATCCTCATATTTTCTCAGCCTGTACAAACTCTTCCTGCTGTTTTCCTCCCTGGAGCTGGGAAAGTTTGGGATGCTGAGACCTGCTCTCTTTTTTGCCATGGCAGGAGACATCTCTGCTCTCACTGAGGACTGTGGACCCTGTTGTTTTGTTTTGGTTTTTTTTTTTTGACAGTGCTTTGCCTTGCTGCTGAACTGGAGAGCCTTAACACTAGGCTGTGAATTAAGTGTCCTTTGTCCTCAGATCAGGCCACTTTCAGCAACTCTGCTGGGAAGGACTGGATCTGAAACCAGAGTGGACCAGTCATAAGTGTTTGTTAAGCTCAAGGTGAAAGACTTGATGTGCAGGGACCAAATGAGTTTAGGATAGTTTCTGTAAGCCTCAATTTAGATTACATGCCACTGTGAAACTCCTCTTTGACCTTAACTGCTCAATTGTTCCCAAGAGATTAATCAAGCCTAACTGGAGAAAGGAGGGAACTCCTTTTGGGTAGAAAAATTATAACATTTCTAGGCTTTTTTTCTTGTATTTGGAAAACACAGTCAGCAAGTGGATGACAACTATTAGAGTCATGTGGAAGCTCACTTTTGGAATAACTTGAGAGTATAACAAAGAAAAAGCCTGGGAATGCTTTTTCATTTTCACAGAAGTGTGAGGATGATAGGACTTCTTGCTGTGAGCTTTCCTTCTGTTCAAGATGAAACTATTAAGAGAAGCCACACACACACACACACACACAAGCCCCTTTGTTCTGAAAGCTCCCATGCTCTCTGTGTACTGCTGCTGTCTGAAGGTATCATTTGTGTATTGCTCCATTTCAAACCCATCTCCTTTTTGTTCTCCCTCTCTTTGTCTTTGGAAAATGTTAGAGGACTAAGCTGAGCAGGCTGATGGTGCCAGATATCCTTTGCACACCCACACAGAGACTCAGAAATAAACATCCCTGCTGTGACCTGGAAGCTTTCTCTTCATTATAGCATGTGAGCACACACGCAGAGCAAGTGGCAAGAGGAGTCCTTAGCATGCTCTCCATACCTTTTGTTTGATGTGCAGGTTTGTGTACAGTAAATTAGGACTCATGCTTGGGGAGTGCATCTTTTTATATAAGAGGGTCATCTTGTAAGTGGGGCAGGTCAAAGAATCTCGTGTCCCATACTAAGCAGCTTTGACCCATGTAACGCACATCAGATTGTCGCTCTTAATTTGATAAACTAAATGCTAGATTGATAATCCTGCCTTTCTTTTTCCCCTTCTCCTCTTTCTAAATATATCCATGTATCTCTGGCTCCTGACTGTGAACTTGTATCTGCCTTGCTCCATAGATTAATCATAAATATGGATATAGATGACAGAAGGTTAAGGGCATGGCGGGAAGGCTAAGCAATCCTGCTCCATTTATCATTGCTACTCTGGATGTTTGGGGGGTGCCTCACCTGTCCCAGCTTCTTTGACACTTTTCAAGAAGTGTCAAGAGCAAAGGTATTAGAACAAACAGGTCACAAAAGCATTAATTTAAATCTTCCCTTACTGGTTATCTCTGTCTGAGCAAATGGCTCTCAACCCTCTGTGCCTTTTTGAACGAGTAGGAAAAAAACATGATAATTTTCAGTCAGATTGAGCAGATTTACACTCGGGTACAGAGAGCCAGACCCCTTGATTGCTGTATGTAACTAGGATGTGCAAGGTGTTTTGAAGGGGCTGATCAGTTGATGACAAATATTTGTAGACAATCATTCAAATTGAGTTTAAGAGCTTTGTGAAATTACAAAGATGCTAGCTCATATTCTGGAAATGAAAGACCGTTTTGTTTTTTGCATTGGGCAAACGGAATGAAATATGAATTGGAAGTGGTTAAACACCCACCAATACTTCTGAAAACATCGAGGTGAAGATGAACAGTAGAGTCCCTAGAGTCCCTCTATCATTCTGAGCAGCACAGACAGGAGTGTCATGTGCCAGGTGCAGGATCTGCTGACATGCAGCCTACAGTTTGGGGCAACATGCTTTAAGAAAGATATGAACAAGCAGGAGAGAGCCCAGAGGGGAGCTGCAGAGGCTTTCCAAGAGGCTGAGCAAACAGGACCTGCACAGGAAGGTTAAAAGAGCTAGAGCCATAAAAATTTACTTGCTCTAAATAGGGAAGGCAAAGAGAAACGTAAGAGGCTTTGTTCCTATAAATTGCTCTTTTAGAAGTGGTATTGATCTGTTGTGCTGCAAATCCCCAAGATGAGAAGTAATAGGTTAAATACTAAGAAGACTTCCTAACTGTAGGACTAGGAGTGTACTGGAAGAGGTTAGCATAGGTGGGAGGATGTGGAGCTTCTTTCATTAGAGCTTCTCCAAACCGTGTAGGCAGATATTCTACAGGGATGGATTTGAAGGAATATTTGAACCTGTCTTGGTGCATTGGGCTAGACCACATTATGTTCTTGAGGTGCTTTCTGGTTCCACCTTGCTGCAATTTCTGTGATTTGACACAGTCAAACCAATCTGACTTCCATGTAAGCTGTGTGCCTTTTTTTCACCCTGCTAAAATTACTCTGGTCTGAAACAGATGAGATAACAGGAAAGGAGTAAATTTCGTGTAAGCAAACTTTTCCAAATGCTTGTTGGATTTGTTTCTTTACTCAGTCTCTTTTAGGAGATTACTAAGGAACAAACTTGTCATTGGATATGAGATAAAGCCATATCATAAATAAAGTAAGAAGAAAAGCAAAATTTACTGAATAAATAGAGCAGGAATATATAGCTGGTTCTCAGCATGAAAAGATGCCACAGCTCAGCGGATGTGTCACTGAGCAGTATTATGTCTGGTGTTTAATATGGATTAATAACCCAAAAATGGGAAGAATACATAGAAGGAAAAATGTGTAGATAATACAGCAATGTTGAGGTTACCCAAGCCTATAAAAGACTCTGAGGAGGCCTGACAATGAGCTCGCAGAGGCAATTTGCAAGCGTCATAAGAGTAAATGAAATGCAATATGGCAAAGGCAAGGTGATGCACTCAGGAAACAACACATCAGAATTAGTCATGCTCGTTTCTGGGTTCTAAAAGAATTGTAACTACTCAAAAGAAAAGAATGAGGAAAAAAAAAAAAGGCACGGCTGAGCAACTCAGTGAAAACATTTGTTCAGTCTGTAGTGATGGTGAAATAAAAGCATGCAAGATGAGAGAGTGCATTAAGAAAGGGTAGAGTATAATAGATAAAATAATACAGTACCATTATATAAATTGATGGTACGTGCTCTCCTTGTACACTCTATTCACTTTGCTCACCCTCTCTCTCAAAATAAAATAACAGAAATAGACGAATGACCAGAAAAAGGGAACAAAAATGTCTGGAGTCTTTTAATAGCTTCTTCATAAACAATGATTAAAAAGAGCAACACTGTTTCCTTGGGAAAAGACAAATAAGAAGCATTGTGGCAAAGGTATAGAAATAGTCACCACAAAAAACGAAGTGCACTCAGCTGTTCCTATTTACTTTTCATTTTATTAGAAGAACAACAGGGGAAGCAATTACATGAAAAAAATCAAACTACTTTAAACCCCTGAAGAGGAAATACTCTTTTACAAAGTGCCTAATTAACATATGGAACTTGTTGCCACCAGATAAAAGCAGAAACTTAGTAAGAGCTCAATAAGATTCAAACCCAATCCTGTTTGGATACTGGTAAGATTTACAGGTGAAATAGGGAAGATATGAAGATATGGAATACTAGGTATTAACCTAAGATACGAGGATGCATGGGCTCTTGCATCTTCTCATTCTGGGGTAACAAAAATCAGCAAGTGTCTGGAGAGTAAAAGAAAAAAAGCAAATCTTTCTTTGCACCACATTTTTGCATGTGTGGCCAGTAACTGGGCATTTTGGAAGCTTTTCTCAACAGAAGCCTTTTGCAAAGATGGGGTGTGGAAGATGTCAGTGTCGTGGTATCTGTTTTTTGAATTGTAGTATTTGAACAGTTTGGCGATAAGGCAGCTGCCTTCCGGTTCTGATTCTGCCACTGACCCTTTTTTGGGTGTTTTACATGTCTCTTCTGCTTCAGTTTACCTATCTGAGCACAGGATGCACCAATGCAGCCTTGTGGTTTAGGAGATTTCTGAGGACTGATAAATGAGACTCCTGTTTGTGAGTCACTTGAACGTGCTGAGATGAAGTGTGCTGTTGATACCTGCTCAGTGAAAGCCCTGGCAGTATGATAGGCTGCAGTGTCTCGATGTTCCTGCACTATTTCACGTGTGGCTGGCCCTTGAAAGAGGCAATTGCATCTCCTCCACCCAGGCACGAATTCCTTTCTCCTGCCACCCTGTGGTCATATGGCCATATCTGTAGTGTTCAGGACCCTGCTCACGAGTCAGAATTTCCTTTGCAAGACATTATTGAAACACACATTAAAAATGCGATGTCTTCCCCTGCCCACTCTATTTTTGCTAGCCCCTACGTGCCAATATCCTTCGTCCCCAAAATGATGGTGATAATGATTTCTACCATCCCTAGCCAAACTGTTCCTGTGCCTGCAGCACTGCCTTGCTTTCCTGTCTGCATTGGTCTCAGTCCACAGCAGTTCCTTGGTATGCATGTCTTCTGTCAAGTGCTGATTCAAATCCAGATCCTGTGTTGTAATTCATGACTTGGGAATAGACTAGGAAATAGTGGTCTTGTTTTTCAGGAAAAACAAACACAATTGTTTGTTGGTTTTTTTTTTCCTCATGTGAAACTTGCACAGAATTCACTCCTTTAGCAGAGTAGGGAGATGAAAGGATCAACTGCTCACCTGAAATCTTGACAACTCCACCTCACCTAGATGTCAGGTCTGCAATATGCTGTGCATGAGCCACAAATACATACATCCCTTTGTTTTGCACTGCAGCTGTGGTTTCTCTACACAATGACACACACAGTTTTGTGAGGGTGTGTTCCCTTCATTCCCCAGTGTCCCATCTGGCAGGGCTTGGGGCTGCTGTGGAGCACACATTTACAATTCCTGTCATGCAATTTTGGCCTATAAAGCAATGAAAGTATTTGAATACATGGTTGTATCTGTTTTAAGTGTTAGAGGAATGTTTAGTCATTTCCTTACTAGGACAAAATCCAAGCTAGACCTTAGTTGGTACTTTTTTTAAAGTGCTTTTACAAATATCAGTCCTCAGGTAGGAACACATTCTTTGCTCTGTTTTTCACACCAGGAGTTGAACTCTCTGATCCTAGAAGCAAGAGCCTTTACTGTCAGGGGATAACTCCAGTATCCTGCCTTCTAAAGCATCTTCAGCCTCTTTCTCTCCCTGCTTCATGACCAGGGAGGGAAATTGCTGCATTATTGTCTTGTGGTGCCCTCTTAATACCTACCAAAAAACTATATGAGTAGTAAATCCCTGCCCCCACCCCTTTCCCCCTTTTCAGTTACAGAAACTGAGGGAGAATTTGTATCAGGACCAGACTTTACAGGTCCTTCTGTCAGTTCTGTCCTCAGTTCAGCAGGATCCACTTGCCTTACACTGATGACCAAGTAGGATATACAGAAAGTGAAGTATAAGCAGGAAAGAAGAGATGCCTCTCTCACTGCAGTGACCAGGAACTGCTGGACTCCAGGGAGATGCTTTTCTTCCTGCCCATCAAACAGTGCTCCTCCCCTAGATAGGCTCCAACCAGCAGAGAGCAAATCATTATTTAGACTTTTTCCCAAAATCAATTAGACTCCTTCAGTGATAGGAGCAATTTGTGTGACTTTTAATCTTTTGCCAGCTCAGCCTGATCAGCACTTTTTGAAGAATGTGGAGCCAATGTCTCTGCTAATCCAGGTAAATCAGCCATATCTGGAGACACACAGAGGGGGAAGGAAGCAAAGCTATTAAAACCAAAGAAGGCCCATTTCAGGACTAAAAGGCATCAGTGAGGTACCTGATTTATAGTAGGAGAGTTGCCTTTCAGTCATTTTTAATGGAATATTATTAAAGGAAAATCAGGAGCTGTGAAACCTTTTGTGTCTCATCTCCTAATGTATTTATTTCTGCAGCAGGGAACCCTGTTAACCCCACCAGGTAATGTATTCCTCAGCTGGCACGGGTGGCAAGGTTGTCCCCTAGAAATTTTATTATGGAACAAACTCAGTTAAATATTTGCACATGAAGAGACTACCTCAAGGTTTCGGGGGTCTTAAATTTGTTTCCAAGGAAAACTGCTTGGTAGAGCTGCTGAATCTTCCTGCATGTGGGTATCAAATACCATAATTTTCACATCTCTCTGGCTTTTTTTTTCCTTTGTCAATGCAAACGAGCTTAGATGGATGACTAGGTGGATGGTTGCCTAAAGCAATGTCAGGCTCTGGGCAAAGTTTGGGTCACGCATCTGAATTGCTTTCCCGTAATTTTTCAAGCAAACTCATAGTTGAAATTGTCGTCATTGTAAGAAAGGCAGGTTCCACATAGCAAATGACACACAAGGCTCAATCCTACAGACACTTCAGCACCTATTTAATTTTCTATGCTGTAAATAGTCTTGCAGCAGTTGCTGAAAATTCTCATAGAGGACTGTATTGAAATGACAACCTCCCATTTTACTGATGTGAAAGACTTTTATCATGATACCAAGAAGGACTCTACAAGAGTGCAGATGCCTGTACTGGATGTGTCCTTTGCTTCCTTCATTCCTGCTGTCAGCCCATTCTTAACTCTTCCTCAGTAATACTTTGTAGTACATGCCAACATACTTACAAAGTAAAAAAAAAAAAAAAAAAAAAAAAAAAAAAAAAAAAATTGCTTGGATTTCCAACTGTATGGTACTGTTGCATGAGAGGAGGTTCCTAGAGGTACCCACCATTTTGGCTGATATAATGGTCAAGGGAGTGTGTGCAAAACAAGAAGGATTTAGGTATTGCATGAAATAATGAGCCATGTGCCTTCGAAGCCTCTGTGGATATAGATGAGCTAGTTGCATGTACGTATCTTTATACTTGCCTGTAAGAATCACCCCCTAGCATCACGGGTTTCAGCCAGAACAGGAGCACAGTGGGAAGTGTGTTTACATTCAGGTATTACCACTTCAAAAAAGAGAGAATCAGTAAAAACACAAATTTGATTTTATAGGATCAAAAAAGAGCACGTTGCAGTGCTTTCCTTTTTATTGTACTGGCTCTTCTAAGCAGGCTTTGTGTAAACAGCATGAAAGTAGCTTCAACAACCAAATTAGGCAAAATCTGGTAGTAGCCTGACGAGGAAGGTGTAAGTTGCCTTCTGGCAGGGCCTCCCACGGCCTGCCTGCTGAATGAGATGCAGTGTGGCTGAGCAATGTGTGTCATCGCTCGTGGGTGGGCACACGAACAGCAGCCCTGCCATGGTGACTCCTTGGAAGCTTTTGTTCAGTAAAGCCATAAATGACAACGCATGGTAAAAGCTGGTGGAGAACCAAGATCTCAAGCAAGACAAAAAGCCAGGTTATGGTCTTAGTATCATTGGTGTAAAGCTGATGTGAAAATAGGTGCTGTCACTTCTGAGTGTACCACTGTGCTCTTCTCCTGGAGGGGCCTTGCATGCTGACGCAGGCATGGGTTTGGAGCAGGGTGTTTGTGGTGTGCATTGGCAGAGGGCAGTTTCTTGTGGCACCTTGGTAATATCTCATTCTGGTTCACAATCAGTGTTTCAGTGCAACCATATTAAATTATGTTTAAATTCTTCTCAGGCTTCTTGCGTGTGTCTGTGTGTGCTGAAATTATGATGTATTAGGAGCATATGGTGAGCTCTGGATCAAGCTGCCCTGCCAAGGGTGTATTTCATCAGAGAGAGATGCAGAAGTCTCAACAGATAGTTGGGCTTGGTGCAATCTAGGATCCCAGTTACATGGGCCAGAAGAGGTCTCAGATACTCTGATATTCTGTTTCTGGACTTGGTATTTTTGCTGGGCAGCAAAGCTCTGGCCTAGCAAATTCAATGGAAAGTTTCCCAGTGGGCTTTGAAGAGATGTGCTCACAGAAAGGGCTACATTCAAACCAGTTGGAAAAGTGGATCTTTTTCCCCAAATGGCAAAGTGATGATCTTGCAAAATTTTTCTTAGCAGATTTCAAAGAGTCAAAAGGTTCTCCATCTTTTTAGCCAGAAGAAATTCTTCCATATGAAAAGCCTTTTTCTTTTCTTTTGAGAAAAAAAAAAACCAAAAAAAACCCCAACCCAAAACAGATTCTTAATTCATTTAAAACCAGAAATTTCCATTTAAAAAGTGTTTCAAAAGCCAATTTTCAAGCAGATGCAGATCCATTCTTTCTCAAATCCAAAGATTATGGCACGTACTCATCTACAGTTGCAGTTGACTTCCCAGCCTCTCTGCCCTACATCTCCCCCCAGGAGACAGCACGTGAGAGCCCAGTCCTGTTCCTTAATCCCAGCAAAGCTGTGCATACTGCAGCTGGTCCCCATAGATTGCTGCACCACATAAAATGACTATGCACAAAGTATGCAGATGTACTGTGTACTTTCTTGAAAAAAAATTTCCTTAATTTAATACCCTCTCATGGTCTCCTCCTCCTTCCATGCCTTTCTTCAAGGGAACTTGAGCCTTTCTAATTCAAGGTCTTCATTTTGTTTTGGTAGATTACATTTTTGTTTATTGCCTTCTGTCCCTCTGAGGCTCCCATACAAGACTTAGCTGCACCTGGCTTTCATTTGAATACTGTCCAAGCTTCCCTCTCTCCTGACCTCACTGGGTTCTCTTTTCTCGTGTGTGTTGTGGGATTTTGTTTGTTTGGTTTTGTTTTGTTTGTGGTTTTTTGTAGCCAGTGTTCCCTCGGGCTTCTAACATGCCTTTTGACATGGGGCGATGGTCTGTCATCTCTGGTGTGTTTCTAGAGGCAGGGAAGAATAAGGATGCTGTGTGGTGATGTTTAATTAAAATGTGGAATGTGTACATTCAGAGGCACATTTTTCATTTGTGCACATATGTAGATGTGTGCACGTGTATATGCCTTGCTGCTAATTGCTCTGAGCCCCTTTCTTGCTTTCCTGTGCTGGCATTCAGTGTTCCCTGTTTGCTACAGGGGAAAGAAAAAGCAGGGAGCACACCGAAATGTCACAGCTGAGAGGGTTTCTGTAATCCTCCAACATATGTTCAACATTAAAGCTCCTTCAGCAAGTCTGATGTGCTCACAGTCATCATGGGACCAGCAGTTAAAGCGCCCCAGTGCTGCCAGGAAAACGTTATCCTGGCCCTAATTGAGAGCGACTTAACTAATGTTTCATTTCCTAATTAGTCCTTGTCAGCCGCTGGAAGGCCGCGGATGCTGCTGGTGGCACGGGGCCCATCGCCGCTGTAATTGAAGTTGTTCTGACAGTCTGGGGCTTTGGGGTGATCCATAAAGTAAGGCTGATGGTTCGGGACCAAATTGGGTGGAAATAGGAGAGAGGGTCAAGCATCAGCTCAGACACATTGTGAGCATGCTCTGCCAAACCTGAGTGGTCACGAATCAACTCTGAAATGACAGAGATGACAGAATAACAGTGAGGGAATGAGAACATCACTCCATGCTGTGCTCAGTGGGAGCGCAGGTGGCTGGAGAGAGCTAGCCAAAAGGAGCTGCTGGGACCAAACAGAGTGGGGGAGAAGGTCCCTTGCAGGAGAGCAGCTAATGGGCATGGACAGGCCAGTCACGAGGAATGCTGCACTCATCTTCAGAGCCCAGGGCAGCAAGAAGCACTTTGCCATGAACTTGAATCTCAGAGCAGTGAAGAGCATTATCTTCCTTAAGAGGTGTTGGCCTATTCTTCATCCTTCTCATTCTCTGGCATGAGTTTGGTGGGATGTGCTCAGCTTCAGCTCCTTCATGTTTGAGCACCATGGCTGAGTTCTTCCCTTCCTTACCACCACTGGCTGTTCCCTCTCTCTTCTGGGACAGGGCATCCACACGGCTTTAGTGTTGATGTGCCAGCAGCAGAACCAACACACAAGGCAGGAGCGTCCTCCTGCCATGCTGGGGATGTGGGCGTTTGACACAGAGTTACACCAGCCTGGGACAGGGTGTTGAGCTAGTGATTGAGAAAGAAAGTTCTAGAAGCCTCTTCCCAATGGAGAGGATGAGAATCTGAGTTTGAGATCACATTATAGCTAGAAAGAAATGATTTGTGGTTGCTCAGCAGAGGAATTGTGGTAAACAGTGGACTGGGATGCATCTGGTGGAGGAGCCTGGCTCATCACACAAATCCCAAGAGTTGTGAAGGGGAGCATCTGGGCACCCCTGGACTTGGCAAACACAACTGGCAGGCACTCAAAGGACAAGTGGGCAACAGGAAGCCTGCAGGAGGAAAACACAGACAGTGTCAGCTCTGAGGTTCACAGGCAGTGCATGATCACTTGCTGGCCTTCTCCAGCCAGCCAGCCCCATCTGTCCCCCTGCAGCTCTGAGAAGTGGGGCAGATGGGATAAAAGCCTTTCCACAGTGGGACTGTGCTGACTGATGGGCCTCAGGTTCCATGGCAGTGCTGGCTACATGCTGGGCTGTGGCACTTCTGCCTGTGCCTCAAGAACTCATGACCCTCACAATGGGGTCTGCAGCTCATGGGACATGTCACAGGAGGCACAGGAGGCACATACACAGTGTAGCAGGCAGTGGTAACAGGGAGACAGCAATCCCCTTAACCCAAGATAAATTCCTGCCTGTCTTTGCTGACACTGACAGTACTTTTTTTTTTTTTTTTTCCCCCCTCTGGGGCTCTAGTTTTATCTTAGTTTCTACCCAATGTTTTTCAAGGAAGAACAAGCTGTAGAAAACTCTACGTACTCCTGGGATACCTGCCTTCCATGGGTGAAGGTGTGAGGTGACTGGCACTAGCTCTGTCTGGCATAGGGTACCAGGGAAACAGCCCCAGCAGGCCCAGCATACCTAGCTGGGCATACAAAGGTCTCAGCTCAGCCCCAGCGCTCTCCAAGGCTGAATGAGCCGCACAGTCCATTGGGTGAACTGATACAGTGTGCTGCTGCAGATACCCTGTAGGGTCCTTCACTGTCCCCAAACCATGGTGGGGTGGCTGTCTGGCCACTCCAGGTCAAACAGGCTCTTCCTAGAGTGCACGGGAGCCAGGACAAATCTCTGGGTGTAGATGTGTAACTATCATGGTGATTAAGAAAAACTCGAGGAAACTGAATAGGCTCTCTCCTTAATATTCATGTTCAGTGGTCCTGGCTGTGAGTGGACAAGCAAGCATGGACTTCAAGCACAGCAGCTGAAAGGAGAAGGCTGGCACTTGGCACCAGAAGGTGTAATGACATAGTAGGAGAAGGGGAGTTGGAGTGTGCTTGTCTAAACTCAATATACACATCTTAAAATCATAGAATAGTTTGGGTTGGAAGGGATCTTTTAAGGTCATCTAGTTTAACCCTCCTGCAATGAAGACGGAATACAATAAATATTTTCTTTCAGAGCCTCTCTTGTTTCCTACCAACCCCATAAAGAAAAAAAAATAGGCTTTAGAATACATGTGAAGCCTCACTGTGTATGTAATTTCCATAGCAAGCCACCCACACTATGTAGCTTGCTCCTGGTGCCTGCACAGGTGATTTCTCCCTCCGTACTGATCAAGTTGCTTGACCTCAGTGCCCTCTGTAAAGCTGTGAACTTGAAGGCAGCATAATAAATTCCCACCTCATCCCAGGTGCCTGTCAGCCTGAAGCTCCTGCAGTAAGGTGAAGGGGGAAAGAGGGGGCTCGTGTCTCTTTACCAAAGCAGGCTGGCTCTCTAATGCCCCATTAGCATACCACACACAAGCATTCAGCTTTTAATTAGTTACGTGGTGTGATAATTAAGTAGCATTTCTCCACAATTTTTCTCTTGTGTGGAGCAGAGGGGAGGGGGGTAGTGTCTGTTGGGGATGGGAGTTGAGGTTGTTTTAACGTTGCAAGTAATTGCAACCCCAAGGAGAAGAAGAAGCAAAATGCAAACTCCCCCTGGGAGAGCTGTGGAAGCCCCATGCTGAGCTCTCTCCTGTCCCTCCTCCCATTCCCTCTGGCACTGGCCTACCCTCCTTCCTTCAGCAAAGTGCTCAGAGGATAGCAACACATCCTCTGGAGCATCCTCCTCTCCATGTCAATGTATGCACCTTCAGATCCTGGTGGGCTGACAAAGCCTGTCCTCTGGCCTAGATTGACAGCTGTTAGGAAGAGGGGAAGAAGCTGAAGAAGAAAGCTCTGGATAGGAAGAATCACAGGCTTTTCCAGAGCTGGGGATCTGTACACAGAGCAAAAGTGAAATAGTTGAAAAGTGTTTTGGGGTGACATGGCAGAGCAGGGTGCTGGAGCTCAGAGCTGGGAGAGGGGAAGTTCTGCACCATGAAGTGCGTGTCAGATTTGGTGCTGCAACATGTGTGGTAAAGAAAAACAGCTTTCCTACTGTCAGGAACAGCAAGGCCCCATGCCCAGCTGCAGCAGGGCAAGTGCGGCCTCCTCAGCTGGGAATCTCCTACAGGAGAGCAGAGAGAAGGTATAATCAATCCATGCAAAGAGGGGAAGAAATAAAATAAAGCCTATTACCAAAGCAGCCTCTTGTTTCAGCAGCATGCACGCTGTTGGGCTGCTTATGACAGGGAAACAGATGGCAATTCTGCGAGCCCTGCACATCCTGGCACATGTGTAAATTCAAAGAGTTACTGCATCATGGAAGAGGCAGATGCAAGTTTGTTGGGATATGAAATAAAATACAATTTCATAATGAACTTGGCAGCTATGCCATCCCTTAATCAGTTTGGAATTATCTCCATTAAACTTCTCCCCGCTTACCAACAGGAAACTCAAATGAAAACGAACCCTAAAATCTGGTGGGTTCATCTGCTGTTAAGCAAAGATTGGAATTGCTGTTATGCAAAGATTGGGATACATCTTTTAAATGAGCTCCAGGAAAACCTTTGGACAATTATCCAGTGGTTCTCACACCAACAAGGCAACATAAATCTCTTCTGGGCCTACAAGGAGATCACTGCCAAACCATGACCTACGGGTTTCATCTGCTAAGGTGACATCCAGCACGTGACTTTGCTTCCTTGCCCTGGCACATCAGGTACTCCTGGCTTATCTGGGAGGGAGGGATTAATGTTCTCAGAATGTCAAGCTCAGAAAGTAGAGGCACAGGTACATTTTCTCCTTGTAGGAAACCTTTCAGTGGACAGCATTGTGTGCTCTAACACTGAGTATTGCTAAATTTCACATTTTCACACTAATCTGTTCCTGGAGTGGGGTCATCTTCTCTGGGGCAGCTCAAAATGAGAGTTTGTGGTAAGTGACACTGTTTTGATCACTGTGTCTTTGCTGCCATGGGGCAAAGCCATGCATGGCAGTGGCCAACAGCTGCTTTAGAGGGCTCATCTCCATGCCATGGAGAGAGGCTTTCTAAGAGGCATTTTAACAAAGATTAATTGCAAAAATGAAGTGTCAGGTTTCTTGTCACTGGCTTTTGCTCACTGTGTCCAAGAGGGCAGAGGGCACTGAGGATCCATGAAACTCTCCACAGATAGGCAAGGGAGTTGAACAAAGAGTTGCAGAGCTGTTATGCATTGTTGAGCATAGGGTGTTGTAAAGGTGTTGGAAAAAAGGGTTGGGAAGTTCTGTTGGTGAAAAATGGGAAGGCTTTGCCTTGATAGCAGCTCACTGTCCCATTGCTCAACCCTGAGGATGAGACCAGTGCTTTGCACCTTTCCTGCTTGCCCAGACCTGCCTCCTAAGTGGACCAGTACCCCTAACTCCTGCCACACTTTCCCAGTCCCAGACCCATTTTACCCCAAGAACTACCACTCCTGCCTAAATGTGTTATATGGAAGTGTCCAATGGGAAAATCATCTGCAATTACCAGAATACTTTTTTCATTGACGAAGCTCAGCTTGGAATTTGGAGTACAAGACATAAAAGACTGATAGAATAGAGCTTGATTGATAGCTGGCATGATTGCAAAACTACAGTACCTGCATCCAGCTAGCTATAAATTGTACCACAGTGCCTATCAGCCAGCTTCTCTTGAAACATTTGATTAGAGCTTCTTTCAGCTACCCTTGGCCCTCCCCAGCTGCTAGGGAAAGGGCTTTTGTGTGAACAAACCTTACGTGATTTGAGCTGAAATCGTGTCCTAAATATTTGAAGTGACATGAATTGAACACCCACATCTTTTTTTGTGGTCCTGAAACTGGCTACTAGAACTGCTTTGCAAAATGGTTGAGTGTTCAACAGCCAAGGCATAAAAGTTGCTTGCCCAAAACAAAAGGACAGAAGTGCCACAAGATTATTTCCTGAAGAAGAGGATTTTTTCCCTTTGTTTTGGTTTTCATCTGGCTACTGCCACAGACATTCGAGCAAATCAAGGATTTTTATTGTATCCCACATCCTGGCATGCCCAGGAAAGAAGGCAGCTGGTTTCTACACTGAGTTGGAACCTGGCTGCCCTTGTGTGCCATTGGGAAGCCCCATGGTGATGTCACACGGGCACTTAAGAGCTGAGACACAGCTCTCAGTAGCTCAAGCATCATTCCATGCTCACGAGACAAGGCTGGTGCCTTCACATGGCACATCACTGTGACATCGGCGTAGGAACTTGCTCCTTCCATGGCAACACTTCCTTGGGGAGTGTCTCCACGGGGCTTTCAGGCATGCTGTAGTGGGGCAATGAGAATTGCCCTGTCCCCCAGAGGGGGTCATTAGCAGAGCAGGGAATTGAACCCCACACAGGTTGCTGTATCTGCTCTTGCCCTTTCCCCTTTAGAGGGAGAGCTCCGGGCTGAGGAGCGTCCTGCCAATGTGAATGTGAGTCACGTTCTGCTAAGCTGTGCACCTATGTGAGAGTACTACCAAGTTTAAATGACAATGGGCAGAGACCTCCCACACAGAGCTGTCAGAGTAGCATTATTTATTTATTTATTCTCTTTTTTGATAATTTAGTTTAAATCAGTGTGGCAGACACTGGTATGTTTTCCAGTATAAATCAACACCAAAATATAGCTCTGTCCTTGTTATGTGTGCAGGCTGGTATATCCCTCTGCTTGGCAGAGAGGGCTCCAGGGGCCTGACAATGAAATTTGCCTTGGGGGGATTACTTTTGCATTACTTTTGCATTCACTTCCCAAATTGTCTATTGCCTCTGCAAGCACTTTTTCTTGTACTAATGAG
The DNA here is from genome assembly GCA_013397555.1 of Urocynchramus pylzowi. Taxonomy (NCBI): domain Eukaryota; kingdom Metazoa; phylum Chordata; class Aves; order Passeriformes; family Fringillidae; genus Urocynchramus; species Urocynchramus pylzowi. The sequence continues at coordinate 225,103 of VZRH01005667.1, read as the reverse complement.
AATAATAAGCTTTTATGTAGAGGCACTTGCAACATGTGTTTACTGCTGTGAAAGAATTTAGATAGAGGCTTAAAGGAAAGCAAAATAGGGTATTGTCTGGGATATCTCCTTGAGAACAATGTCAGTTTAAGTAAGAGAACTCAGGATTGTTGAGTATACTTGAACTTGGTTGTGGGATTCTTTTGATGGAAGCAGAAATGAAATAAAACCACTTACAGGCTTTGAATCAAAATGCTGGCTACATTTGGCGGAAATCTGTGAATCAAATTATTCTGGTATTTGTTGCTATTAAGAAAAACCTGAATACATTTCTCAATGCTTGATTTCTTTGAGTATTTGAATGGGAAAGGAAGTAAGTGCCACTCTACTTCCATGGAACAGAACTGCAGAGGAAGGAAAGGATTTTCCCAAGCTGACTCAAAAGACCGGTGTCCAGCTTGAGGCTCCCAATTCTTTTTCTGATTCCTCCTTTTCACAGTACTCATGAGTTTTCATATCAAGACCCCAAAGTGATGACATTACAGCATGACACTCATGCCATGTGAGAGGAGAGCACAAGGATTTAGAAGGGAAAATGATGGGTCTGCCTTTTTCCTTGCAGAACCCTTTTGCAGCCCTTAATGGATCTCTTCCAAATGAAAAGATGCAGGGCCAGAAAGGCCTTGCTGGCTGGTTTTCTTATGGTAAATAGGGCAAATCAACTGTGACCCACTGAGAGCAGTGTGGAGCAGATGAAGGGAAAACTTTAATAACTTTAACAGCATGTCATAACTGAAGCTATATCAAGGAAAGCTTTCCTCAAGGATCTCTGGAATGATGCAATGGGCACAGCAGTGAAGGAAGAAGGAGCAAACCCTACAAAATTTGGGCTTTGGCCTTTTGCCCTCATGCCCACAGGAAGTGGCTTGTTCAGCACAGCTCACAAGCCTGCTGTGCTTTCTAGGCACTCCAGCTCCATGAAGGTGTAGACAAATCAGAGAGAATCTGCAGAAGCACAGCTAGCATGATTAAAGGGCTGAAGGATTGACTTATTAGGGAAGAAGATTAAAGGAACTAAATATGTCGAGGTTGGCTAAGTAGCAACTTAAGACGGGACATGAATGATAACAATCTACCAGCTTCTGAAGAATTCAAACAGCTGGGAGAGAGAAAGAAGAGGGAGGAATTGACAAGTCTGGTTCAAGGGGTGACCAGTAACTGACTGAGCATGCAATAATTTTGGGCAAATAGCAAAAGAAGAAAAAGAATCCAAATCAAAACCCTAGATAGCTGATGGGTGCCTAAAAGGAAATAATAGACACTGAACTGAGTTGTATTTTACATAGATATGTGTGGTGTGAGCTGAGCCCTGTGCTTGAGCATTCTCCTAGGTCTTGGCTGTCATCCATCAGTGCTCCTGTCCTTGCTACATCTGACAATAATTGCTCCTCCTCAGAGCATGGCTGCTAACACATGCAAGGGTTAGAGTGAGAAGTTTTGCTGGGCACTCTGTCCTTGCTGAGGCCACATCTATGAGGAGTTGAAAACAGGAGCTGAGCTGCTGATTTGGGGTGGGGAGGCTGCTCAAAAGTGCCTTGTGTTCCCATCCTGTCTCATTGTGGGGATCTGAAGTATTAAATGTGTCATTAGCTTTGTACCTTTAACTTGCCAGAAGAAGCAGAAATCAGGTTAAAGATTTGACCTCCTCCTGATTTCCTTCCTGCAAGTTGCGTGGCCATTGCACAGAGCATGTGCTGAGCTGCCAGAAATCCTGTGTGTTGAGAAACTTACTCTAAAGACAGCGTGAAATGGAGGTGTCAGAAAGCTTCATGCTGCTAATTAAGCTGGTGTGCACGGAAACATAACTGTTGTCAGGGTTTAATTCTGTACCGTGCCTTAAAGCTCTGTTGATGCTGTTCTCTCCTCCTGTCCTGCAGCCTCCCAGATCTCCTCACCCAGCACTTCTCTTGACAGTTCAACCCATACCCTTGCTCCCCACCACTGCTGCATTTCATCCTTTACCCTGTGTAGGTAAGCTTCCCCAAAAAAAAGCCCCTAGCACATCCTCTGGGTTCTCTGCTCCCCTCTTGCTTAACACATGTCCCAAAATGGTATTTTTCAGGCTGCCCCTACAAGGATGACAAGCTGTCTCTTGGAAGAGTCCCTTGCTTTGTTGCTGGTAAACTCGAGATGGGTCCATGGAGAAACCGAATCTGTGTGTTTTGGAAAAGTGCCAGAGAGCTGGGCCTTGGCAGGGAAACACCTGGGCTGGACTGTGTTACAAAACAAGGTCCCTCAGGCACGGGTTTCACTCGTGTCTGTGGAAGTCATGTGTAAATAAGCAGTATATTTCTCAGGGAAGAGGGAGATTGCTGTATTTCTGTCCTCATTAATAGGAGGACAAGGCCCAGAGGAGGTGGTGTTCCTTGCAGCTCACTTGGATTCCCAGCCCTCAGCCCCTGTCTGTGCAGGCAGGCTCCCTGGAAAGGATGAGGCTGTGTCTCCTTTCTGTGTTGTGGAGGTGGGCTTCTTCAGCCCCTGCTCTGCTCTGCTCTGCTCGCCTCTCCTCACTGAGGTCAAGGCACGAGGATTTAGTGATGATCCAGCGCTAGCTACATTGCAGAGGGCTGTGGTGGCTTGTCCTTGTGGCATTCTCTATAGGTCTTCATAGTCTGCCCTCCACAAGGTATGGATTTACCAGAATGAGAAGGGCTGTAAGGGGGACTTGCTGCCACATAACCAGCACAAGCTGTATGTGCTGCCTCATTTCATGGGGCTATACAGCCCTTCCACTGAGTCCAGGGCCTGGGACACCTCTTGAGACACAGGCAGAAATAACCAATATTGCCTGTAATTCCCTGTCACTGTTGGTTATCTATACAAATGACTGAGAGATGCTTGGGAGGTCAAGGCAGGCTGGGTGTGGTGCCAGCAGAATACAATATGGGGGTGTGTTCCCATACAATGAGTTCTGCACGATTTGAAGCCAGCCCCCCTTCTCCATGTGATCAACTGTACTGCCTGCACCCTCCTCCCTCTGCCTCCCCCCTCTTGCACAAAGGCTGTTTTGCAGAAAACACCATGGGGAAAGCAGCTTTTGCTAAATGTTTTATAACGTGCCAGGGAACCTTTATCAAACATTTAATCCCAAACCTGGCTTTGAAGCAGGGAGGCATACAATTCCGTAATTAATTTTTTTTTTTTACCTTCTTTTGCTAATCGCTGATAAAAAGCTTAATTCTATTAACAACTCGACTTGACAAATTGCACCGTTCAACGGAAGCGTTTAGAAATTAATTACGCATTTTATTGCATTAGATCGGATAAACAGGGGAGCGCCGGCTGAGCAGGAGAGGAGCATCAGTGCAGGGCCCACGGTTGGGATGGTGGCCATTTTTTTCACCAGCTCCGAGTGAGCAGTTCACATGGCTGGAAAATCGCTGACGGCACTGTTTTCCTGTTTGTTTGTTCTGGTCTCTGTGCTGATTGCTAAAGTTCCACGTAGGAGAGTTTATTTTTGTAAAGGTGAATTGCAAAGCTATGGTGAAAATTCAGCTAAGCACAAATTTCTGTGCTGAACAGCCTCCAGGGGGGACAGCCAGGCTCGGTGAGTCTGAGGATAATGAGAATATGGGATATCTGAGCACGCTATGAGGTGCAGAACCAGTGAAGCCTGTGTGGCACAAATGAGCAGACTGGGACAAGGGGAAGCCCAGAACCGTAGTGTGTACATCTGGCAAGGGAAGCCCTGGGTTTTTAATATATGTGTGTGCATAGATGTAGATGCACGTGTATATCAGCATGCCTACATACATGCACACACATGCTTATGCATGTAGATACAAATATGTTCTCAAATTCCCTGGTGTAAAATCCAGAAACCATTCCTAGTTTGTTGAAGGTGGTCTGAAACAATAGGGGAGACAAGAAACCAAAATGGCATGTCAGTTTTACCTATCATTCTGCCTGCCCATGGTGAGATTTAAGGCTATTATGATTCAGAATTGCATTAGTGAGTGTCTGGGTTTGAGATGCAGTTTTCACTCTGGGTTGTTTTCAACCTTGCTGACATTTGGAAGAAGATTTCAGTTCATTCCTGTTAACCTGGAATGCATGAATGGCATATCTTCTTAATTCCAGCTTTGCTGCCTGTGTGCTGGGTTGTTTTTTTTTCTCAACTTTGTTTTTATTTCTTAGAGGCACATCAATAACCTTTCTCCTTGGTTGTAATCCATATAGTTGTGACCCTGATGAGTTTTAGTCTGATTCTGGAAAAGGCAAGGAGAAGAAAATGAACTTCATTTCTCACTTCAGCTTCATTTTCCGTTCGTGGGCTGGATAAATGTGGGTGCCTGTAACCAGCTCTGTCAGCTGGTAAGCTTTTTCTCCAAGATGTGTGTGGACCAGGTTGTTTGTGTGCCCTGGAGCAGCTCCTGCTTCCTCTCCAAGGCTCCATCTGCAGGGTGGGGACTCACAGAGGGGGCAGCAAAGCCCAGAGATGCTTCAGGCCAGACTGAGCCCTCCCTCTATTTCACCGGTGAGTCTAGGCACAGCGTCAGAAGAGGGAGGCAGCAGGGATGGCAGTGTCCAGGATGCCCAGGAAAAGACCTGCTCCCACAGCGAGTCAGAGGGTGACCTGCCCACACAGCTTCAGATGCTTGTTTTTAAAGAACAGCTTGCTCCAGCCTGGTTCTTGGCCATTTTTACTTCCTAGCAGCCCCCACTACAGAGACCTCTCCAGCCACATCCCCTGTGGCTGCGTCACTCCATCCTTCACACACAGTCTGCAGCTGGTGGCCAGAGCTCTGGAGCAGCAGTCACAGGATGCTCCCCTGACATCTATTTTTGCAGTGCTTTGCAAAGACAGTAACTGGGGACTCTGTTGGAGCTGTTCCTGGTTGCAGGAGGTGCAGAGGTGTAGGGAGACAGCCGAGGTGCTGGGGAGCAGGGGGGTCATTTGTGCTCCCTTGGTGCACATAGCTCTTCAGATGGAGCATTTCCTTTACTTTGAAGGCATCGATCATAATTCTTCAGTTATGGCTAAGTTTAGATTTCCATTCTCAGGCTTATTTTTCGCTTTCTAACCTTTATTAGGAGAAACTAATTTGTTTGCGTAGTGAGATGTTCAAAAGCAGATAAGACATGTCAAGAGCAGGAGGGATTTTTTTTTTTTTCATTTTTTTTTCCCTCTCAGAAAACGCAGAATTAGAGATATGCGTGCTTTGGAAAAATCATACATTGAGATCATCATCTCTTACTCCATCTTGAGTCTTCTTGATTCAGGTGCTCTCTGGCATGCCAGAGCTTATGATGTCAATACTCCTACACAGGTATTTTTCACAGGCAACAGCTGGGAATCAGAGGGGGGAACCCAAGAAGGGGCATGGCCGGTTTTAGATAGCTCTTATTAGAGAGGGGAGTGTGTGGGGAGGGGAGACAAGGGGCTGTGGTAATCAAAGGCAGGCAGAGAATAATCTAGTTGTGGGAGCATGAGAGAGGCAGAAACAGATATACAGATGGTGCACAGCAACTAAGAAAAGAAACATGATGAAGGAGTGAAAGAAAAATAAATAAAAGTTAATAGAGCTAAGCAAAAATACTGAGAAGAAAAATATAGTGCTGCTGAAAGAGGGAACAGAATGAACTCAGAGACAGGGAACAGGGACGCTGCTGAGAAAAAAAAGTATTAACAATGAAAGATAGATCACAGCATGCTAGATGGCAAGAAATAAACAGCAAGTTTATACAATTTCAAGGAAAACTATTGAGTCAAAATGTGTAGAGGGAAAAGGGAGGGAGAGGAAAGAAGGCAAGGTTGGGAAAAAGAAATTCAAAGGCTCCTTTGAAAAGAATAATTAAGTGACTAAAGCATCAGTGCCAAATTACTGTGGTACTCCAGGGGCTGAGGCATTCAGCAATGAAACCTGTGGGGATTGCTGGGGAGGGGGGCTGAACTGAGAGGACCAGGAGACTGGTGGCAGGCTCCCAGCCCATCCTCCCCAAGCAGTGCACTGCCATGTGCTGCTGCTCTGGGTCCCTGCACAGCAGCTCTTGGCAGGTGAGGGTTTAGGGAAAACACGTCTGGAAAAAAATGGGGAGAGGGAGAAATAAATTTACCTCAATAAGCCTTTTGGCTGAGGGGTCTCTGTTGCTTTTGAGGCTCTGTCTGCCCCTTCTGAGGTGCTCACTCTTGGCTTGCAAAGCCAAGCCCTCTCTTTTGGGCACGAGCCTAGCGTTACACAAGGTAGGAGTTAAGAGGGGATATGCCGTTGATGTCCAGTGAGGCAGGAGGAATTTATTAGTATTTAAAAGTAAATCAATGCACTGCCTGAAAAAAATGATCCTTTGCCCTGAATATTAATGTCAATTTGACATATGATAATTTAAATTTAATGTAGTTGTATAGGATTCCTCCTCAGCCCTATGCATGAACGAACAAGTAATTTTGCAACATGACTTCATCCAGCCTCTGTGCTTGCAAAGCATCAAAATGTGCTCAGCCACAGACCAGGATTTCCCTGTCTCCTTTCTCCCCTGGTCCCCTGCTTTCCTTTACTGCCTTTACTGCTAAGCTTGATGGAGCATGGCAATGACAAATGGGAAAACAGTAAGCAAAAGATTTTCACCCTTGCAGAATGAGCCCTGGCAAAACCACCGCTGTGTTCTTGCTCAGGTTCCAGGAGCTATTAATAGAGGTCTGTGAAGGTTTATTAATTATGCTGTTATACTGGATCTTCTTCAGTATGAACAGTGTGCACATTTTGTTCCCATTTCCCCATGTCACCTGAATAGGCCTCTGCCAGGGCAAAAAAATTTTAAAAGAGAAAGAAGTAGCATATCCAGGCCCTTTCCAATGTGCCTATCCCACACCAGTGCACCCAAAAGATCTTTGTCCTGAGAACTCAGCCTGTGCTGACACTGCAGTTGTAGCTGGGCAAAACAGGACAACTTGGTGTCCTCAGGATGGTGTGCAAATCAGACTTTCTTTTGAATTCTGCTCAGTGTCAATTGACAGCTCCCTGGAAACCCCACCAGGTGAAACACGTCTGTAGGAGTTCATCATTTACAGGCCTGACGCCTAGAAGTGCGGCTGAGCATCTCAGCTTCCATTAATAGAAGTCAACATGACCTGACAGGACTTTGATCTCCTGCAAATAACACCAGGGTTCAGCAGGCCAGCGGTGGCTCTAGGGCTTTGTGGGCAATTTACGAGGGACTGCTCGGGTCCCTTCACTGAAGAGCTTAGCCTTTAAGAGCATGATCCTGTAAATCGGTGCTTAGGCAACTAGTCCATTGGGTTTAATGGGATTACTTGCGTGAGCAAGGCTTTGTGAGACAGTCTGAGGAGTGGTGGAAATGGATGGAGCTGCAGCATTGCTGCAGAGCATGAGGGGAATGCATACAGCCCTGGGAATGCATTTATTGCACTCACAGGGGTGTGGCTGGTGCCGCTTGGGAGGGGGAATCCCCGTTTGTTTTGCACGCTGCTGGAGTATGTTGGCAGCTAGGTAAAGGCAATGGGATTGAGGCTGTTTGTGCAGGGAGGATGCCAGGAAGCTCATCAGATGTGTTGGAGTTGAGGAAATGTGTGTGATGGGTGGAGAAGGGGACATGGGGGAAGGTGCAGACAGGCACAGCTGCAAGCAGTGCCAGGACCATGACTGATGGTTTCTAAGGTGGCTGAGGCACCGACAAAGTGAGGCAGAGGGACATTCATAATTATTTTGTTCCAATTCAAAAGCAAATCTTAAATTGGTGATATTTGCAGCCCTTCTGCTGTCCCTCTCTGCAAGCACGGTAGCTTGGGTGGAGCAAATACTCACAAAGAGGATATTGCAATTAAGAGTACTTCTATCAAAGGTGAATTTGAAATGGTCTGTAGGATGGGGAAATTTGCATTTTGTGCTGCCAACTATTGTCTGAGTCATAGGTTCTGTTTTTTGCTGGCCCTCAATTAGCTGAGTCAAGTTGGATAAATCACACAGTAATTTACCTACCAAAATCCTTGAGTGGCCCACCCACAAATAGGTGCTATCGCAGTCTGACTGGGTCACTTCCTGAGCCTCTCAGTGCATCATGCAGGCCATGGGCTTTGCTGAGAAGCACTGGTGGTGCTGGTCTGCTTTCCACAGCCCCTCACATAAGCTCATCCTCAATCCTTACTCAAGCTTGCACATTTTCCAGTGTTTCCATTGTACACATGATTTGTGTTGTGCTGATTTTGTTAGTGATGCAGATGTTACAGTCCGGTGGTATGTAGGAGGGAATGGTGGATTTTACAGCTGACTGCAATATTCACAATATGTTTAATGTGTGACGAAAAGATTATTTGCTGCCAGAAAATACATCAATAATCCCAAATAACAAATAAGCATCAGAGACAGATATTTCCTTTGCTATCACAAAAATGCTAGCTTTCATCAGACGCTTTTATTTTCTCACTCACTTTGTAACTCATAAGTGGGTTTGGTCAGCAGTACAGCTTCCTCCTGATTTCAGTGAGGGAAAAAACCACAAGCTATAGCCCTGCAAGCTATTACCTCTTAAAGCACCATTTGACATGAGTTTCAAGTGCTGTTTAGCTCCAGGTTTTGCAGAGTTCTATGATGTCTGTCCAGGAAACCCAGTAATGTTCTCCAGATGGCATTTTCTAGAGGATGGCATCCACTTGCCGTGGATGTAATTTCTGCATCCATGGGGATGGGCAGGGAGAAAGGACAACTTGGCATCCCCCTTTCCCTGGCAGCAAGCTGCATTAAAGACACGTCCCCCTCCTACACTGCACATCAACAGGCTGCCTCTTTGCTGTCCCTGGTCAATTTGTCATGCCCAAGGACATCCTACTGTTTCCCCTGCTCCCCCTTCCCTTCATGCTGCCTAGTTTTCTGCCAGGTTGGTGCCCTGACATCACCCCCAACAGCTGGTTGGCATTCTGAAGTCTACAGATTTCTGTTTTTTCAGTCAACAGCATTTCTGTTGGAAATGCTCGTGGTCCTCGCTGCTGCTGGGGATGGAGAGGAAACCACGGGAGTCCTACCAAAAGCTGGACATTGGTACAACCACACTGGAGCTGGCAAACCTTCCTTCCCCCTTTCCTCCCTTCAGCCTGGGTGATTGGCAGCCTTCAGGATGCAGGCTGAGGTGGCTGTGGTGTTCTTGAAGATGGTGGTTTGGGTTCATGCTTCCAGGCTGAGCGTGGGCCCCGAAGAGAGCTTGCAGGAAGCCAGATGCCATGCTCATCTGTGCACTTGCCTCTCTGCCTGTGTGTGTGCAAGCTCACAGGGTTGGCACATGTGCTTGGGCATGGAGGAGAGAAAGAGGGGGAGGTGCTGGCTGTGTTTCCAGAAGTTTCTGGAGAAGAGGCACAGGCTGCCTCTTGAGGGCCTCCCTCATCAATGTGGTGCCCAGCACCTGGTAGGCTTCCTAAAAGTCAGGTTCAAGACATCTAACATTGGACATGCAGCATGAGGGCTGGGAAAAGCAGACCAGGCAGCGCATTCTCCTCTCTAGGAAAGCTGCCAAATTTTCCCTCCTGCATGTAGAAGCTGGAGGGAAGTGATCCATGCAGATGAGCAATATACAGCTCTCGGGAGGGATGTGTTTGTCACCTGAAGTGTGCGGGCACCCCGGGCTCTCCGTGCTGGAATGCCTGGATTGGTACATCTGCGTTCCCCAGGGAGTAAACGCGCTTGGCAGGGCTGGCATGCAGGGGGTGCCTGGCTGGGCACACAGGCGTGGGGCTGTGTGGGGGGTGTGCCACCCTGTCCTCTGCACGCGCCTGCCAGCGTGTGAAGTGTGCACACATTCCCTGCCTCTAACTACGGGGATTGTTAATCCTGTTTATAGCCAGCAGCAAGATGGGCAGGGAGCCGCTTAACAAGAGCTGACACATGAAAAAAATAAGGCTTTTGTCTCCATTGTACATTAAACAATTCATGAGGTTTGGGGTTGAATAAGACATTTAATGAACATTGGCCTGTTCGGGCTGCCTGCAGCTGGTCATTTCTCACCCAGGGCCGGGTGCTTTTAAAGGCAGAAGAAGGAGACATGAGCTTTGAGTTATAAAATTTTAACAAATAAATGGCATTTCCTACTTACCTTAAAATGGAGAAATAGGGAGGAAAGCTAATAGCTGTGTTTTCAAGTATCTGGAACAATGGCAGGTTTGTAGACATGGTGAAAGCCCAGCTAAACTGAAGTGAGGATTCTCCGTGAATGGCTTTATTTATTTATCACTGAAACTATTTGTTCAGTGGTATAGGAATGGAGCCAGAATCCCTGCTTGTTTTGCAGCAGGCACCTTGTTAGTTCTCTTCTTAGATCTCACAGAAGCACACGGGGTGGAATAATGAGAAAGGAACGATTAGGGAACAGATCAGACCTTGTAAGGTTGGCTAATTGGGAGTCAGAAGAAGAGGAGGCAGCTGAGAAGACTGGGAGACCTTTGCCTGTGGTTACACGGATGCACGTTTACCTGCATCCATGTCATCTTTGTTATATTTTGTGTAAGATCCCTTCCCTTCATTCCAAAAGAAGAAAGTAAAAAGAGATAAATATGTTTACACGTTTTAAATGTTCAGAAATACCACTTCATGGGGTCACTATTCTGTTGCTGTGCTTCCACTTGATTCACTGCGCCAGTTTCTATGGTACCAACAAGAAGGATCAGATTTAGCTTTCACAGCTATTCCTCTCTGTAGGGTCATGGAATATGAAGTAGTAGGAAGCTTGATTCACTACTCTCTTGGACTTAGACATTAAGCACCAGCACTGGTGCAACCTTCCTGATGTCACTTTTTGGCTCTTGATAGGTTGCTTTTGATTGAGCTCTTGGTGGGAGTTGTCCTCTCCTGGTCCACTTCTCTACGTGGAGCCCAGGTGGGACGCCTGCCAGTGCCTCAGCAGAGAGGCCAAAGGCCAGATGGACCTGCAGGCACCGGGTGCTCTGTGACCCCTGCATATGGTCCATCCAGATTGGAACCCAGAGCTGAGGCAGCTGCTGGGAGGGGGTGTGCTGCCACTGCCAACCAAGTACCGCAGCTGAACTTGCTTTTGGGGAGTCTTTCTTTGCTGCTGGCTCAGAGCACAGCTGCTGATCTCCCATACTGAAGGAAGCAGCAAGGCTGCCTTTCCCTCCCTGGTGCACGCAGACCCCCTGTTCCAGTGCTGGGGCACAGGCTGGCAGCCCAAAGCAGATGGTGCTGTTTTACGCTCAGCCTGCACCGCTGCCCGAGGCAGGCAGCAGGCACATGCACTCCCATCAGATGACACAGGAGAGGGTATCTCAACATGGTGCTTTTGCCCATCCATTCAAAGTGGAGAGCAGCCCAGCCTTGGGACACCAGTCCAACTGGTTCTCAGCAGCAAAATTCTGTTGGAAAGGAACAACTTTGCTTTGAAAATCCTGTTTATAATCCCAGTCCAGCTTTCACTACAGCAGCAGGGGGCTTTTGTTTTGGCCTGCCTGTAATACTGAGGCATTTTGCTCCAGAACAAAGAATCCTGTTATAGCAACAATCTCTATTAGTGCATATTAATGTGCTCAGTTTGTGTAATCTATTTTACCATGTAATTTATTTTAACATTTATTTTAACGCTTTCTACCTCTACACTGAATTAATAACAATCTCATCACCTGTCAGTGGGAGGAAGCTATTTAGGATATTTAACCTTATGTGCTCTGACATTAAGTTCACTCTTTAGACTTGTAGCCTTTAAACATGACAGTCTTTTTTTTTTTTTTTTCTTGTACAGCAGCCTGATCCAAACTACAGCTCTATAAATAGTCATTACTACTAATGTATCTAATATGGTAGGGAAAATTGATGTGAGTTTAAAAATGTTTTGAGAGGAAAAATACAGCACGATATGGGATCTTCAATGGTCTCATAGTATTGGTTTTGCATTGCAGTTATCTTCCTCACTCCTGCAGGTCTTCATGTCCTTGAATGTTCCTCTAATCAAGGGGGAGTGTCATGGTCTTGGTGGAGGAGCATAGTCAAATGGTACAGAATGCCATTTTCTTTGGATGTCTCTGATTCAAGTTGCTACTGCAGATCTGTATGAACTTGCCTTGAGGTCTGATCAGGTCATGTCCCAAGGTGTTGCTTTTTCTTGGCTAGCCCTGGACACCATAATTTACAGATGCAGCTGTGAAATAATCAGCTTTACAGTTGTTTCCCTTCACCAAAGAAATGCCTGCCCTCAAAGACAGGGATGAGAAAGTAAAGCAGGGGATTACATGGAAAGATGATATGCCATGCACAAACATACATCAACAGCCTCAGGCTTTGACACCAAGTTATTGTGCTAATGCCATGCACGTTGGCACAGGGATGGTTTGGAAAGGCAGTGTCTTTTCGAGTGGGTCAAAACTGTGGTTGATTGTTTTCTAATCCTGTAAAATCAGAGTTATAAGACCTGTCTGATCCTTCACTGCCATGAGATTTGTAAGCCATAAGCTTGATTCCCAGAGAGGCAGGAACTCTTTGAAGCACAGTTGTGTCAGTCAGTTGGATGCCCTTAGGTCCTGTCACTTGGGAGCTTGCACCTGAGAAGCTGGAGAGGGTGATCAGAGCAGAGACCCTGTAGCTGGGTAGCTGAGCCCTGCAGCTGTAACTGAGCAGGGCTGAAGCTGCCCCACTACCAAGTGGCATTTGCTCAGTCAGAACAGGACTTGCCACATGCCTGGGCCTTGGCCACACACAAGCTGAACCCAAGGGTACCAGGGAGACTTTGCTCAGTTGTAAGTGGTGGATCAAAGCCAGCTCTTCCTGTATGGGGCAGTGACATCTGTAGAGGCTACAGTCTGTATTCTGGTGTCAAGACTGGCGAGAAGACATGGCTGAACTGGTTTCCTACTTTGCTCCAGGAATCTTGGAAAAACATTTAGGATTAAGCCAGCTTCAGACAGCAGAATGACAGCACCTTCCACTGCACGTGAAAGCATCAGGCAGCCTATCGCTCTATCCACCCTTTGGTGTATATTTTCTCTGTCTCTCTCTTTCATCCCACCATATGTGGCACGTTGGATGTGCTGCCTCCCCCTCCTGTTTTCTGCCCCAAGGTTGTTGTGAGCTTGAGAGTGATGTCTGGTAACGCTCTTTATTGCACATAGTACAGAGAAATATGAGGATGGCAACCCTACAAGAGCAGATGGCTTCACATGCCTGGATCTGTTTCCTCAGACAAAGTAGGATACTGCAAACTGGTGTTCATTTCACTTGGTAACATCTACTTGAAATATTGGTGGGTGTTGAACCGTTTGGAGAAGCAGGCAGGCTGTTACAAAGACTCATGTGGGCAGGGTAGAGTGAGGGCGTGTAGGTGATGGGAATCCTGCACATTTCTGGTAGAGTGTCCCTTTCCGGAGGAGAGGACAGAGTGCTGAAAGAAAGAAGTTGTAAAGAGAGGGGAATTTCTCTGTACTCCACTGCATGCAAATATGTGCCCATGTCCAGCAAGGCTGGCTAAGAGTAAAGGGACTCACTGTTCAGGAGGGGTCGACAGTGGTGTCAGTTTGGACACCTCAGGCATGGACTGCAAAGGCTCAGTTTATCTTGTTGGGGGGTGTACACACGGTACACAGTAAGTATATTCTCCAGGCAATCATCACCACATTCAGCAGAGACTAAAACATGGCAGTGTTTGTAGCACAAGCAGGAAGAGGCCTCTGCACCATGCATTTGCAGGGTAGTACTTGGAGGAGCGAGTGGGGGAAAGGTGAGAAGATAAAGAGACAAGCAAAGAGCAAGGTCATCTCTCAGTACAGAGAGAGAGCTCACCAATGGGAGGAAAGAAGGGGACACTGGTGAACATGTGATGGGACAGAAAGGATTAATTAGAACAGGGAGGAAAGGAAGATTCAGAGGCAGTAGCCTCAGTCCCAGAAGCACTCCCACCTCATCCCTGCATCACCCCGCATGACAATGCTGTCCCCTTCCGTCAGACAGCAGTCTCCATCATTTCAGCTTGCTAGCCAACCAGCTCCATGTTAATGCATTTCTGATAATTACCATTTTTCAGAACTATTTTGACTGTTAAAAAATGCTGTTTTTAAAATATAAGCTGATTAAAAGAGACTACTCATTAGCATAAGCTCCTTGCTGTTCAGCCCTCTTCCTAATTAAAAGCACTCATCTGTGGAGACCTCGATTCTCCCCTGTCCTCTGGGCTAGCTTTTTGGACATTTTTCCCTGGCAGTTTGCTTTATTTTGCCTCATCTTCCTTTTTTTAGTTTCCTCTCCAGCAGATTTCTGGCAAGGGTGGAAGAGGATTCAGGCAGGTGGAGGCTTAGGTATTTAGTAGCAGATGAAAACTAGAATGAATATGCTGTTCCTTAAAGCATCCTCTTCTGTTTATTGCTGCTGGCTTGGGAGCAGAGCAGCAGCATGTTGGCTCCCAGGTTCTTGGAGATGCACCTCCCAGGGCAGCGATCTCCTCCGGTCTAAACAGCGTTAGGCTGGTGGCATGTTTGGATGGCAGATCTGTAATGCAAATCCAGGGGTGCTGGTGGCTGTGCAGCAGGTGCTGATTTCTCTCTCATTCAGCACTAAGCCAAGGTCCCAGCAAGGGATCAGTTGCCTCTGTGTTGTGGGGAAGGTAGCATTATGATGAGCTGCAGAGGTCCCCACCACAGAGCCATATGCTGGCTCTAAATGTCTGTAGCCCCAGTACTTCAAAAAATTTTAGTGCAAAAAACTGTTTTCTGTCTTCCTTAGTGTTCCCCAATGGTCCTGAATTAAACGAAGCAGCCTACCTCATTTTTCCCCTCAGTGTTGCCCGTTTCTAAGCAGCTGTCGTGTTTAGCCCTGAAATGGCAGCATTTTTGAGGCTGCTGAGGTCTGTCACCCAGAGGGGCTCTGGAAACCTGCAGAACTTGAAGGCCCTGCAGATGCTACTCCACACCTTCTAAATCCTGGCCATTAAATAACTGAGGCAAGAATGGTGTTTAAGGCAGTCTGGCACTCTAGCCAGCGTGATCAGTAGGAATTCACATCTGTGGGATTGATGAGTTTCTTGCTGGTCCTCTGCAAATGTACAGAAAGAGGAGAACTTGCTGGCATGTATGGACCCATCTCACCAGCATGTGTGGAAGGAGGAGATTTCTCCAGATAGTGTTGTTTAGAAGTCTATTCACTGCTTTTATCTTTCCATGCTATGGAATGATGGCAGACCTTGAAATACTCCCATTTGCTTCCCTAAAAAGAATTTCTGTGGTTCACCTGTGAAATACAACAGATGACTACCATCAGCAAAAATCTGGTTTCTTCATTTCAGGAGGTCCTTCCTCAGCTACAGTCACGTGTCACTTGATGCCACTAAAGGGAAGGGACTTAAAGACTCTGCTTGTTAGAATGGCTTGGACATAAATTTTTGCTGAAGCAAACTCAGGACAGGCTGGCCAGGGACCTGTAACCCATCATGGGAATAACTAGAAGACAGCAGACATTTTCCTTGTCCTTGTTTTCATTCTATCCTTGCTCAGGATGGATTGGATTGGAGCTGTGGCCAGGTTTGGCTCAATATCCCTTCTCCCCATGCTTTTTTCAGTGTCTTATGCTTAGCCCTGCAGGAGCTGACACTGCTGTGGAGAAGTGAGACTGGCGTCTAATTTGCGTCATGCCTCAGCAGCTATAGTCTGACTGCAGGCTCTTTCTTCCTGGGGTTCCTCTAAGAACCAGAAAAGAACAGCTGATTTTCAGATCTGGAGGGGATTGGGGATGGCTGGGAGGTTAGATACTCTGGGGTTAATGGTCATCTCTTTCACATCAGCTCTCCGCTGGTGGAAGTGCATTGATTGTAATGAAATGATGCCTGATTTACCATGACAGTCAGAAAAGCATCACTCTCAGTTTATTTATTTCCTTTAGGACTGAAAAATGAAACCCATCTAAACTGAAGGGGAGAACGCCACAGTCACGCGAGAGACTTATTCCAGTAAAAAAGAGCTGCCCTTTCACACAGATTCTTTATACTCCAGCCCCATACTTCACTCCAGCATCCTCCTTCCCTGCTTCCTCACACCAGTCTGTAAATCCCCTGTTCAGATGTATGTCCTGGGGGTGGATGACGTTGTCTCTTTCTTATATGTATGGCACTTCAGAAATAACTTGACGGAAGTGTGGCACTGCAGCAGTCAGGCCCTAGGTTCAGCCAAATCATAGCTGTAAAATCCCATTTAAAAGGTCAGGAGCAATGTTCTTAGCACTCACTTTTCACCCTTCTATGTATCTTTTCTACTTCCTTGACTGTCTTTTCAAAGCTGTCAGCCAGTCTAAGGTCTCACCTGAAATTCTGAAGTAACCTGAAGTGGACAGCCTGAATAGCTGTAAAGGTCAAGACAATGCCTTGACTCTGGTGAAGGGCCAAAGTCACTCCTGGTTTCACTCAACATTACACCAGGATGACTTTGATTTAAGGTAGTGGCTCTACCTTGTCAATCAGTAATCCAGCCTCACCTTTGCAAAGCTGGATGCATGGCACTGTCCTGCTTTCATAGGCAGGGAAATTGAGGTGGAAAGCCCAGAGTGGGACGAGAGTTTACATTGAGCTCTCCAGGATGTCAGAATTGCTCTGGTATGTTGCTTTTCACCAGCAGAACTCCTAGTGTCCTGCAAAAGTAGAATGAGTGTCATTGTCTTAATTTTGTAGCTGTAAAAATTGAGCCATGTTGAACTGGATTCAGAAAGAGTTGTCATGGCCAGCACAGCGTGTCCTCCAGAGCTGCCCTGATGCCTACAGGTGCCAGACCCAGCAGGCATTAGATTAGGCCTGGAGTACACCCTAGCTCTGAAATCCTTTAGGAGGGTCATGTCACCTCTCCATCCTTTTTCATCATGCAACAGCCACACCACTCTTGCAGCTAAGAGAACATAAAACAGGAGGGAAAACTTTAATGGAAAAAAGCTGGTCTTGCTCTTCCCCAGGCTCAGAAGCTCTCCCTGAATGGTAATTCTAGCATCCTTCTCAAAAGTGGGGACAACATATCTCCCATCTCTCCCCCATGTGTGGGGCATCTGTGGGTGCTGGTTTTTAAGAGAGTGCATTGCTGTCACAAACAGACATGCAAAGCACCTTGTTCCTGTCAGCCATGGCAGAATCAGTATATCTTCATGGTAGGTCTTGTGGGTGCAACCCTGACAACAATGTCAATTCCCCTGCTTCAGGGTGTAGATAGATCCAGCTGCTTGAAATCAAGCTGAATTTCAACCTGAAGACAGAAGAGGTTTTAGGGCAAACAGTCAGGACTTTGCTCTTCAGTGTTGTCACAGGATCTGTCTGACTTGGTTTTGCTGTCAAACTATGTTTCTTTGACCTTACAGAGGCTGAGAGAGAGGGTTGGTCCTAAGGACTTAGTTCCTAGTGGGTTTGCACACATCTGAAACTGGCCATCATGGTGACAAGGTGTTCTAGAGGGAAAATGGACAGGCGGTGCTGGTTTGAAAAGCTGCAGAATTTTTTACAGATCAGGAGTTTTAAACTCAGGCCATATGGTCTCAGTAATTTTAAGTCTTATGAGAACCCCGCAGGAACTGCTGCTCTTTCTCATAGTAACAGCATTTCTTCCTGACCCAGGGTACTTAAATATTCTAATATTAACTCTAGAATAGACAAGCATTTCTAGCTAGATAGCTCATCTAGAGAAGGATATTTATTATTTTCTATTTAGAGTCAGCGGTCCCTATGGGCATCGTGTATTTATCTTAGGGAATTGTGATGGATGGAAAAGTAGGTTGCTCTCTGCAGTGAGGTAGTTTATACAGGGGGAACTTCAGAAGTTCCCAAACTGAAGGGCTTGAAAAGTAATGGGTGCTACAGGATAGTTGGGTGGGTAAATGGTAGAAGCTCTTTATCACTTGGTTTGGGACAGATTGCTCATTTCTTCTTCCCTCATTTGCTAAATTTCTACGTATTAGGAATAGGGAAATGAGATGGGTGTAACAGTGATAAAATTCAAGGTAATTTCCAAAGATGAATTTCAATTAGAACTGAACCATTTAGGTCTGTCCAACAAAGCTCTTCTCTCTCATCTAAGACTTAATGAAATGCTTCTGTTTCTTCTGTCTTGTGCAGTTTCTCTTCTCTTGCATTCAGCAAGGCTGTCTGCTTCCTCTGCTGCCAAGGGCTTCCTTCAGCTCTTATACAGGTTATTTCTTATCCTTTCTGGTAAAAGCTCCCTCTCTGGTCTGACTTGAGATGGGACTTTTATGAGGGACAGAAAGAGTTAAGCAGTGAAGAGTTAAGAGTTAAGCAGAGAAGTCATCTAAAAGCAGGGAGAGGGACTCTGGTCCTCTGCAAAAAAAGTGTGCTGCAGTTACTAGGACTGGCTCCCAGCATCAACTTTGTAAGAAGTCTGCCCCCTCTTTCAGGCATCTACATATTTTCCTTACTTCAAGAAGGCAATAAAACCCCAGACACAAACCAAAACAAAAAGCTTGACATCAGATCTAATTAATAATAATAGAAAAGCCAATTTCACAGCCCATTACCCCTCGTAGCCAGGTAGGGGGTAGGAAGGTGAGGAGGAGGAGGAACTTGAAGCAACATGGGCGGGTGTGTTTGTGGACCTTATGAAAGAGATGGGGCGATGGTGGCTCACAGAGTTTCCCTGCCAGACGTATAGCTTTAGGCTCCATTAACCCAGAACCTGACAGAAGGTACCATAGCCAAGGGAAAAATCTTTTAAAATGCCGACAGTATCATTTTGCTTCATTAGCAGGGCTCCGGCGTGCCTCCTTCTCTCTTTGCTACCACTATGACCCCCTCCCTTCCATGCCCCCTCCTCTGCCTCTCTTTCCGTTTCGTTTAACTGAAGGCAATTCATCTCATTTTAATTAATTTTTACTTGCAGCGTTATCACCCCAAGTATAAAGGCAAAAAGTTGTTTTTTTTAATTACAAAGCTAACGGCATTAATTACCAGTAC
The DNA here is from genome assembly GCA_013397555.1 of Urocynchramus pylzowi. NCBI lineage: Eukaryota > Metazoa > Chordata > Aves > Passeriformes > Fringillidae > Urocynchramus > Urocynchramus pylzowi. The sequence goes on along the minus strand of VZRH01005667.1, from coordinate 206,197 downwards.
AGTAAATGCATCAACGCATGGGAGCCAAGTGGCGTTTGGAGGCACTGAGGCAGTCAGCGCCTGTGACAGCTGCAAAGGGTTTGGTGGGATTTTTTTCTTTTTTTCTTCTGGCAGCCTCACCACAGTAGAGCCTCACTTTGGGTAAAAAACAGCCTGAGATTTTTAAAACCACAAATCAACTCCAGCCACCCACTGGAATACGGCATCTGGAAGGGATGAAACAGAGCATCCTTAAACTATAGGGCTGGAAGGGACAGGAAAAGATCTTTGTCCCAAAACAGATGCCAGTAAACCTGTTTCAGTCTTAATGGATATTTGTTGCATCTCAGCATGCACTGGGAGTCTAAGTCCCATTGGTCTGGTAGCTCATCCAAGTGCCACCCTTGTTTCCTAAACAGATCCTTGTATATGGAATATTTGCAGAGCTTTGATGATCTGGGCAAGTGGAGATGACCGTAGGGAGCTGACTGTGGGCTCTGTCCAGCCATGGCACGTGAACCCATCTCCAGAGTATGAAAGTGACCCTTTGCTTTAGCTCTGAATGGACCCTGAGGAGTGACCAAAAATGATAAGCACAAGAACTTTGTGTTAAAAAGAAGGGATTTGGTAGAAGGGTTGCACTTTCTTCTGACATCCATGCTGGTACAGAAGAGGCACATCAGGTGCCACGGGAACCTGATTTCTCAGGGAACTGGCCTTGGAGAAAGAGATGTCAACAGCATCGGCAGTGGTAGGAGAAGAGCTCTTGGCTCTCCATCTTGAGTTACAAGAGGCATCTTGTCTGTTTCCTTTTATTTTCTTCTAAGATGAAGGTGTAGAATCAGTTGAAGGGAGAAAGCTGGAATGTGCCCATGTTGCACTGGTGCTTGGAACATGGAGGTGGCTTTGCCTTTGCCAGACAATGGGTAACCTTTGGAGGAAGGGAAGGATGGTACAGGAAAGGCATCTGCAATCAAACAGGGCAAGCAGAAGTGCTGCAGCGTGAGAGTTGCTTCTGCTGCTCTGTTATTCCCATTAAGTTAGGGATAAACCAGCAAGTGCTGAGGAGTAGTGGGGACCAGGCCCCAAACTTAAGTTCTTATATGTTTTTTCCTGAGCCACATTTTGCTTTGGCCTGTTTCTGGCTCAAACCTTGTCTGCTCCTGCCATGGCAAAGCCTCTTTGCTGAGTTGTGAAAGAAGTCTAATTCTTACCCTCTTTGAAAGGGTTGGAAGAAGTGTCTTTGTATGGCCTTGCCTTTAAGTCAGAGCCTGACTGGGAAAGGACAGATATAAAGAGTGAAAAATTACCCTAATAAAATGATGTCTATCATTTTCTTATTCCAACCAGAAATTCTGTAGCACAGAACATAAAAAATAAAAAATAATAAAAAAAATAAAAAGGAACTTATTCAGAAACAACCTGAAGGCAAAAAGTTATGAAATTGAAACCCAAAGAACCAGCAGGGAAAGTGCTTTTAAAAAAGTCCCTTATTAGAGTCACAGAAGGTAGCACCATACCCCCACATGAAAAACAAAATAAAAACCTGGAAGCAAAAAGGTAAGAGAAACTCATGCACTTAAATACCAAGTTATGTTGGTTTATTCAAGCCAGATAAAGAATACTTTAAAAATTGGATATTCCATCCGAGTGATGCTAATAGAATGGAACATAAAATGGAGCACTGAGATGTGAAATACAGATTAAGAAAAAATTTGAGGAACAAATAGCCAAAGATAACACAAGCAATGATAAATTCTTTACATACCAAGAGTAGGCAGCCCCAGGGAGAGTCAGTTAAAGGGGTAATCAGGATGAATAGAGATTGCAGAAAAGACTTGGTCATTAGTAGAAGGGAGAAGAGAACCCTGAATACCCCAGCATGCATTTTACAGAGAAAAAATGATGACACTGTCCTTGGGTGATGTGTGAGTAATAATGAAACTGTGTGCAAAATGGGGCTGTAACAGATCTCCAGGTTATTGCAAAGGGACTCCATGCTGGCGGGTCCCAATTTTGACTTTCAGTCCTCCACAGAAAAATTTGTATTCCCTGATCATCACCCCAATACCACCACAGATTCTGGGGAAGAAGCAACCTGAAAAGAGAAGGTATGAAATGTGAACCGATTCAAGTAGACTGCTACAAGATGAAATCCCTTAATAGGTTCATAGGAGGTCATAACATGTTCCAAAATTAAAATCAAAACCTGGAAACAAAAAGGAAATAGGAACAAGTGCAGTCAAATGCCAAATTTCATGGGCTTATTCACATTTAATAAAAAAAAAAATTAAAAAAAGAAAAGGAAAAGAAGAAAAGATTACACTGTGTCATAAAATGTCTGGGGTACTTTGTTTGTTTTGGGGGGTTTTTTGTTTTGTTTTTTTGGGGGGGATTGTTTGTTTGTTTGATGGAGTTTTTGGTTTGGTTTGTTTTTTGGTTTTTTGTTGTTGGTGGTGGTTTTTTTGGTCTTTCTTCTTTTTTGTTTGCTTGTTTTGCTTTGTTTTTTGTGTTATTTTCTTGCTTTTTGTTTGTTTTTTAATGATCAAGTCTTCATCTGTACTATCTTAATCAGTTCTGGTATTCATTCCCCTTTAACTGTTGTTGTTAGTTCTGCCCATTCCAAAATGCCCTTTTTTTGTCACTCACATTAGACTTTGGGCTGATTTATTTTTTCTGTTGTCATTTCCAAATGACATTTCCTCTGTCCTGTAGCCCAGGAACCTAGCATGGCCTCTGCCCAGCATCCCAAAGTGCACATCCTGGGTGTATAAGTTGCAAATCCAATGGAGGAGCAGGATCTGGTCAGGAATCTGTGGAAGATTTGAGTTTGGGGAGCTGATTCATGTTCATCAACATACTATGACACTTCAAAACAGTCTGTCTTCTCTACCTCTTCCTTTCTTCCTTTCCTAAAAGCATTTTTGTGAGCGCCATTGGATTTCTGCCATACCTGACCTTAGGTATGACTTTCAGCTTAGTTGCAGGATTGTCCCTCCCCTCTCTCCCCTTCAGCTGTCCTCCCCTCCACCTCCAGCCCATGCCTGTGATCTGCATCCCAGTCACCTTGCATGCATTGTTCCACATCCTTCTCCCTAAAATGTGTGTGTTTCTTTCCCTTCGAGTGCTTTAGGGTGGAATAGCAAATTCTTAAAAAAGAGAGCACTCCGAATAAGGTTAAAGAGCTGGAAACTGATTACATGCAATTGAAAATGAAAGCAGGGAGGGGGTGGTGGAGATGTAGCATATTGAGATAGGTAAAAGGCTCAGGGAGACTCTTGCTGGTGAGGGGGCATTTTTCACTGTGAGTTACAGCCAAGTAGTCATTGCATATGAGGTCTGTAACAGGGTTTCAGACATTTTGCATCAGGAGAGAGGCAGGGAGAAAAGCATTTCACTTTGAAGAGCAATATGAAGAGGGCACCTTGCAGACGAGAGCTGGGAAAAAAAGCAACAGTCAGAAAAGATAGAGGGGTGGGGGAGAGCCACCACCTTCTGGTTTGTGTCTGCAGATCTGCCATATCCCCATAGAGGACAGGACTTCCAGAATTCTTGAGGCTAGGGAGGGGAGAGAGAAATAAATAACTGAGTCTCATACTTTATGCAGGTTCTGCAATCACCGGTTCTGAGCTTGATCAAAGCCATAGCTGTAATGCATCTGTGTGAAGGAGAAGGAGAGGTTGTTGGGCTGTGGAGTTGTGCTTCAGCTTATTAAAGATTGGAGGGTGAAAGCAAGTTCTGGGGAGGGGTGAGGAAAGTCTCCCAGCCTTACAGGCATGTTTGGACAGCAGTGGTCTGGCTGGGTCCCATTTCTGATTGACCCCTGAGTGTTCATAGGGCCATGTAGCAGCTTCCTAAAACAACAGGACTCCCTTAGACTGACCACAGGACCTTCAAGTTTAAACCAAATCCTCCCCATAGACCCACTGTGACAGCATCAGGGCCAGCAATAGATTTGTATGCCAAGGGTGAGAATGTGTATATTATGTGGCTCACTTAGGAGCAACACTTTTCCAGTGCATCTTCTCCATTCTGCTCTCAGTCCAACATGGGAATCATTTCTTGGCAGCCTGTTCTTTTAATTAAGTGCAACCTTTGAAAGAGCACATCCCAACTTGTGCCCTACCTTGGTTCCAGGCTGCCAAGGCCTCTTCATTACTCAGAGCCCATGGGACACCTCGTGAATTTAATTTTTAAACCTTTGATATTCTGTGAGGTGTGGGCCTGTCCCTCTGCAGTCACTAAAAGGCACATTCCTAGCAGCTCCCCCTTGGGGCTGTTGCTGCCTGCTGCAGGGAGTCCTCTCTCCAAGCTGAAGCAAACCCCAAGCCTCCTTTACCTGCTTTGCTGACATCCACATTGCATTGGCTGTGGGAGGCATCATTTTGGTGCTGTTCCTGCCCTTCTGGGTCTTGGCTAGAAGGGGGGAGGAGGGCACTGGCGACAGCTACCTTACAAGCACTTGGAATAGTGTCTGGAGAAGCTTCCATATTAAATAGCCATATTAAATAGTTCCAGATTCTGACTCGTCCAAGCGCTGTCTGTCCTCAATAAGCTCTCTTGGAAGGGACTTAATGGCAAAGACAACAGCTGCTTCCTACTCTGTTGCAGCAGGGATTGATGCTGCAGCTTTTATAACCCACCAACTGTAGCTCTCCCCTTCTGCCCACACATATTAAGGGTCCAATTTGCCCTTCTATTTCCCATGCCTTTTAGAGTGAAAGAGAGAAAAAAAGTCCTCTTGCTGTGATGCAGAGTGATTGCTGCCATCTGACATTCACATTTATCTGCTTGGTCTTTTCATTATCTCCCTCCCATTCTGCTTGTTCTCAGCTGTTTGCTGATCCTCTTCCTTCCTCTGAGACTGGCTGTTGTTAAAACTCCTCTGCTTACCTGCTCTGTATATCTTGACTTATCTGCTTGGTTCACATCTCATTCATTGATTTTTTCATACCCAGCTGCTAAATGAGCACTGTTTGCACCTCTTCCACAAGCATCTTCTGCTTTGCTACTGCAAATTCCTTTGTAGTCCAACTAAAACAGTGTAGCTTCTCATTACAAACAGAAAAGCCAGCAGGCTTCCGATTTTTCTTACTTCTGCCTGCGTGCTGCTTGTTTTATTTCAGTCAAGAGGTCACACCACTGGTGACTCCTACTAGAGACGTTTCCCTAACTTTGAGCCCAATTTATCAGTCAGGATACAAGGCTCATTTTTCCCAGGTGCCCCAGACCAGGAATAGCCTCTGGCTGTTACACAGCTTTTCAACAAACTGTGTCAAGAAGCAGCAAAATCCTGCCTCCGGGAACATGTTCCCTTTCTTAGTTTTACTCTGTATTGTTACAATCTCGTTTAGTGTCTCAGTTACGTATAGACAGGCACAAGCTGCAAATTCAGATCAGAAATCCAGGGATGTTTGTGTCCTATGGGCTTGTCTGCCTCGGTTCTTTTGTACCACTACAACTATATAAATAGATGAGGGATGAGTGACAAATGCTTTTGTAGGAGTGTCTGTGTGCCCACATTTGAGGGTTATTCCATACCATTCAAAGCTGCTTAGTAGAGCTGAAGTTAGTGTGTAAACATGAGAGCTATGCAATTGTCAGGAACTGCAATTGGAACAGGCATGCTCACATGCAGCCAAAGTCCAACTTAAAATTCTTATCTCATTTGTATCTGCAGAGGCATCAATCCCACATTTCCTTTACGAGAAATCAGTGGGGTCTGTGTTTACTTTGACTGTAAATCTTCAGACTCATCTTCAGCATAAATCTTCAGGCCTGATGTATGGGGAAAGAGGGAGTAATAGAACCAACAGACACAAAACACAGCTCATGATATGCACAGAACTTCTGTAAGATTGTGCTCTGTTTTGGAACAAGGTGTGAAGCTGATGCAGATAAAATAGGAAATGGCCAGAATTTATGCTGAAATCTCATATCTCCCTGTTGGTCTGCTGTGTATTCACTGCAGTCAGGTTCTGAAGTTTAGGGCTGTTGGCTTTTTAAAGTAGGAAAATGGTTCCTTGTCTTCTGCAAGTGAAGCACTTGTGTTATTTCAGAAGTGGGAATGAATTTGGCTCATGAGAGATGTCCTGTGCTTGTAATTATGGGAATCTTGTGCTTCTGGAGGTCTTCTAATGTACATCTACATCTGCCAGTCAAGCAAGAAGCACTGGCAGAACAGGCTTTCTTGAGACTATCTAGGAAGTCCAACATCTAATATTCATGAACTTGAAAAGGCACTGACATGTGAAGTAAAAAATTACTCAAATCTTTCAAATATCAGGATTGTTCAGTAGAATATGGGATCCTAGAGGAATCAGTTTGTCTAGGCTTAGATTTTGCCATGCTCTGCCCTCATTTTTTTGCAATGCAAGGCAAAGGACAAGTCTCCATGCCCAAAGTATGCAGCATTTTACTGACTTAGGTTTTGAAGGGCAGCTCATGCCACCAGGACCCTCTGAAAGGTTCTAGACCACATAGCCCATGAACGGAGCAGTACAGCTGGGAATCCCAGCAGAGCACAGTGAAAACCCTCTGAGTGCAGGGTCGGGGGACAGCAGGGGTGAGAAAGGCTCCTGGGGAGTGAGTGAGTCGGGAGCTGGGAGCCTGCAGGGCTGCTCATCCGAGCTCTGCTTCTCAACTTCACTTTCCCAGTTGTGAAAGGCTGGCAGCATGCACACATTGCTCTTAATCTTCCTTTTGCATCCCTGTTTTTGCCATTGTCAGAGCGCAATATTGTGCAAATTGGAATTAAGCAATTAAGGCGATAATGTTTCCCTTGAAGAGTTTGACAAGGCAAAAGGAACACAGACTACTTCTTAGACAAGCTTTTGTTTGCATATTTACCTAAAAGCAATAGGGAGAAAGAAATGGACAATGGTATGCATGCACATGCCAGCTTTGTGACCAAGCCACCTTTTTCTCCCTGTGCATGCCTCCTTCTTACCTGTCCCATAACACCACTGAGGTCTTGGGTCCTCAGAGGGGCTGCTCACTCACCACCCTGAGCACAGGGGACTCAAAGGAGGGATCTGCCACAGCCTGTAACTGGATCTTAAACAGTTAGTAGTCTAAAGGTCTAGCCCAACACCATACTTCATGCTTTGGAGCAAGGGCTTTTGTCACTGACTCATGGATTGTGCTTTCACAGCTTTGCAAGGCTGGTGTGTGGGGATGAGGAGGGGGAAGTTTGCTATCAGCTGCTGGGAGACAAAAGTTCAGAGCTGCTCTCTGTGAGGAGTTTTTTGACTTTGCAACTTAGCCAGCATCTTGTGTGAATTCTTCCCATCAGAGGTGCTCTTGTTCTAAAAAAGACCTTCCAATCTTCCTTCGTTTAGATTTGCAGTGGGTTCGTGAGAAAGGAGAGGGTTGTTTAAACAAAACGGAAAGAGGGACTGTTTTGCCACTGATTTTTACATCACAGTGAAAGGTGGGCTAAACTGAGGCTGCAAGTCTCAGTTGTCTTGGAAGCCAAAGTGCTGGGGAGCTAGTCTGACCTCTGGAGCGTCATGCTGCTGGTGCCTCTGCACCTTTCCTCTGTTTAGCAGACGAGGTGGTGGCTTTTAAAGATGTAAAATTTGCTTTGAACCAGTAACTGTGCTAAAGATCAGACCCAGGGGTACAAATGTAAGGTTCTGCAAAACGGCATCGTTTGAAATAAGCTTCACCCTGTGATTTTTCTTTCTTTCCTTGGGATGTGGTTGGTCACCCATGCTTTGAACCTGCTTAGCTGTTGTCAGGAGCTTAGCATTTTCTGCATTTCATACAGGTCTCAGGAGGGAAAGGAGCAGAGAATGGGGAGTTACTGGTTTGTTGCCAGTGGAGGTACATAGGGCCTGATTCACCACTGCTCCATTACACCCAGAGTCACACCGGCATAAAAAGATGAGTCAGAGGCAGTGACTCAGGCTCCAGAGCTCTAAATAGTCAGCAGAAGTGGAAAGCCTAGTCCCAAGTGGCACTAATGACTGAAAGAGAGTTTAAAAAGTGTGTGGCTTAATGTGGTGTATTCCCCAGCTCACACAGGCACACAGGGAATCATTACCAGATAGAGATAATTGGGTGATTGTGTAACAGAGTGGTCACATACACTGATCTATAGTAGTGCATGGGAGGATTTGGTTCACTTTGAAACCTCTTCCCAAGTTATATGAGCTAAAATGAAGGCAGGCCCACTCAGGGCAGATTGCTGGAAGCTGAGAGGATATTGTGGGGATGGATAACCCCTTTACTTTAAGCATACTTCACTGCCCACTCTCAGGAAAAAGGATTATAGAGGCCCTTGTTCCAAGCCAGCAGGGCTCATCTTAAGCTAAGTTGCTAGGTAGGGGTGTAATGAGATAATTCAGACAGTCTGAGACCACTCTTTGCTTATGTAAAGTAGCATTCATGTGGAAGCAAAATTGTCCCAGTCGGCACCGGTGTCAAAAGCTGCTCTTTATGTCTTCATCTTGCCTGGTCACTTCCTAGAGAGGTCATCTGAGCTTATTCTCAGTAGCAGTTGTTTGGCCTGAATTAGTACTCAAGGAAGCATTGGCTCAATCGATCCTGATAACTCTATCTAGCCTTTGTTTAAATAAGGCCACAAGTTCCCACTGCCTCTACATCATTTATCTGCTGCGTAGTTCAGCAGCCAAGCTGTGTTTGTGGATACAGGCAAAAAAAAAAAACGAAAAAGAGAGAGAAAAAAAAAATTCCACAACAGCTAAAGGTAAATACCCATTTCTTCTTTCATTCAGGACAGTTACAGGAAATATTTTGTGGGTACTATCTAGCCTTGGTCCCCTTCATCCCTTTGCCTTGCTTGCCTATAACTACCAAGCCCTGGTTTTGACTGCAATTGCTCTTTTTATCCCTCTAGCTGAGGGTTGCACCACATTCCCCTCCCTTGCTCTGGATGTTTTAATGAGCTTGCATTTTCATGAAAGGCCAGATCTGATCGTGACTTGAATGGCAGCTGCCAAACAGAGCTCTTAGTTTCAAACTCAGCAAGAAAATGGCTTTGCCTCCCCTCAGAGCAGCTTATGTACTTGAGAGGCTCAGTCATTATGAGCAATTTCTTTTAAGAGCTGAGTACCTTTTGTCTTCCTTGGGGTCTGCTCAGCCCCACTGAGGATTGTGCCTTCTCTGTGTTTTGAACTAACATCAGGAGAGCTTAGACAAGAATGCTGGGAAGAATGTGACTACAGTTGTCACCCTGGAAGTCTTGTTTTTTTCTGCAGGTTTGCTAGGATATTCCCCCTCTCTTATTAATATATTTATTAAAAAAAACAAAACAAAACAAAACAAAAAAAAAACACCAAAAAGGTGCGTTTTTTACTTCTCCTGAAAAGCATCTTCCATTTTCTTTATGCCTGGCAGACCTTCTCTGTGTGCTGGGCTTTTCACTGGACTGGAAGCATTCAAAGGGTGAACACTGTGAAGGACATGAGGGTTTTTTTTGGTTTTTCAGGGGGGGCAGGGGGGTGTTTCTACGGTATGTAATCGTAAGATGTGAGGCATCATTACCAAAAGAAGACAAGCTAAGGTGCCCTGATGATGAGATTGGCTCAAGTCCTAGCAGCAGAGCAAGACCCCAAGAAGAGGGAGAGAGGTCTCTTTCATGCCAGTTGAAGTCAGTAGGTATGATGGGAGGTGACAGGAGAACCTACAGTGAATGGGTGGGAGTTTTTCTGTCTCAGAGGACAGGGAAATTCAATCCAGTTCTTCTGCAACTTCCTCAGCCACAGCACCTGGGCAATCACAGAGGTGAATTTGGGCACAGTGTGCACTCCAGCAAAGAGCCTTAAGAGAAGGCACTATCAGGAAATGCTCCCAAGTACCACTATTGTCCTGGCAAGGTCCAGTGACCCCTCTGACTTCTGAAGAGCAGAGAATGATTAGGATGTGCTGCAGCCCAGGAGAGATTGTGTTTTCTCTTTCACCCCATGCCTGAAGTCCCACAACTGAACCTGTGGCTTATGGCTGCCACAACTTTCAAAGTGATAGGAAATGAAGCAGCTGAGGGAAGGAGGGAAACAAGGCCTACCAAGTTTATCCTCTGCCTTTTTAGTATGGCAGTGCTTTCAGAGAATTCACAGGTGCATGAGTTCTGGGCAAAGATAAGGTACATGTACAGAGGCATTTCTTGTCTAAGGTGTTTTGCAGTCCTGTGTATTGGAAAAGGGAAGTCAGGTAAGCTACAAGACACATCTTCAGTAAAGAAGATGGTACTAAAGCATGAGAGAAGCACTGTGGGTGAATACTCAAGGAAAGTATCATCTAAGCTTCTTTACAGGCCTCCCTTGGCATGAGCTTTTGGTCACTGTGGGAGACAAGAAACAAAGCTAAACAGAGTATTTGTTTAACCTGTACAACAGCTTTTCTCTTCTGTGCTATGTCAGGCTTGGCCTCTGTGGCCCCCTGGGAAGCAAATGAATCTTTGATTGCTATTCTCATCAACAGGGAAGTCATCAATGCCTTTTTTTTTCTCAAGTTTAAAGTAATATTCAATCACATTTGAAAAAAAAACTAACACTTCAAATTCACAACCTGAGTTTTGGCTCTCTTATAATTTGCTCTGTGCCTGGCATGTTTCTTCACTCCAGTGTCCCATTCCATGCACAGTTGTTTATTCACATTAAAGCAGTAAAATATAGATGAGGAAATCTTACAAATGAGAAATTCTTACATCCTCTTTTGGTGGCTTTTTTATTTGGCTGCAGTAAATGATGATGCAAACTGAAAGACTTCAGATTTTGATTCCTCACCTTTGATTTTCGCACCTAATCTCTGCAGCTTCATCTGATCAGGCAATGTAGGAAATCTCCCCTCTAGGCCCTTTCTCACCTTGTATGAAGTATTTATATCAGTCTCTAATCCATTTTATCAACATGCCAGAAACGTTTAGGCCCTTGTTCTTACCATGTCCCTGGAATAGCATGGGTCATCATCCTATTACTCCTGAAGTCTTTTGCAAGGAAGCAGCCAGAGCACAGGACCCTAAGTAACCTGACCAAGCTGGTGACACCAGTAGCAGAGCTGAGCTCTGATCATGCATCCCCAAGGCCTGCATTTGTCTTTCTCTCCTGTGCAAAATCCATGAGCCCTACAGCTTTTCCCAGCATTCACTGAAGTATGCCTGCTTCCAGCAGCTCCTCCAGCATTTGAACCCTATGCATCAGGAAAGTAGAGTGGCCCCATTTATTCCCATTAACATGCAGGAACACACTGTTTGTCTCCCTCTGGGAACATGATAGGAAGAGTTTTAGTGTCAGGAAAAATAGTAATGATAATAATAATAACAACAGCAGCAATAATAAGAAGAAAACCTTCTAGGTGTCAACTCCATATTTTCTGGGGCCTGGTTAAGTTCTCTGGAGCATAGCACTCCATCACTTTTCTCAGCAGGGTACAGTTGCTCATAACTTGAAGGTTTTATCTCTGGGCTTCCTGTACTAAAAAGGAGAAAGGAAGCAAATCTTGCATTCCGTGGAAGTATAGATGTTTAATTAAGTATCACATTTAGTTGTTCCAGACTCCTGCTTGACTGTCACTGGATTTTGAAAATTGTCTCCTTATTTTTTTTGATATTGAAAAGATAAAAAAAACATCTGACTTAAATGGTGTCTGTCCTGTGTGTCCCTCTGCACCTTGGAGTGACCTGTGCTCCAGGACTGATGCACAGGTCCTGCTGGCATGCATTTGCATGACTCTGGTGCATGCTGCATTTCACACCAGTCTTAGGGTGAAAGTTCCTCCTCTGTTCTGCTTCCAGTGGCCCTTTCTGTCATCTTAAGTCCAACCTGCCTTCTGCCTGCTCTGTAGCATTTGTCTTTGGGTCTCTACTCTTTCTTTTTTCTTGTTCCTCTAGGACTGGGGGAAAAAAAGCAAACTGCACCTTGGAGAAATTAGTTTTCTGGGCTTTTCTTACACTGCCTTTCTTGCAAAGATCTCAGATCACCTGCATCTTGCAAGAATGAATAATATAAAGCTTGCTGCCCCTCTGTGAGACTGACCAGTTTTATTATCGTTGTATAAAATTAGCAGTCTCTTTGAAGTCTACCTAATCTACCTTGGGACTGTGACACTTTGCATACAGATCCTAAGCAACACACTCTAGCAACTAGAAGACCAGAGAGACTGGTCAGAGTGTCGCAGCCTCAGCACATAATCTGCCAATCCACCTGTCATTCCCTCCTGTGCTCCCAGAGTCACACATCCCACGCCATCAGGGACACAGAGGTGTGGTTAAAACTGCTTCCCCCAGAGGGCTGCTGTTGGCAGAACTCAAAGTGCCTGCCTCCTGTGTGCTCACCACTCTTGCCTTTGCCAGTCCCAACCACAGGAGCTCCTCTGGACAGGGAAGAGCTGGGGGTGCCCATGGGTCATTTTGCAGCACTCCCACCCCAGCCATCGCCAGCTGCACATCACGTCCCCGCTCAGTCACTCAGCAGTCGCCACCTCCAGGTCATAGGTCTGTGGCCTTGGGGCCTTACAGGGACATTTTGCTGGTTTTGGCTGGAGTACACTTACATTGTATTCCCAGTGCTTGGTAAGAAGCTGTGTTTGGGATTTGTGCTGAACACAGGGTTGATCAAATCGAGATATTTTTGTTGTTGCTGAGCAGGGCTTACACCGAGCTAAGGCCTTTTCTGCTTCTTGTACTTCCACGCTGGCAAGGTAGTTGGGTGTGCCTGGGAAACTGGGAGGAGACACAGCCAGGACAAGTGGCCCAAACTGACCAGAGGGATATTCCATTCCCTATGACATCATGTTCAGTATTTAAAGCTGAAGCAAGAAAGAAGAAGTGAAGGACATTTGGAGTGATGGCGCTTGTCTTCCCAAGTAACTGTTACACGTGATGGGCTCTGCTCTCCTGGGGATGGCTGAACACCTGCCTGCCCATGGGAGTGGTGATTTAATTCTTTGCTTTTCTTGGTTTGTGTGCTCAGCTTTTGCTTTCCCTGTTAAACTGTCTTTAACTCAATTCATGAGTTTTCCAGCTTTTATCCTTCCAGTTCTCTCCCTGAGCCCACTGGTGGGGCAGTGAACAGACGATTGCCTCGGGCTTGGTTCATGGCTGGGGTTAAACCATGTTAAATGTTTCTGGGAATAGGGGTCAAGTACATCTCATGCTGGAAGAGAGCAGCATTTAGACTCTGTCTTGTGATTTTGAAGGGCCAATCTCTGGAAGGGGGAGAGAAGATAATTCCTCTCCAACTCTGCTTGCCAGAAGTGAGGTGTCATGGCTTGGTCTCTGGTAGGGTGTGACACCTGGTTTGGATACCACCAGAGCCAGAGGTTTGTGCTGATGTGTGAGGCTGTGCAACCTCTGCTGGGAAAGAGCCACGAGGAGGCATGAAGGCTGCTGGGGGAAACAGGGTCTGTGTAAAACTCTCTTGCTTGACCAAGCCCAGGAGGCTTCAGAGGAGGCAGGCATGGCATTTATATCCACTATGTAGAAAGATCACAGATAATAAGCTCTGAGTTTGTGTGTGTGTGTGTGTGTGTGTGTGTGTGTGTGAGAGAGAGAGAGACAATGAGAACTGAATCAGTCCTGCTGAATGTCATCATAAACAGTACCCAACAGCAGTTTTTCCACTGGAGTTGTTTTCTGGGGATGTCAAAGTTATGACTGAAACAGAAGACTGTGGTGATTCTGTTTCCTTGTCTTTCTGCTCTTCTATCAAGGATAAAAGGCATTTCTGGGTTGCTTTCCCCCTACCTACCTCCCTCCCTACTGCAACTTCTGCATACAGCACAGCAGCTTTTCTGTGATGCATGTATCCCACCTCTGTGCCAAAATCCCCTGGAGACCAGGCTCCCACTGCCTGTGATTGATTGCCATGCCTTGTTTATAGCTCCGAAAGACCGAGAGGAGCCAGCATCCCAGCCTGGCTGGAATAAGGTGCATTTTAGTCTCTTTCAAGGGTCTCACTGTGGCAGGTACCACCATGGCCTGCTGAAGCACAGACTCTGCTATCCTCAGCAGAGGGGAGACTTTATAATTCTGTGGCCACAGCAGCCTTACAGTTCAAATATAAAGTGGGACCTATGGCAGGAAACCCCAAGAGGAGAGGCAGGATAGGAATGCAAGGGGAGGTGAAAGAGAGAGACAATAGTTAAAACAAAAAAGAAAGATAAAGAGTGACATGAAGACTTTACTCTTCATTTATAAAAGGCTTCATCTATCAGCTGGATTGCCTTAATGTGTCTCCTAACAAGGCTCCCCCAACACACACACACCCCCTTTCCTTTGGTTTCACTCTTTGATACTGTCACATGCTCTTCATTTTCCAGCACGTTGCGTTCATTCTTTGCCTTTAAACTCCAAGGATTAAAGCAACCGGATAAAATAAATAAATAAATGAAATTAAAAGAGCTGACATATCATGCTGTTGTTGGCAGCCTTTGATTTTCTTCCAGAACAAGATCATTACTTTTTTTTCCTCCAGCTTTGAAAAAAAGCAATGGACAGACGACAGACTCCTCATCTCACAAATTCTTTTATCATTTGTGGGCTGTGGTAGGTGTGGGGAGAGGCTGAAGAATGAGAGGCTTGTGTCTGTAGTATAGGGAACTGTGAATGACTGTGAGCCTAGAGCCAGGTAGCACCCAGTCTAGCTCTGGACAGGAAACATCTGTTTGCTGGGATTTTATACAAGCCCCAGGACAACAACTTCACGGTCCCCACTGAAGCTTAGATGGTGCTCCCACATAGAAACAATGAAAATTGGGGCCATCCTGATGAAGAGCAACCTCAGCTGTAAAGCATTGTGTCCCAGACAAGTATTTCACAAGCTTTCTGGAGGAGACAGATGACCACTGTGATTTTTTTGGCTCAACCCACTATTATAAGCATGAAACTTGTAACATGAAGCATGAAGAGCTGATTTACAGAATTTAGCACTGGATCTCAGTCTATGTCTGTTTGTACATCTCCAGGCCCAAGAGTTTTACTGACAAAAGTTTGGTTCCATCCAGGAGCTTTTCCTAGGTTTGAAGCTGAGCTTAAGTTTGTTGAGTCTCTAATACTGTGGAACAGACTGAGTTGCCCTTCCCCAAGCACAGCTGCAGTGAGGATCAGTGAATCTGATACGAGCTGCTTGGGAGCCCACTAGAGGCACGTTTCCCACCATGAAATTTGGAGGATATGTAGCTGTTCAGATCCAGCCTTGTTTGGGCTTTGAACGTACCATAAATCTCTGGCACTGGGTGATGCTTTGCTGTGCAAATGAAGTCCAAGGAGAGCCAGGAGCAAAGAAAACGTGTTTGCACTCACAGTTCCAGCCTGGCTGAATCATAGAGTGGCTATAAATAAGGAGAAGGAAACTGTTGCAAGGAAGCTGATTACTTGAAATTGTCCCTTCCTTTTCTTTGCTTTCTCCAGGATGGTTCAGTGCACCATCTGTATGTTTCGGACAGGAAAATTTTGCTACATCGTAAAGCAGAGTCTCTTCCAGCTGTGGTTGTGTCATTGTTTTCTCAGCATTACTCTGCAATGTTGCTGAGAGGGTTTCTAAAGCTACCTCCTAACCTAACCCCCTCTGTTATACTACTGGTAGTTACGTGTTTGTCCCGGGCAGAAGGGAGCAACAGATGAAACAAAAGGGATTCAGGATCTTCTCCAAACTAACTTGAGCAAATAAGGCAGGACGCGCTGATGGGACTCTGTGCGAGAGGCTCTGTGTGTGTCCAACAAATGCTAAGCATGTCACACAGTGCTTCACAGTCAACTCTGATTGTGTGCTCTCAGTCCTCCTCTTTCCAGGACAATGTAATTCCTCTTGTCAGGACCTCTTATTTCAGCAAGTGTGTTGACATGGAAGGGGCTCCAAGCCTGTGGAACTCAAAGACAATGCACTCAAGATCATCTCACAAAGGGCCAGAACTTAATGACACAGTGAGGCTGCCTGTGGCTCTCTACCATGTGTTGCTCTTTCCAGCCAGCAGGCCTACAGTTCCATTTGGCATGCTGGGAGTTAACAGCAAACATCATGTTCCCAGCCACAATGACTGCACAGCTGTACCGAAACACAAATCTGTTTTCCCAGCAATTGTCCAAACTGAGTCTCCCCATGGGCATCTCAGACACGACTAGAGAAGCAAATGTAGAACATGTCTCTTGGTTTTAGCCGACCCTGAACTTGTGTGTACTGTGCAGCTGGTGCTTTAACCAGATACAGAGACTTAATTAGGTTAGGGTGACCTCTAGAAGTGTAGCATTTAAGAGCAAAGTGGCAGAAAGCCTTCTGGGTACTCTGCAAATAAGAGTTTAGTTCAGGTGTTCTGTACTGCTCCCAGAATTTGCACATTTTGAAGCTCTGTGACTCTCCATCCTCTTTCCTCTTCCGCCCCACACAGGCTAAAGAATCAGCTTTTATGTGCTGGAAATATTCAGGGGAAAGGATGTTTTCAGTACTTTAAACTCCAAGTGAACAAGTTAACCTGTGCTTCTCTGTATCATTTTATAGGGAAAAGTTCAGAAATTCTTCTGCATGCTCATAATTTCCCCTCTCACACCACCACAAGCACTTGCCCTGCCTCACTCTGTGCAACTTATCCCACACAGCCACCACCCTCCACGTTACCCTCACCTGCTCTCATTCCTGTTGGGAGTCATGGGAATGAGAATTTCCATGAATTTAACAATCTTCTGGATGTGTTTGTGTGCATCTTTCCAGTTGTGAGCACACCCTGCTGCAGCCACTCAGCATGCTCATACTGCTGCCATTCCCCCATGCCCCCACCTGCACTGGCTTGCAAGTGCTCTGCCACAAAATGTCACAAGTACGGTCCTCTCCCCTTCCCTGGTATTTATTTCTGTGCACACAAGATGGCCATCCCTGGGGATTTGCTTCTGTATTTGCCTTTGCAGTAATCACAGGCAAATTGAAGAGGATATGACAAATATTAACCTGCAGCTATTAATATTAGCTATTCCTACAAGGTTCTGCATGGCAGCAGCTGCAGAGGGAGGTGGTTCTGATGTCCTTTTTGTCACCTTTCTGAAAAGCCCCCTGAAGAGACACACAGAGCCATGAGGCATTTGCAGAGTATATATTGAGGGAAACAGGAGGGGGCTGCTGCCCAGGCAGAGCTTTTGTTAACATGTGAGAGCTTGCTGGTCCACTCCAATACTGGAGATGCTGAGCAAGGCTTGGATGGGGAGCCTCAGAGATTAAACCCAGCCAGCTCATATCCTGGCATATGATGATCATCCAACTGGCTGGGACCACAGGACATGAGGAAGGTTCTAGAAGAACACCAGTTGTTCCTGTGTTTGACACCAATTGCAATGAACCCACAGGAAGTGGAACACTTCTGATTTGCCTGCTACCCTAGGATTATCACCTTGAACAGCATTTTGTTCTCCTTGTGGACCTAAGGGCAGTCTTCTCCCTCTCCCACACTGTTTTTCTCTTCACAAAACTGGCCCATCAAAGCTTTGGAGTTCAGTCACTCGCTGTGCTAGGTGTGCTGCTAGCTCATTTGTTGACCAGAGCAGGTGATGCTTAATAGCTTCTAATTCAGGAGAAGAAGCAGTGAAACACCAGGAAAGGAACAGAAGAATAAAAAGTAAGACAGATGTGCTGACAGAGCACTGTAAATCACAAACTCAAGAAGGAACCACAGGCAAACATAAGAATAAGATTCTCCTCATGAATTCTTCTCGCTGTGGAAGCACAATGAACTCTTGTCTTCCTGCAGCTTCTGCACTGAGGATTGTGGTCCTTCTCATTTCCCCTGCTGTTGGAGGTCGGCTCCTGAGCACGTATCATTTGTTACTCAACCCTCTGCATGAATAGGAGATGAAGCAGCAGTCTGAGGCACATATAACTCCAAGTAGCTTGCTCAGCAATGCCCACATCACATTTAAATGTATTTTGCTCTGACCAGAAATAGATCAGCAGTGCCAAAGATGGAGCTCATTTCATTTCATTTTCCTCAGCAGCCAGCAAGCATCTTCCCTATGCTACTCTCAACCTAAACTATTCTGTTTCCACATGAGAACAGGGTCAAGAGTCTACAGCGTGTCTGCCCACTGATTTTCCCTCTGCAACCACCTGTCTAGCAGACTGCTGGGTCTCCAGGATGGGCACTTAACCATCTAGGAACTGGCTCATCCTCAGAGGGTATTTCCTCTGAGTCAGTAGGCAGGTCTCACACAATCACTGGAGTCTCAGTCATCCAGGAATTAGACCACTGTAATTTTTATCTGGAGAACCAGTACTTGTACACTTGCTGCCTTAGGGGCAATTCAGCCTTTTGGTAGAAGGCAATTGCCCATCTCAAGCTGTATGGAGAAGACTGAGCTTCCACGGCAGTTTTTGAAGTTAGAAAGCAGGTGATGGTGTCCCAAAGGCTGTTTTGTGCCTTGCAGTACAGATGAACATTCTTGAGAAGATTTTCTCAAGGGTGGTGATTATCCTGGTAGCCTGAGGCTGGGACATCTGCATTAATTTCCATGCTCTTACAAGCATCCTGCATGAGCTGGGGTCTTGCTCAGAAGTCCACCTGTCCAGATATCTGAGGCATGCTTAGCCAAGGAAGGATTTATACCAGACCCTGATTTTCTACACAGTCATCACAGAGAAATAGGTGTTTCACTCAGGCATTCTACTGGTGCTCTGGGGATAACCTCACCTTTCCTCTGACTCAGTAAAGAATCAAGCTTTGCTAGCCATAGATAACAAATGACCTCTGTCCCTTCAGCTGGGATGAAGCAGCAAACAGTGAAGCCTGGTGCTTGCAGGCAGTAGAGGACTGAGCAGAGCCTCTTTGCCTCGGCACCATGGAGCAGCAAGGACATTTCATGTCTTTCCAATGGGTTTCACAAACATTAATTATCCACTGTTCAGTTTTACTTTGTACAATTGGCATTGAATGGGCAGAGTAGTGTCTGGCTTGGGGTGAGTGGGTTGTGGTGTGAGGTGTGATCTTTTAGTACACCCTCTGAAAGTGAGACCTCCCAGCTTTGCAAGCAGCGCCTAGGGTAATAGTCTTCTCTCAGCAGCATGACAAAATCCCTTTGCCCATGCCCACAGGCTGGCTGGCTGCTCCTTTTTAGTGTGCACCACTTTGTCTCTTTCTCTTCAAAGACCCGGGGGGCATTTGTTGTGCCAGACTCCAACGGGAGTGGTGTTAATTGTGAGACTTGATTGCTGGAGTCAGGGTAACACATGGACTGATTCAGTAGTGTCACTGTGTCCCTACAAGCTACTGCTGACCCTCTAGCCCAGTGTTAGAGAAGCCTGAAATATTAGTTACAAATCTGACTTGTCAGGGCCAGGTTCTGCTGTTGTTACAGCGTGCGGCACCCGATACCGGGGAAGTTCTCACTCGGAGGCGGTGGTGGGAAGAATAAGGATATGAGAAAAACAGAGAACTGTTAAAGCATTGTCACTGTGTCATAAGCAATTTGTTTGTAAGCAGCTTCAGATTTTCTTCCAGTGCTTTAGGGCTTGATAAGTACTCACTAAAAAGGAGTCATTTTTAGGCCTCCAGCTGTTCTTTACAACCTGTTTGCTTCAGTGAATCATTACTTGCTTAGTATTTGCACTCTTTTATTGGTTAACTGCATATCGTGCTAATTGTTGTCTTTCTCAACTGAGTAACTAAAATACTGATCAATTTTTTTTTTCAGTTAATTTGTTGGGGTATTTTTTCCATCTGAAATACTGACATGTCAAAATAGAAACATTTCACAGAAACATGTGGGGTTTATATACAGTGATCTTCAGTTTTTCAGGCCCTGTATTTAAATTTCTGCTGAAAAGGTGAGACACAGACAGGGTCGAAATGGCCAGCAACTTAAGGAGTGGGGATCTTGTGTGAGATGTAGAAATCTCCAGACAAGCATTTGTACAGAAATCAGGCAGAGACTTGTACCCATATCTTGCATGTACCAAACAACTTAATGACAAGACTGTTATCTGCTCAGGAGTGGCTTTCTTGCAATAAAAAGAAAAAAAAAGAAAAAAAAAAAAAGGCTGTAATAAAACATGGGAACAGATTACAGAACTTCAAAATTTATCATTCACTGGATTTAATTTATTTTAATTATTTTGGCCAGTCCTATGAATAACAAATAGCTTGCTGTCTGGTAAGAAGCAGCCTTAGCAGTTAACAAATTTTCATGTGACACCCAGCAAGCTGACAAATGCTCACAACTAACAAGTGTCATGAGAACATGAACCACAACTATTCAAACTCAGCTCTTTTGTTTCTGTAGATGTTAACCAATTCCTTTTACTCTTCTGTTCACCTAAGACTCGCCAATACAGTATTATCCACCAATAAAGAAGTAAAATAGGAGCCCTTGCCAACTGCAGCTGTTACCAGACCTCAGGAACCTCACAAAAAGGATGACGATATCAGAGTAATGGGTCTCTTGCTTTTATGTGCCTTCTCTTTGTGGCTTTTGGTTCTTAACCTGAATCACCATTGGTTCTTTTGCTGAAAATTACATTTTGTTTATCATACATAAGGTGGATACATTTGGAAGTAATTTTGAATGCTTAGAAAAAAAAAAAAAGAAGAAGAATTTTTATTTTTTAATGGCTAATTATGGAGAATCTACACTTGATGTCAACTGTAGTTACAAACTGCAGTCTCAAATACTAAGAAATAATCTTTTGAGTCTTAAAAAAAAAAGTCTCCAGACAGCTGTCCAGCTCTGGAAAATAAATGGGAACAATTTGTTTTTAACCATGACAATGCACAATCTGGCATTTTTTGAATCAGAAAAACTTGGAGCCTGGAAATTAAACTGTCAGTACTAAAAAGTATGAGACTGTGAAGACCAAGAAGTGTTTAATCAGTATGTTAGGCTCTCAAAATGGGCAGGAAACATTGTCCTGGAAGGACAAAACTCTACAAAACATAATTGCAGTGTAAGGACAGAGGAAGGTGTGTGCGTGAGGGACAAGAGCTGGAGAGATAGATAGAGGCCAGGAGAGGAAAAAAATTGTTTGCTTTTTCCATCTAGTAATGCAAAAGAGAAAAGTCTTGCTCTCCCTAAATCCCTTCCACACTACTGTCCTTAAACTGTACCCATATGTTCAGGGACAGAGCAGAAGCTGCCACTTGAGGCAACGTTGACCACATGGCCCTGGTGCTGTAAATGCATAGTCACAGATTCCCTTGTGTACACAAGAAAAGATGCAAGCACCAACCCAGGCTGCAAGGGCAGCAGTGGCATCTCACTGTTGGACATCACCACACAGACAACCACAGCTCTGACAGCCACCCTGACTCTGCATTTTTATGGAACGCAGAATCTTGGGCCTTCTCTTTGTTGTTGATATCCCTGACATCACCACACATTCTACAAGACAGAAATTGCCATGATGGAATGTGCCTGGGAAAGGGCAACAAAGCTGGTGAAGGGTCTGGAACACAGGCCTTATGAGGACAGGCTGAGAGAGTTGGAGTCGTTTAGCCTGGAGAACAGGAGGCTCGGGGGTGACCTTATCACTCTCTACAGCTGCCTGAAAGGAGGCTGTAGCCAGGTGGGGGTTGGCCTCTTCTCCCAGGTAACAAATAATAGGCCAAGAGAAAGTGGTCTTGAATTGTTCCAGAAAAAGTTTACAAAGATTATTAGCAAACATTTTTTCACCAAAAAATCATTGGAACAGCTGCCCAGGGAAGTGGTGGATTCACCATCCCTGGAGCTGCTTAAAAGACGTGTAGATGGGGCACTTGGGAACACTGCTTAGTGGGAGTTTGGCAGTGTTGGGTTAATGGTTAGACTCAAGGATCTTGGAGGTCTTTTCTAGCCTAGACTGCTTTGTGAGCCCAGCAGTACCCCCTGCACAGGCTGCAGCTGTAGCATTCATCCAAGCTTTACTGTAGCAGCATATTGGACAGTAATGTTTACTCTGGGCCCAGGGACAGTGATTGCATCTGCTGTCTAGTAGGATGCCCAGTATTTTCAGGAGTCTGAAACCAAACAGTATCTCTGTAGTGATGAACTATGTTTTGCCATTACAAACTCTACATGTGTATCAGGTTTTTACATCTTTATTCTCTCTGGTCGTAACCTTGTCTCCTTCAGTCTTTCCCTCAAACCACAGAGTAGAGCAGATTAAGATACCTGTGCCCAGAATATTGTGTTGTTATGGGGTCCAAATATTGATGTGGTTTCATCAAAACTCTTTAAAGTCTGGTGAATTTGAGGATACTCAGGATGAATTGAAGGGACAAGGGCTGAACCTGAGATGTTTTGCCCATGGCTGGTTTAGACCCAGCTAAACCTGAGTGATGCCCATGTTTCTTGCACACTCAGTTACGTGCTGCCTCCCCACAGCTTGTTGGCTGTCACTTGTGATGTGAGGAGGGTGTCCCAAACCAGTCACTCCCAAACAGTGCAAATCACACATTTGTGTGTAAATGTAGCTCCCCACATGTGTGTCTGATCAGCATCTGCAACTGAAGTCAGGGAGATTGTTATGGTGCTGGGATAAGGAACCCTGGTTTCAGGTCAGAATGTGTGACTCTGCTGTGACTTTGTTTTTTGCTCTCCTATTGTTTGTTTTATTTGTAAAGCCCTTTCTCCTCATCCTCTCCATCCCTGTCTTTCTGTTTGTAGAGAAAATAGGCAGAACTGACACATAAAGGTGCCCTCAGAGCCAATTTGCAGCAACTGGTAAAGATCACACTGTATCCATCTAAAAATGCTTATCCATAGGGAGCTGTCTCTGAAGCTGAATGTAAAGATAGTGTTTTAAAGAGGTAGCTAAAGCAGGAAAACATACTGTTTTAAAGTAGAGAGGGGCAGATCAATTCAGAAACAGCGAGGTTGTCCTTCGCCCCTCACCTAAGCCTTCTCTGAGAGATGAGAGTTTATTTTTCTTTTAATTTCCATATACTTTTGCACTGCTTCGTTTTAATTCAAAGAGCAGAAGCACTGAAGTATTGCCAGACATGCTGTATTAGCAACTCTTTTGTAACCACAAAGTAGAGAGACATGAACTGAAAGCTCTAGACCATGCCTTTACAGATCCAAATCCCTTGGCATTTGATCTTCTGTTTGCAGGTTAATGGGTTTGCCCTTTTTCTGGTTTCTTGGGATTTTGTGGGGAGTTTTGTGCTTCCTCTCTTTGTAAAGCTAAGACCTAGCTGCAAAGTTTGGCTCTAGATTTTGGCCAAAAATATTATTATTTCTTTTGCCCTATCTACCTAGCCAAACTAATTTGGAGTTTTGTTGGTTATGCCAGCTGGAAGAAGAAATTGGCAGTGAAGTCAGGTTTCTCTGGCAAGGTCTGCTTGTTCACAAGAATGTATCAAGTCTTGCTTTCTGTTGTGCAGCAGGGTACATACAATCAGAGCTGTTTCTTCATCCACTGCTCCAACTGCTTTTCAGAGAGCACCCTGATGCGAGAAACCTCCTCCCTGGATTCCATCTACTGGGTCATCTCCTCTCTGTTAGCTCCAGTGTGCTGTCAGGTTTTCTGCCCTCACTGCTCCATTGCCATTTGCATTTCCAGCAAGGTTCTGAGCAATTCCAGGCTCATGTGTGCTTTAACTACTACAGTGACAAACTCAAGTAGCTTTTGCAGAGCAATTAGGCCTATGAGTTTCAGAAAAGTTTAACTTGTGTCCTTAGGGCAGTCTAGGTTATGTTCTAGGTCACGTCTGATGAGCACCAAGTGGGGCAAAGCATCTGCAGTGTTTTGGCTTTAGGCTGGCAGGTGTTGCAAGGGTCTATCAGTTGTTTAGGAAGCAGCATGTGCCTTCAAGTCACCTGTAAGGTTTTTATTCCTAAGAAAAATTATCCGATTCTCTACCCCTTCTGTGGGCTTCTATCTCCCTCTCTCCCTTGCCCCTTATGTATAAAGTGTTGTAAAGCTATCTTTAGCTGAGCTACTGGTTAATCCAGCATTAATCGACCTCCCTAATTATACTTTGCTATTTTCTCTCCCTTTATCCTTAAAATGGTCTACTGGGCAGGGGGTCTAGAGGGCAAACACATTCATTATGTTACCAGCAAACAAGATATGAATCGCACTGCAGGGGACAAAATTAAATTTACAGTTTCCCCTTGTAGATGTCATAAACTATTGATTTAAACCAAGAGGGGACGCAGCAGCAGAGCCAGCATATTGGCTATGTTGCATTGTTCTCCTTGTGTTCTGCCAGGGGTGTTTGCTGCCAGTCCCTGTGTGGCTTTCTGGAAAAGAGTGGCTGGGGACAATCAGGGCAATGGAAAGAGGGAGATTAGGTGGAGTTTGTTTGGTAGGTCCGTGGGGGGATTATTTCAGGCTGTCTTCTTGTTTCTGTATCTTAAATATCTTCCTTTGGCACCACTTTGTTCTGTGGAAGGGACCCCTTTCAGAACCTACCCTTCCTTATCCCACATTGTCTGCACTCAACTTTCCCTGCCCATTCTAGGGGGCTTAGAAGTGGCATATTCAGATGCTTTGCATACCACTCTACCTCTGCCTAAGCTTCCTTCACCATGCTGGACATGGCATTTTGCCCTTGTTAAGTCTCCTAATTCTTCGCCGTGTCATGATTTCCTTGTGGGAAGGATTGTTCTTTCTTCCCATACATGGAGCAAGGGAACAAGGGAAGGAAGGGATTCTAGGCACCATTTAGCCCACTTAGCTTGGTGACAGTGCTTACCCTGTATGCAGAGCTGGAGAGACAAGCTAAATGGCTGGAAATTTCACCAAACCAGAGTGCCTTTGTAGTGCACAGCTAGAGTGAGCCCTAGCAACTGGCAATTTGCTAAAGCACAGCATTTGGCTCTGTGCCCTCTTCCCTTCTCATATCGTCTCAACTAGGCTGGAAACACTCATATGGTAGGAAGCCAGGAAGGGACATATAGTGAGTTCACACAGGAGAAATGTCCTACCTGGTAATGGTTGTCACCAGCAGACCCCACACTGTGCCCCTCCGCTGCTGCCGGGAATGGTTTGAATGTCAGGAGCAGGCATGGGGCCAAATGTGAACTTGGTGCTTGGTGACTCGTCATCTATTCCACGTTTAATGATGTTAGAGAAGAATTTAGTCCCTCCTGTGCTGTCAGCCAGTTCTCATTATCAGTTAATTGGACTAGAGATGCAGTCACTGTTGAAATCTATTGTCAGGAGCAACTTGTTATATTAGTGTAGGTGTGCTGCTTACGTCCCCCTGATGTGAAAGGGTCAAAGGCTGTAACTAAATATACCATTTGCCTCTTCCCATCCTTTTCTGGGGACCACTCTGGTTAAGGTGTATCCTGGCAAGTCTAATATGGTTACTAACCAGGGATAAAACCTGTGCATTGTCCAGACAGCACATGGATTTTGTCACTTATCGACACCAGAAACTTTATCACTGCTCTCTGACAGAAAGGTGGAAAGATCTGGGTGAAGAAGTCTTCCCTTGCCAATCTCTTGCCTTCTCAGAGCAGTAGGGAATCTGACTGAGTCTACATGGAGAATTAGATGCAAGATTCTGCATGCTACCTGCAATGGGACTTAATCTAACAAGTGGGCACAGATAAGCAGTGGCTGCTGAGATCTGATGTGAAAAGCCAGACAGAGAAAGCTGTGTGCAGTAACAAACTTTTATGAGCTCCAGGATATTGACTACATAGACTCAAGCACTGTCTCCTTTCATCTTATCTCTTGCTTATCTATGTGCCTACCCACTGACCTCTCTCTTCCAGCTCATTCCTTTAATCAGCTTGAGGATGTAGGAAAATATTTTGTCAGAGAGTATTTCCGACTGCCAAACTCAGTTTATTTGTATCTCACTGCAAAATAGACCCCAAGAGGTGAAATGCCATAATCACTTGCATTTCTGACTCCCCAGATCACTTGTCTCTAAATAACTATGATGTGCTTTGAGGACTGGATATGAATTTAATGATGTTATCGCAATTAACCTGCCATCTTTGTATTTTACATTTTTTTTCTTTTTTTTACAACTACAGAATTAGCTTTAATTTTGAGCTGAAGGCTTTGTCGTCAATAACTTTATCTGCTAGTTGCCAGCGCACCACAGAATTCTTTCAAGCGCATAAAATGAGAAGGCACAAAACATTTTAAAAATTGAGGACAGCTTTATTTGCTCAGTCTCTCCTGTTCATTTTCAGAATGGTCTCATAGACTTTGTAATATCTTATTTAAATTACTCACTGCCACAGCAGCCTCACCTACCCCAGACATCATGAAGTGTGCACATCAGCTCTTCACACACCGGGTCACAAAGTGGGAGTGTGGTACACCTGTGGGTGAGGAGCTTCATTTGGTGGGTGTGGAGTTCCCTTAGGTGGTGATGTTTAAGAACAGATGAGGAAAAGCTGTCCCCTGAGATCGCTTATGCATAGTTGATTCTGCTGTAGAGTAGGGGAGTATGTTTAATGGTGGCCTACAGTCCTTTCCATTCCTGCTTTATTGATTCTGTGAGAACCTGCCATGTCCATTCTCCTTCCTTCCTTGACACTGTGTGCTTCCTAGGGCCATCAAAACCTCTCTGATCAAGTGAAACCCACTTAGGTGGGCTCCATACATTCTGCTGCCTTCCAGTACCTCATCTGGAGATGGATAAGGATCACATCAGGGCTTGCACTCCTTCTCCCCACAGAAGATGAGAGTTTTCAATCTTTGATGAAGCATTCAAGCTACACTGGTGGGTGCTTTTCAGCTCTGGGGTCATCGCTCCCCACCCCAGTATGTCAGCTGATATGAGGGCTCCCACCTGCCTCTGGACAGAAGACTCCAACTTAAAATCATAGAATATGGAATGGTTTGGGTTAAAAGGGACTTTAAGGATTATCTAGTTCCAACCCCTAACTTGGTACAGCCAGCTGTGAAACAATCTCATTTCCATTACTTCTTCAACAATATTCAGTGTTTTTTTTTTTTTTTTTCTTTAAACAATAGTTTTATATGCCATGTTGAGATGTTAAAGTGACTTTCCTCCCACTGTGGGCAATTTAGTACTCTAACATGAGACAACTAAGCTATGGTGCCATTAAGTCAGTATCTGCTTTTTCATATGACACTTCTTCCCCTCCTTCCTTGCCTGTTCTTCAGCAAAGGCTTTTTCTACCTTTCTCTTCCTTCATGTGCAAGCCCAAGTACGAAGCAGAGCAGCTGTCTTCTTTCTTTCTAGCCCATGGGTTGAGCATCTGGATGGAAGTGCTGACTCTTCTCTTTTCTACAGCACAGAAAATGTACCCTAATACCCTTCACTTCCAAGCAAAACTGGAGCTGATCCAGCCTAGGAAATCTGCTTAGAATCTCTATTTTCCTCTCCTTGCCTGCTGTCACCAGAGAAATCCCAGCTACATCAAGTGCTTATTCTGGTCCTTGCCTTGTTGAATTGCTGGGGAAGGTGACTCAGGAGAATTTTGGGTCCCTGCCAGTCATTCATAAGCCAATAGCAGCAAAGGTAATTGTCACTCACAGCACTTGAGCCAAAATGTGGGCATGGGCCTGGGACGTTTCAAGAGCCCTTGAAATGTCCTGTTACGTGGTTGTTCAGGGTATTTTATTGAAGAGCTACCTAGGTTTCCCCTAGCTGCCCCTATGCATAGATGTTCCCTGGAAGTTGTTTTGCTTCATTTTTTAAATTATTATTTTTTTAAGACATATACAGCTGCAGTCAGACCTAACCAGAGATGATTGTAGCTCACTTCCAGGAGCCAATTTTCACCTTCCTCCTTCTCCACTCTATCTCTAAAGGATAGGTGCCCCCTCCATGGGCCTGCACTTCTGTCAGTGCCCTCCATCCTGGCTGTTTGTTCTGCAGAGGGCATTGTGTACGTAGGAATTAGTACAACATATGGCCATCACTGCACACTTCATATGTTATTATCACATTAGAGAGTCCAGCCACATGTCCCTGCTGCAGCCAGGGGAAACTGCTGGCCCTGCTCCTGTCAAGCAGTCCCCCTAATCTCTCTGCAAGCAGCTTCATGGCCGTTTGCAGGCGTTTCTGAGATGTGGGGGTTGAGCCAAAGAGTTTGCAAAGGATTAAGCAACAAGGAAGCAACCTGTGGAAATCAGCTGCAAGAAGGGACAGTACAGAGGAAATTGAGGAGAGAGGAGGAGTTCAGGTTTGTGAATAGAGTGAAAAGGCAATAAAAGGAGAGTAATGACTTGAAGGAAGCAATAATGGACAGCTGTGTTTTGAAGGAGATATAAAATCAACAATCTCGCCTCTCTCAGCTATTAAACATCTCTCTGAGCTTGTTTAAAATCCCAGATTGTTGTCCCAGGAGTGAGGACTACATTCAGCGTGGCTAATTGCAGACTGACCTACTTGTCAATCCCATTCTGGTGGCTTTAGGTTCTCACTTTCTGAGCTGTAATGCATTATGTGACTGCTGTGATCTAGCCCAGAAGTGACTCCTTCTCTGTGCTAAGTGAAACAACCGTGACATAAACCTCTCTGGGTTTGGATATTGGTACACAGTTTCTATATGCCCATCCCAGTTCCTTCCCAGGAAAATTCCCTGCCTTTTAGAGGGGCATCCTTCCACACTTTGGGAACAGCCTGTACCTTCAGAGGTGCACAGAAATCCTCTGGTTGCATAAGCAGATGTGTGCCTGGGAGTTTCTAGCCCATTCACAACAGGTTGCTTGGTGAGAGTGTGTGGCAGAGGGGAAGGTAAGCAGCAGGGTGAAAAGACCAGCTCTTCTTGTGCTGTGCATTGACCCCTGCACACACAGAGCTCTGCCAAGAGGCTTCAAGGGATGGATATGGGACCAATATCCCATCAGACCCTTCCAAATTCACTTTTCAAGCCACAGCTGTCCCACACAGAAGAAAGAACTACAGCATCCTCCTTGAAATCAGAGAAAAGTTTCAGGGGGAAAGGAGATTTGGAGGTCTCTTATCCAAGTCCCTGCTCAAAGCAGGGCTAACTTCAACATTAGATCAGCTTGCTCAGTCAAAATTTGGAAATCTCCCAAGACAATGATACTTCAACCTGTCTTGGCACCTGTTCCAGTGCTGATCCACCCTCATTATGAAAATGTTTTTCTTTTATGTCCAACCAAATATTCTGGGAGCCCAAAATTGCTCCACATACAGCCTCAGAACTGCTGAGTAGAGGGGAATAATAATTTACTTTGGCCTGCTATCTACACTCTCATCATTGCAGCCAGGTACACATTTAGCCCTCCTTGCTGCAAGGGCATGCTGCCACACTCATTTTCAACTTTTGCTCACTGGGAACCTTTGGTCTTCTTCAGAGCTACTCCCCAGCTAGCAAGTC
Source organism: Urocynchramus pylzowi (assembly GCA_013397555.1). NCBI lineage: Eukaryota > Metazoa > Chordata > Aves > Passeriformes > Fringillidae > Urocynchramus > Urocynchramus pylzowi. Next base: position 177,015 of record VZRH01005667.1, on the reverse strand, counting down.
CTCATCCTTCAGTGTTGCACAGGGATCATTTCAACAGGTGGAAGACTTTGCACTTATCTTTGTTGAACTTCGTGAAGTTCTGTCATCCCATTCCTCCATGTCCTCAAGGGCCTTTGAATGGCAGCTCTGCTCTCCAGGGAGTCAGCCACTCCCCTGAATTTGGTTTCTTTCCTGAAGCTGACAATATCTTCTGTACCATCATGCAGGTTACTGATGATCAGGTATACCCTTCTTTCTGATTGTGCAGAAGAAACAGAGAACTTTAGGATGCTTCTGTTACTGTGATTTTCAGTGTGGAAAGCAAGATGTCCTATCCAGCCTGTGAGGTACCAAAAAGTATGATAATCCTTCTGTCTTGAAGAGGATGCAAATTAAATAGACACAGTTGAGAAAGGGCAGGGGAAAAATTGAGACATGGGGATGCTTTGACCTGCTTGAGTTGATATTTCATGCAGTTTCAGTGCTGAGAGTAGAACTGTGTTTGTTGTGTATTAGGAAAACATGGTGAACACACCGTGGGCTGCCCAACTCACTGTGCTATGATATTATCTAGCTTGCAGATAAGCTGGGGAGCTTGCTTTTCTCTCCCTCCCTTCACCTGGCTTTTTGTACCCAGAAAGTGCTAGTCCTAAGTACTTGTGTCAGGGAAATGTCTGTCAGGGAAAGGTTTGTCAGCCATTATCAGCCCTGCTCTTTGGAGGGGTTGTGTGAGTCAGTGCATGGCACATCCCAAGGCTGAGACCTGCTCAGGAGGCAGGACCCCAACCCACTCAGTTCCCTCCTCGGTGAGCAGAGCATTTCAGCTGTTAGAGAGATTAGGAAAGTAGTAAAATCTGCTAATGCAATAATAGTAATTAATAACAATAATGGGTTATTTTAATGTACTTTGGCTTGAATTATTAGGCAGAGAGTATTGTAGGAGAGCAGAGACTTTGCAGGCGAGAATAAAAAGGCAAGGTGACTGGGCCCTAAAGTGCACATCTGGGCATGATTTGGAGAGGAGATTTATTGACACCATAAATGATGGCTTTTTCGAGCAGCTTGTCTTGGTGCCTATGTGGGAAGACATAGCTCCTGATTTAAGGCAGTGTTCAGCAGTACTTACTTTCCAGGTGGGACTCCTGGGGTGTCCCTCCTGGCAGAGAGCAGCCAGCTGGGCTGTTGTGGGCACATGTGTGCACGAGACATGGGGCACGCACGCAGTCCTGCATGGCATCCCCTGTCTTTCCAGTCCTGTGTGGTCTCTTACAGCCCCTGCCATCGCTGGTGTGTGATGTCCACACCCTGTGCAGCACCAGGAGAAGCCTGCCCTCTGCTTCAGTGCCCCATGCTGAGGCTGGTGCCTCTCAAAGGCAGCCATGCAGACCACTCTCTCTTACCCTGCCAGCATGAGGGCGTGTGGCCCGAGCTCAGATCAGGCCAAAGCTGTCAAACCACCAGGAAGGGCTACCTCCACTCCTAGAAAGAAACTGTTTTTGCAGGGGTGAAATGTGAAAGGCAAGGGAGAAGACTGTCCCTCGCAGCACTTAGTTGATGTTTTCATTGATCTCAGTGATTTTGTGTCAGCACAGTGGTAGGAATTGGCCTCCACTCTAGAGCCTTGTCTGGGCAAGCGGACATCTCTCAGTGGGTTTCATTACTATTATTATTATTATTATAGGGCCTGCAGCATGTTAAGAGCCTGCCAAGACACAGCACTCCCTTTCTCGAGGCTTCAGCCATGTCAGGGGAGACATCAGGGAGCGTGTCAGGGTGTGGGCAGCAGCAGCATGCCTCAGAGGTGTGAGTGCTGAGGACTTGTCAGCATCAGGTCAGCAAGGGCAGGGGGGTTGGCTCCTCATTAAGTGTGCCCCCCACATGGCATGTGCCATGGATAGGTGAGCCTCAAACAGGGCAGCAGGAAAGCTTGAGGAGAAGGATGACAGCAAATGCAAGGGTGAAAGGCAAAATAAATTAAAGCAAACACACGAGAAAAAAAATCCTTAAAAGCACTGGACTTGGCTTGGAGGTCGTTGCTTGGTGTGCAAGGAGGGCGTAGGAGGATGGTGTGGAAAGGGGACAGACAGGATCTGCAGCTGCACAGCAGAGAGTGGGCTTTTATTAGGGTTCATCAAGCACCTTTTAATGAATGGCCAAACAGCCAGGAGTCAAATGAAACAGTAGACAAGGTGTAAATGAGAAGGAAGCTGAGGGGAGTGAGAGGAATGGCCAGGGCACTGTGGCGACGCAATGCCAGGAGCAGGATGAGGGGAGCCACAGGTGGGGAATGCAATTAAGGAGCTGAGCCAAAGCCAACAAGCTGAATCTCTGGCTTGTGCCGAGCTGTTTGCACAGCCCCCCTTCCAGGTGCTGAGCATCCCTCTGGGATTTTTAATTCACCAAGGCAGAGGGGCCCCATCTGTGGGCTGGGACAGGCTCATGAGGTTCCTTTGCCTGAGTAGGTCTGTCCTTGCCAGGGGATGCTGTGCAGGTATTGCTGAACTTTCCCTGGAAAGGGGGAAACACCCTGAATATGGACTTTGACTTGGAAGGGTTCGCATGTGCTGGACTTGAGACAAAGTATTCCTAAACTGGGGTGTGGAAGTTGCATCCCTGTGGGGAGGGAGCTGTACCTCCAAATGGCTGACACTCCAGTACCTCAGAGAGGCAGATCCTCTGGCATCATCATATGCTCATCTCTGTGTGGGTTTTTGCTGACGAGAGTGATACATGCATACAGAGTATTTTGCTATTGTTATTATTACCCAAAGTTATGGATCAGCTTGAGAAACTCAAATGCAGTAAATCACTGGGACTGAGGTAGCATTAGTCTCAGGGCTCTGAAGTAAATAATGCATGAAATATACTGACAGCAGTGTCTGACGGATCCTTATAAACAGCATCTCTCTAATGAATGCAGAGCTGCTAATATTGCAGGGTTGGATTTGGGGGAAAAATGCTGAAATCTCTCTCTGCTCAGGCAAGATGATGCAGATGGGCAAACACACCCCTTCCTTACCCCTGAGAATCAAGCAAGTGATTTTAATGAGAGTTGAGAAGGTCAGGAATGGGGTGGCAGCTCCATATCCAGCTGTGACGTGGACTTCATGGGCAAGTTGTTCTCCCTTCTCCTTCCCTTTTGCATGGTGAAGGTGCTGAAAGGCTGTCTCCAGCCTGCTCTGCCTTCACCCTGGTGTGTAGTGCTCTGAGATCCTCAGAGAGGGAGTGCTCCAGGCATGCTAAGTACTATTATTATTTTTTTAATAATCAAAAGACACCCAGGGAATTACAGATCTATGAGCTTTCTTTCAGTTCCAGCCAAACTGATTGTGAAGCTAATTAAAGACAGACTAGTACAATGTTCAGCTAAGTATAACATGACAGGGTCAATCCAGTATGGCTTCTGGAAAAGAAAATTGTGCCTTTTTGAGCTGCGAGTGGTTTTGTTGTTTTGGGTTTTTTTTGTTTTTTTTTTTTTTTTAAGTTTAATAAAATAAGATAAAGGTGATCCCCAGCAGACATAATGTACTTTGATTTTCATAAAGCCTTTGATAAGGCCTTTCACACAAAATTATGAAGGGAAATAAATAGCCATGGGCAAAGGGGCAAGGTCTTGTCACAGTTTAAAACCCAGTGGATTGTTAATTAGCAAAGAATAGTTTCTCTTTTGCATGGAGACAAGTTAATAGTGGGAGTCAGTACACACTGGGGAGGTGTTTAGTCTGCCCTGTGTGCCATGGCTGGCATGTTGGTGCTTTGATGACTGCTCCTTGTTTGTCTGGTGAGAAATGCAGCAGAGTTGCCAAAAGCCATAGGAGATGTTAAGAGCAGGCCCACTCCATTGCATCCTCTGCAGGCTTGCTGCCTGAGCTGTGGAGATCCAATGGGACTCACTCCCAGGGCTTGGCCTGGCTGCTCTGGGGTGTTCTGCCAGGAGCTGGGTCTTCCCCTAGAGCCCCTCACCACCTTACCAGCCAAAAGCAAGCACGGGCTGCCATCTCCATGAGTCAGCAGGGTTTAAAGGTGGCACGGGGACAGAGCAGCAGGATGACAGATGAACTATAACATGGATGAGCGTATGGTAATGCAGACTGTAAAAATAGTCTCCACTTCAGCTGTACAGTGATGAGCGCTGAGCTCCCAGGCTCCTTGGAGGGAAGAGATTGGGAGTCACAGTGAGTAACTCGATAAAAGCTTCTTCAGTGGGTTGCGTCAGTTCCAAAAACGTGGAAGATGCTGGGTTGCCTTTAAGGGACAGGGCAACAATAGGGAATATGTTATAAAAAATGACATTATCTTGAACACTGGCTACACCCTCATTTATGAAAGTGTGTAGAATTACCAGAGGGACATGAAGCATGGTTAGTAATCTCGTGAGGCAGTCAGTTGGACTGAACAGGGTTTTCTTTTTGAGTGTAGCAAGCTTGCAAAAATGCCATTTCTCCCTCCCACTAGCTCTCCCATCTTCCTTCTTGCCGTTGTGCCCTCTACTGTCCCTGAGCTCAGGCTAGCTCTGCTCAATCCCAGCCCGCTCCAATGGGAGATGGCAAGCACCGGCCATCCACAATCTCCCTGAAGAGACACACTAAAGGCTTATAATTGAGTTATTTACAGTAATGAAGAGTGTGGTGAAAAGTGATCAGTCCCTCCTTTTTCTGTCCTCCTGTAATACTAGAACAAGAGGTCACTCAGAGATGCTAATGGTGGCTTAATTTAGATCACATGAAAGGAGACACTTTTTCACACAGCAGGTAGTCAGTCTGTGAAATCCACACTGCCTCCTGAGGTCAGAGCGCCAAACACTGCAGAAGGACTTGTCAAGTTCCTGGGTAATTTTTGGAACAATAATAACTGTTACTGAGGATACAGCAGCACCCCAGGGACCCTCATCAGGATGGACCTGCTCTGCATAGCACAAGGCCTGCCCACAGCAGGAGCCAGCCAGACCTGGGTTGCTTTGGTCTCCATGGCCAAATAAAGGTTTGTTTGGTCAGGTGCTGGGGAGGGGTGATGGTGAAAGAGCTGCACACAAGCTCAAGCACTCAAATATGACAATTTTTGTTTACCTGCACCAGTTCTGTAGCCCCAAAGACAAGGTACTTGGCTCCCTTCCCTTGGTGTAAATGAGGTTTCTGTTATTCAGCTATTAATCAGCACTGTTCACTCTGATTTTAAAAGGGTGAGGGAGGGACAGAAAGCCTGCAGCTGCCTTTATCCTGGAGGAATCTTCCCATGATCTGGGTGAAGCTTGGGGGAATTGCTTCAGGATAGAGCCTCGTCTGCACTTCTGACCCTTTTCCTGGATGGTCTTCAACACAATGTCTTTGGTCTAGTGGTTTGCAACTTCTACAGTCAGTTCTTGGCATGCTCCTGTCTTCCCATGCATTGCCTGTGGCATTGTAAGGGACTTAGCAAGTCTGACTGGATATGGGTATTGGTGAATTTTGCCTGTGGCAGCATAGGCCTGTGGATTATGATAACGTTGAAGAGTCTTATACTTTTAAAGGTGTTTAAATTTACCAGCAAAAACAAAGTGTAACAGAACGGGAAAAAATAATTTCAAATCCATCCCTGTCTCTGTATTCATGTTTATCTGACCTGCAGTTCTAGAAAGGCCTTTAGCCCCAGTAGGTTTGGGACTGAATCTGTTCTTACTGTTATTCCTCCTGTCCATAAATTCAGTCCCTCCATTCCAATTTTGACAAGAGGTGTCCAGACTCAGAGTAGAAATCTTTTCAGGGGATTGAGACAGAGCACCAGCACTCCTTGCACTGTCTTTTTGACTCTTTATTGCAAAATGGCTGTAAGCAATAGGCTTTTAAGTGGGTTTTCTTGTAGCTAGCTGCAGAATCAACGCAGTATGTGTACAGTAAAATTGATCATAATCCACTTGAGGGATGGTGTTCAGAAACTCTCACAGGCACCTCTCATTCCAGCAACATCACAACAGCTCTCCAACTTTCCCACCTGCTTTTCTCCTTGGTGTTTGTTATTGCCTCAGTAGCTGGCTGTGTTTAAATATGTCAACCTGGGTTTTTTTTCCCATCTCCTTGTTTCCTGTGTTCCTCTAACAAGCAGCTTGCAACAGAACAAACAAGCAAGGCAGGAGCGCTCCAGGCAAAAGGGGTGTTTTGTGTTTGATTTGAATACATACATATTTTTCTTGGTTAAAACTTGTGATACTCATCAAACACAAGCAGGAAGGCTGTGAATAAGACCCTTTTCCTTCCTTGCTGACACGCACACCGCCTAATGCGAGCACCTTCTCATTTTCACTCGATGGCTGATTCCGAGCGAAGCGCGCTCTCTCTCATATCCTCGCACACAGGTTTGATAGTCTCATCCTCACTCCTGCTCTGTCGTGTACACAAAACCACCTTCTCATCCCAGCAGAGCCTGGCACACCCCAGCAGAGCCTGCGCACTCCCGCAGGCGGCAGAAGCACACACACGCGGCCACCCACACGCTCGCAAAGGCTTCATTATTGCGGGGAAAATTGCTCTCAAGTAGAGGAGACTGGATGTAACTATGGCAGAGATGGGGAGAGAGGGAAGCAAGGCTGGGAAATTGTGCAGTCCCTTCACTCTTCAGAGACACAAAGCACTGCTCAGGTGGAAGGGAGAACATGTCCCCAGAGTCCTCATCCCATCTGCCATGCACAGACGAGCACCAAGCGTCACTTACTCACTGCCTCTCACGCACAGATTCTGACTGCTCTCCCTGAAAGTTTCTCAGTCGCCCTTTCTCGTGCATCCTTCCCTCTCTTTTTTGACTGTCTGTCAGGTCCTGATCACATCACTGTCACAGTTGCTATGATATCAGCATTTTCTGACAGGTGTATATGCTTCTGTCACTCCCAGAGAAGCTCTTTAGCACCCAGCCTGCTGCCAGATCTGAGCCAGGGCGGCACTACTGGAAAGCACTGTCAGCGGTATCTCATATTGCTGCATGCATAAGATACAATCCTGATAGAAAACTGCATGTTTTCAGGGGATTCCACTTTCAAATAAGGCCTTAAAACAGGTGTTTTCTCTTTATGAAGAGTGAGGTTCACTGCTATTCAGAAAAAGGAGGAACACTCTGGTCATGGCTCTTGCGAATTCCCAAAGATCTTCTCCCTCTTCCTCTGAAGCAGGCTCTGTATTTGGCCTTCTGGAGTGAGCTACTGCCTGGAGGGCACTAATTTCAAAAAATTACTTATATTTCCTAGAACCCCCAAGCTTCCAGTGCAGCCTGAGGCACTGAGTGCTTCACTCCCAGCTTCATGGCGGGGTTGGCCTCTTCTGACAAGGGAGTAAGAAAAACATATCATGGATGTGCTTCAGAGCAAGTCAGCGTAGGCTCTTTGTTCGGGAAATGGCCACACGCCTCTGCAGGAGGGGCTGTGAGGATCTCAGCTCGTGCACAATTTGGAAGAAATTTCAGGTTTTCCAATTACTGTAGCAGTGGCTGGTAACCTTCCAGCAAAGAGGCGCTGGAGCACTGTGTTCCCATGGCTCCTGCTGGGCTCAGCCGGTGTTTGTGTTTGAACTGGCACCAGGAAAGCTCGGAAGCGAAGAGATTATTAATAGGGAGCTCAAGGAAGAGGAAAGGTGTTTCAACAGTTCCCATTTTGCATGTCTAATTCGGGAGCAACCCTTCTGTAGCTCCCCAAATAAGCACCCAAATCCAATGTCAGACTTCTCAGTAGCATAACTTGTTAAGCTTTAGCACACTGTAAGATAAGGACCTTGCTTGCATAAGGCCATCAACCACTGATATTGACCCTCCAGGACGTTTTTAAGGCTATTTATATCACAATAAAGCCATTTTATTAGCGTCATCAATCAAGAGAGACCGCATTTTGGCCTGGAAATGATTCTGCTTGAGTTTCTAGAAAGGAGAAGGGTGAGTAATTGTGGGATGCATTATCTTCGATCTCATTTGAAATCTCCTAATTGAAACCACATATGAGTGTAGTTTAATGCTTACAAAATAGATGGTAGGGCCGTTGCTAATGTACCTATGGTAAGTACAACTTTCCAGTAACCAGAGGTACAGACTGGTTTTTCAGAAAATAACATGGCTATGGCAGGAGCTGTCCCTGCCCACATCTGGGTGAGAAGCTGGTTCCTGGCACATCCTTCAAACTGAAGCTTGTGCCCCACGCTGGGCTGAGCTCGTGCTACTTGGCACCCACGGTTCAGCTCAGCTGGCAGCATCTGCTGTTGGGTGCCTGCAGATCTCACTGGCAGCATCGGGGTCCTGCCAGGGCCAATCTGCTCCTGTGGTGGGGCTGGGCTCTGTGCACGGGTGGCTGAGAGCTGGCAACTCAGTCGTCGTCAAGGGGCGTGGTGAAGTTTCCTGGCTCCCAGCACAGGCATGGCTGGAGTTGTTGTTAACGTGGAGAAGGGGATGTTTGCAGCTCTCCTCCAGGGTTTTGCTAGCCCCTGTGCTGCTATCAGCTCAGGGAAAGGGAGCAGACTTGGAGGAGCAGTGGTTACTGAGGTAAGGAGAGCATAGCTTTGCACTGCCTGTGGGGGCCTCTGAGGCTGAGTAATGGCAGGGCTTGAAAGCTGTTACAGATATTTGATAATTAATTGGCTGGGAAATCAGTTTATTTTAACAACTCTAGTTAAATAAAGACGAGAGCTAAAAGGGCTGCACTTTCCTGCCGTGCTGTACTACTTTCAGGGACAGAGAAAGTCCATTACATGTCTACTTTTATGCCAACAGGGACTTTCTTGTGAAGGCTCTTGTGAAAGGTAGTTGAAATCTTTATCTCCCCTGAATCCCAGCAGCTTCAGTAAAGACAGGAAAGCCTGAAGGGTGGTTTATTACCAAGGATCCATCAGGCAGAGGGGACAGGGGGGTGAAGCTGCTGCTGTAACCTCATGCTTCACCTCTGGCCAGATACTTACTGCAGAGTGGTTCCAGTTGTGGTTTATCACTGTTTTATACTGCTCTAGTGGGAGCAATGCATGTAGCTCGGTTAACCTCACTTGTCTTTCTGAGTACTGGCTGATCACACACACACACACACAAGGTAGGGAGAACACTGGTAATAGTCTAGCATAAACAAGTATTTTTGGGTTCTCTCCCTACTTCTCTTTGGCTGTCAAGGACAAACCCTCTTTTCTCAGCCTAAGGAAGAAACAGTAAGTGTGAAATTAGAGAGGGGCTGGTGTTAGGGCATTTTTGTAAGGGCTCTTTTATTTTCCAGATTATTGGAATATCATTGTATCATTGCTGTTCAGTGGGCAGAACTATTTCTTTGAGGAAAAACAATGTGCACCCTGGTGCTGGCCCAAGAAAGAGAACTTGAGTGGGATCTCAGAAAAAGGTTTTTGATTTGACCTTTATATCTCTCTGTAGGAAGATATTTTTTGTGTGACTGTGCATATTAGAGATCTCAGCAGCAATGGGGAAAGAGACTTGGATCTATTCTTTGCTGCAGATTGTGCTTTGGATGTGAACTTAGGTCTCAAGCCAGTGTATCTCGTCCTGAGGGTTGTAAGGCAAGTGTGCATATATGAACAGTGTTCCAAATGCAGTCCTATTTGTCAGAGTCTGCAAAGAGCCTGCAACACCATCTGTTTTAGTGAGTGGATAAAAGATTAAACTGCAGGAATCATGGGTTCTGTACAATACATGAGAGCAGGCCAGACCATCGCCGCACATTTTATTTTTTTGGAACCTGAGAATAACTTTAATATCCCTTCATTTAGGGTTTAATGTCAAAATTAACTACAAATTTAATCTTGTCTCAAAAATCCCAAACTGTTCTTGCTGCACCAGTGCTGTTGCTTGCCCTACTGCAGATTCAAATTCAGTGCAGACACACATCCCACATCCTCTAGAGAAAACTTAAAAGAATTAATAACCAAAAATAAGCCCTTCAGCATGGTGGAGGTACTGCAGGACCTCTCTTCTGCTGCCCTGTAGCACTTTGAATTGAGCCTCTTCATGGCAGGATTTGAGCCTAGGTTTTCCCCCCAGGGCTGTGAGGTCCTGTGTTAATGTCATGCTGTGCACACACCTTGGGGATGCACAGGTACACACCAGGTGGGCATGATGTCATCCCCTCTGCATAGCCAATGAGAGCCTACCTTTAGCCAAGTGTAAACTCAGGGCAGCCTGCAAATCCTTATCTTTAAACATTCCCTGAATGTGAAACCTCCTGCCAGCTGGAGCTACTTTTAGCTGAGCAGACTGAAGTGCTGTATTTAATGAATTCATTTAGAGTCTGGTGGAAGGAAGCAGGACTGATCCTCATTTAGTGTAAATCTAGGCTTCCCCATTTACTGCAGTGGTGCCTTGTTGGCCCTTGATTTATGCCAGCTGAAGCCACAGTTTGGCATCTCTCCATACAGAACAGTTCAGAATTCTGGAAATTATTTAAAGCAAGTGACCTGTCAGAAGAGCAGAAACAGGAACCCAGCCTCAGACCAGCCAAAGCCCAAGTGCACAGCCTTAGACTGTGCTGTGTAAGAAACTCTCAGTAAGACAGCTGTACAGAAGGGAGCTCCATGGGGAAATGGTTTATCTGTACTGCAGATAAGCTGTGCATGGGGGAGAGGTTTCCTTTCACAGCAGGCTCTTGGGAGAAGAGGCAGGGATGTCAGTGGATCCAGATAAGATATCCCTGGGTAAATGCTTCCAGTAGGATTAAGCAACATTGTCTTCACTAAGAAATGAAAAGGGTTTATGTTCTGCATTCCAGCCAGCTTGTGCAGCTTGTGTTGCCAGTGCCAGAAGACTGCAGGTGAGGAGGTGCAGAAGCTGTCAGAGCAGTCCCTGTAGCTATGCCTGTCCTTCAGTCAGTAGCTCAGGCTCCAGAGCACAGACCCAAATGACCCAAGTCAGTTACCTTCAAACTATGGGGAGGAGCTTGTGCTTCAGCCAGACCTCTCTGCTGTGGTTGAATATCCCTGGGCAGATTCCAATTAGAGAGAAAAGCAAGGTCTCTCTTGCAGTGGTGCTAAGATAGATGTGACTGGAGGTGACATCTGGGTTTGTAAAGGCTATTTTGCAGTCATCACTACCCCTCTCTTGCTATCCTCATGCAACCACTGCACACCAAACCAGGTTTTGTATGAGACAGGTCAGATCTGTTATGTTTTGGTTTTGACAATAAAATAGTTTCATTGTATGACTTTGCACAACCTATTTCTTCCCTTCTCCACTGGCTCCCTGTATGTATAAAACACACATCACAACACTTCTCCTGCACAAAGGTGAGAATTTTAGTTCCCCAGTGCTTTCTTTGAAGGAAAACACTGTGTGCTATTCAGCACATGCTGAATTGCCTTGCAAAACAAAGCCCTGCAAGGGTCCCAGAGAAAAAAGACTGCCAGGTATTAGTATGATTAGTAGGATGGCAAGAAGGTCTAGCTGTGGGAATTATTCCTTCCCCTTTCTCAGGAACTTGTACCTTCTTTCCATTCTCCTTTCTGACCATGAGGTTTTAAATTAGCTTCTGGCTTTCATGTCAACAGTGGAAATCCCATCAGCTATATCTTGAAATTTCTTTTTTTTCCACTCTTCCTCCTTTCCTCTATTTATTTATTCATGAACATGTCTTCCTCTGCAAGGCATATTGTACATGTGGGGATGAAGGTAAGCTGAGATCAAAGCTCTTGGGAGTTCTCCTTCAAAGCATCTTCTCTACCTTCCCTGTAAGTCTTTCAAATGCCTTCTTTCACAAGGCCTTATGGTGAACAAAAGTGAGGCATTAGGGAAAGGCAAAATTTGGCAAAGCTCTAAACAAAGGAAAGAAAGTGGAGTTGAGCATTGCCTTGCTATAACAGCTTTGCTGTGGTTTCCACGTAAAGGAGTTCTTCAGTACAAAATAAACACAGCTTGGGAGTTTGAAGTTTGCAGCCTTTTTTTCAATGATTGTTCAACACACCCATGGGATGGATTTTCAGAAGTATCTCACTTTAGGCAGCAACAAAACTGGATATATTGGTGAAAAAGCTCACTGTGCCAAATGCTGTTTTGAGGATTTGGTCCTTGTGTGTTAGTTTGGCAGCTGGTAGGCCCAAAAGTACTTTGACAAATCTGGTTTAGATTTTAATGCTAAGCACTTAAAAAAGTCAAATCTTACTTGTGACTTTTAAGTGCTGGACAAGTTTACTCACAGCATATTTGGGAATACAACCATATGCCAAAGTCTTTCAGAAATAATGAAACTATTAGTGTTTATATCAGTAGTTTTTAACCTCTCCATGCATGATTTCTAGAAGATCCAGTTTTGGAAGCAAGTCCAAACCTCTATATATCTAGTGTGATATATAGAGGTCCAAGGTCTTGACAATAAATATTTAGCTGTGTGTGAAATGAGAAAGCCTAAAAACATTGCTTCATCTGAAAGAAATTTGCAAGAGGAGTTGTCTTCTCCTGACATATTGCTGAACTCTGAGATAGATGGTAAAAGTAGTAAGACCAGGTCACTGTAGTTTGTTCTCCCTGCACCCCCTTTGAGGCTGATCCTGTAGACCACAGCCCATCTTTTTTTCAAACATCTGAAAGAATAGGCACTTCCTTGCTTTCCTTGGGAGACTTCTTACAAGACTAGCGCTTGTAGATGACAAGAAGTTTTTCTTCAAGTTTGAACAGACTTCTTTCTCTTTTTTTTCTGACCTGTTACTCCTTCGTAGAGCCCTATGCATCTTGCTAAATAATTCCTCTCTTCCCTCGGTACTTTCAGCTTTCAAAGAGGTATAGCTTGTCAACATGTCGCTTTTAAGTCCTCTCTTAGTCAAGTTATACATATTTAATGTTTTTAAGCTTCCCTTAGATGCTGATCCCTTTCCAGCTCTGGATGAATTTTGTTGTTGCTTGCCTCTGAATTCCCTCCAATTCCTCCATATCTATCTGAAAACAAGGTGCCTCATATTGACTGCTCCAGTCCAGGTGCATTTGGTATTTGGTGGCTGTTGTTTTTGGATGGAATTAAAAAAAGAAGCAGCAGAGTGTCTAAAAGGGAATCTGCTTTGTGGTCTTCTCTCTGAGAGCATTATTTCACGATGGTATTTCGGGACTGGCTTTAGATATGGAAATGAGAGCATGTGTCTAGCTCAGAAGCTGTTCTCTGCTTTCAAGTGGGAGAGAGATGGAAAAGGGGAAGAGGGGTTAAGCTCCTCAAAGGCTTTGTCTACATTAGGCTTTTTTCTTCACATTTCCCAGTGTTGCTTGCATGGGTGTAGCTCAATCCACAGTGGCACTAATGACAGCTCTGGCACAGGCAGGGAATCGAACATGTTCCGCTAAACATCGTCTCCACAATCTCTACAAGCCCCAGCTCCACCAGCAGTGCCACAGCAGCAGGAGCTGGGGAAGGAAAAGGTCAGCTGTAAATAATAACTAGAGTGTTTGCACATCAAGAAGGTGTCCTTCATTGAAATGCAGCAGCTGGAAGTGAGCAGGCAGGATGCACCCAGTTTCTCATTCATCTTGAAATACCACCCTTCACAGTCTGCTGTTGGCTGCCTGAGGGCAGCACTTGGAAGTGGGGATGATAGCTTGGTTGGGGCACCTCTGATACTCTCATGACCTCAGAAAAGAAGGAAAAGTTAAGATTTATTTTCCCTGCTGTCATTCCCATTCCCTCTGTGATCTGCCTCCAAAGAATTTCAAGACTGATTTCTCCTTGGTGTGGATCCTCCTGTCCCACCTGCCCAGGACAAGTGCTAATGCTTCAGATGCAATATTCCCTTTCCCTTGAGGAAGAAGAGGCAGTATGAGATGAGGTGAACATTAGGATCCAGATAATAGAAAGTTCATTACTATGTCTCAGGTAGTGTGCTCCTCAGGCATTGGAAGAAGCTCATTCATACAGTACAAAACACAGGAGACACCTGCCAGTTTCACACAACATTTAAATCTGACATTCTTTCACAGACTTGTACCAGTTAATGGTTAACTGATGAAATTCTCAGCCAGAAAGTATCACCAAGATGAAGATGTTAATGAGTTTAAAAAAAGAAAAAAGGGGCAGGGGGTTGAGAAATGCCTGGGGATAAGAAAGCCAGCGTACAAACTTGCAAGGTGGATTGCAAGCTGTCACTCAGAGTGGAAGCTAATTTACAAAAAGGCTAAATTTAGGTTAGATGTTAGGAAGAAATTCTTTACTTTGAGGGTAGCAAGACACTGGAACAGGTTACCTAGAGAAGCAGTGCATGCCCCATCCCTAACTGGCAGTGATCAAAACCAGGCTGGATGTGGCTTTCAGCAACCTTATCTGGTAGCAGCTGTCCCTGCTCGTGTCAGGAGTGTGGAACTAGATGATCTTTAACATCCCTTCCAACCCAAGACATTCTGTGATTAGCTTGGTGCAAGATTTATAGGTTTTTATGGCTAGAAAAGATCATGAAATGATGCAGAAGGTGATTTACATTGTCCCTTTAGGAGGTGTTCTACCTTTCTTTGAAATGTCTGTCACTAGGCGTGGGAGGGTTGGTCACTGAATTGTGTGGCCCAATGCTCAGACCTTGATACTGTTTCCATTTCCTTCCCCAAATGTTTGGGGCGGGGGACACCCAAGCACTTTGCTCTTCTTGCCTCTTTGGAGATACAAAGCCATTACAGATCTACTTCAGTCGCTTACCCCAACAGCTGTTGAGACTGGTGGCCAGCATTAGCCCCTGACAAGCTGCTGGCCCTGACCTGATTGTCTGTTTGGCTGTTGGGCTGTCTATTTTCTCACCTCAGAAATGTACCTAGAGGTGGTGTATGGTCTCTTGCCACCTGGCAGTCAGCTCTTCCTGACCCACTGGAGGCTGCTGCCAGTCCTGTGGGCACAGCCCTTGCTTCTGGGAGCCCCGAGAGCTGGCGCTGTCACGTTGCTGTGTGGGAGGGCAGCTGAGGTGCCTTGCTTTTGGAACTAGGCCATGGCACCTTGGCAGCAATCATGTGGGCTGTTTTGCAGGCTTACATGTGTCTTGGTGTGTGCAACTGTGAAAGGGAGAGTTGGGGAGGGAACCTCCCTCTTGCCTCTCTACCATACAGAACGCATGAGGTGATGCTCCAAAGCTCCAGGTTTAATTATTTGTATCTTCAGCTTTGTAGTCCCCTTCCCTGAACAAACCACTGGAATCCACAAGCTGGAAGGTGTTATTTGCAGTGCCACATCTCTCTTCAGCTGTGAGATGCTGATTTTTAAATCTCCCCCTTGTTTTGTGACAGCCTGTGGTGATACCTCCTGCATTTTTATCCTGTGACTGGGGTGGGAGGAAGTGACCCTGGACCACACAAAATGCTTTGAAACTCCCTCTAGAATCACTCTCCTATTCCCTCTTGTGTTTGCACTGTCCCTTTTGTGCACCCACTCTCTCCTGACCTGCCCTTATGCTCTTTCATTCTTTGTGCCCGTGCATTGCTGATCTGTGGCATAGTCTCATTCCCATTAGCTGTGCCGGCTGCCTTTATGTTTCTTGCCAGCTTTTGCCTCTCCCCATTTTTTCTCTTCCCTCTGCTTGCCAGCCCATGATGTAGCATTGCCTTTCTCCATCTGCCTGATTGTCTCTCTGCTTTTTATCTGGGTGCTGGAGCTCCAGGTGCTGTCATTCTCTGCGACAGCACAGAACGTTTCAGTTTCCCTCTGTGGCTGGATAATTACCAGATACAGAGTCACGTGAACTTCCAGCAAAACCCTCCCTCTCCTCCTGTCAGAGAAGGAGATCACATCTCTGAAACTCATTTTCTCCTTTTTGTGGCGTTTTCGTTATTATTATTTTTTACTAGAAGAAATTCAAGGGAAAAAATCGGATCAGCTTTTCTGGAGTTACCTAGTGGTGACCACATAGAAGCTACCTACAAGGCACTGGGGGTTCAGGCAGAAGACATAGGTGACTTCCACCACTGAAGTTTGTGAAGGAAATTAAAGGGACTTATAGTCTGTATGGGTATCTTATTAGTGCTCCTATTCTTTTTTTTAGTGTATCCCCAAAACAGAAAAAAAAAGTCATAACAGTGCAGAGGCCTGCCAGAAGTTTAGTTCCCAGTTTATTTACAAATTTGGCATAACAGCCAACACCCAGTTCACATAAGGGGTTAATTATCATTGTCTTTTGATGAACTTCTGTTCCTAAGTGACCCCAGATACTTTTTAAATATCAGCCTGTGTCTTAGTGATCACAAAAGCACAGGATCCTTAGTGTAAGTGCAGAGCAACAAAAAGGTAAATCATCAGGCAGTGTTCCGCATTGCCATTCTGCATCAGCTCTGCTATTCCCTGGCTCCCCCTTTTGATAGTGCAGGAGCCCTGGGATGCTACAGGAAGCTATGGACAGCAGAGCAAGGCATACATTCCTCGTGGATATTTCACTGAGGCCAAGTGATCAATAGCTGATGAGCATTGCTTAATGATTCTGGATCAAGAGCAGAGCCAGGTTTCTGGCTGTACCAAAAAGGTACAGTGGCAAGTCCTCAGCTAACCCAAAAGGGAAAGAGGGAGCTCAGGGCCTGTTTCTTCAGCAGCCTGAACCTCCTCACTGATTTTAGTGCAAGACCCTGGTGCAAGCTGTCAGAGCATTTGGCATTTCTGCAAGCGTCAGCCAGAGAGCAGTTCATCGCCCTGCACACATGTGGGGAGCAAGTCTCCTCTGCCAGGAGGCCTGGGACTGGAGTCAGTCATTCTAGAAACATGCCTTGGAATGGGAAAAGACCTGTCCAAGGATTTCCTGACTATGCTGTAAAGAAATGGAGGGCATTTCCTGGGCATGGTGGGTTATAAGAAAAGATGGTTCTGTGGTGGTAGGTCTCGCTCTGAGGTTTTTCTGTATTTTGAAATTTTAAACTGTGCTGGGATATGGCTGGGATGGAGTTAAGCTCATAGCAGCTCATAGCAGCTCATATTGACATTTTTAAGAAGGTTTCTCTGCTGGAGTGGATGTGGACTGAAGTTGTTTATGCAGGTATACCGATCCCCAACAGATGGGAAGAGCAATAAATCATGCCAGTATAAGTTCTCTTACTCTGATATAGTTACATCCACCCTTTGAGAGAACTGGCATAAAAATCACTGTATTTTGGGCTTGATTTCTGTTGTGAGTTTGTGTTTTTTTCCTACACAAACAGGAACCTATACTCTTAAACAATCATTTTAACAGAAAGAAAACCCATGTGAGACCAGCTGTGTGTCTGCTAGTGAGAGCCAGGGCAGCTAGCTGTCTTTTTAGGCCAGTGTATTTTTTTGTAAATTCCCTTGGGTTTCATTTTCCATGCATACCACATGGACTGAGAGACAAGGATGTTTACAGCACATGAGCAGTTCTGCACTGATGCTCATATTTTCTGGTTGCAATTCTTTTTTCTTTCATTAGAAAGAGTTGATGGGAGAGAGTGAGACAGAAATGTTTCTGTACAAGGCACTGGGGACTCCTCTTCTAGAAAACTGGGTACAAATGCTGGTCACGAAAGAGGAATTCAGCCTGAGCAGGTGCTGAGAGGGGCTACTGGGATGTTCAGGGCAATGGAGGGTCTATCATACAAGAAGAAACCAAGAGAGTTTGGCTTGTTGAATCCAGCAAAATGAAGGCTGAGAGGGAATATGATTGCTCTCTCTGAACACAGTGAAAGATAAACACCCGGGAGAGAGAAGAGCTCTTTAAGCTAAAAGACAGTGTTGGCATGAGGGGAAATGGATATAAGCCAGGTATGAATAAATCTAGATTTAGAGTTAGAAAAAATGGTTTTAATCAGCAGAACAGAAAGATTTTGAGCAGTTTGACCTGCAAAGCAAGGGGAGGATATTCCCCCATCAAACACACTAGGCTAAAGTAGGAATGAGGTACATCTCTGAAAAAGATGGTAAAGTTCAGCTGGCTGTGCCAGAAGAGGTTGGGGCTTCATGACCTGGTAAGCCCATCCTAGCCTCACACTCCTAAAGTGTCAATTTACTAAAGAGGATGAACAGAAGTGCAGGCATCCTGTCAGCCATGCACCCTCCCAATAGGTGGATGGCCAGAAATTGTCACCTGAGTGCTGAAATACCCAGGGAGCTGCAGACAGGTGTGACGACCAAGGTCACAGCATAATACAGCTGAGAGAAAGCATGGGCTGAACAGATGCAGCAGTTTCCCCCTCCTGCCAGTTTTCCAGCACAGAACTGGGTTTAAGCAGCAGTTTTCTAAATCCCTCCGAGGGCCTGTGTTATCCTGCTGGCAGTGGTTACTCAGGAGCTATTTATGCCACATTTTGGAAATCCATCCTGCTGTGGCACAGCTTTCACTCTCAAACAGTGACCCTGCTGTGTATCATGGCACATAAGGAGAGGAGCAGCAGCTGTACCAGGCTAGGGAAAGGGAGAAGTGGCAGTAGGGAGGAGAATTTTGAGCAACAACTGATGCCCATGTGCATTCAAATTCAGCAAAATGAGGCTTTTGGTGCTTGGCTGAAAGGAGGTTTCAGATGCTCAGTTGATATGATCTCCCATGATAGTGCCATCCACTTAAGGGGTCTTGCCTTCCCAAAGGTGGAGATGTGTTCAGCTGTGCGTGTCTTCTGTAGCTTCTCCTGCTGAGGGGAGCCTGATCCAGAGCAGTAGGAACCACTCAGGGCCAACAGCTCCCACATTGCTCCTCCAGACTCTGTGCTCCTCTGTGCTCTGCCACTGTACTCCTCTGGTGGGGACTGCAGTGGCAGCGCTGCCTTGCTCTTGAGATGTTGGCAGGATCCAGCACTGCAGTGGCATTGTGGAGCCTGGCTGGACTCTTCCCTGAAAACCCTGCCTGGGAGGTCAGGGCTGGCATGGCTGTGGTGTGTCCGTCGCCCTGGCTGACCATGGCTCTGTCTGAGTCCTTGCTTGCCAGGCAGGGAAGGACTGAAGAGCTTGAGGAGATGAGATCAAACAGCACGAGCATGATTTGCTCTTGAACTTTCCTCCCCAGGCTGGGAGCAAGGCTGTGTTTAACCACTGCATTAGCTTTCCAGGATCATACTTTGCAACACAACAGAGAATTTGTCTTGCATGTGTGGAGCTGGCAGCCAGGAGCTGACGATGTTTTGTGCTGAATGAGCCGTGTTTGATCCCTCTCTCTTTTCCCTCTTGCCATTTTGCTGCTGGGGGTAGAGGGCAGTGGGGGAGGTTGTTAGCTGGATCTTGTAAGAGTGTGTGTGAAGTGAGAAGATTAGAGCGGGCTCGTCACAGAGCTGAGGCGAAGGCAGGACATCTGATGCAGGATGGGTTGTGGCATCCTCTGGCAAAAAGGGCAGCACGTCCCTCAGTGAGTGCAGTGGGGTGGGGTTTGGGTGCTTAATTGTGTGTGCAGCAGGCTGCTGAGTTTTGGCCTGATGCACAGAGATTGTCTTACAGAAGAGATGATCAAAGGGTTAACGGAGAAAAGTTGATTAAAGAGGAGTGTGGGAATTGTGGCACAGAGCTGTCACCACAACGTGCTTTGGAGAAAGAGGGCAGAAAATGCAGTCCATAAACTCACTATTTATTTATTTTTCCCCAAAATGAGGTAAGAGCTGTGGCTTGCTGGCAAAGCAGCGCAGCATATTTCATTAATCCTAGCAGCTTGCTTCTTCTCACTTGTGGGATTCTGGCAGAGAATTGTGGGTTTGGGTCTGCTGTAAAAAAAGAAATATATATATACGTGTATATATATGTTTGAAATTGCAACAATTAAAAAACCCCAAATAATGATCCCAGCTTCAGTGCAACACAGTACATCATTGATAATGCTGTAAAATCTCCATGTTAAAGCAATCATTTAAACAGCAGCTTCACCAAGCCCTGAAGGGCTTTCTTCTTGCCTTTTCATCACTCTAGGCTCTTAATATTATCCATCCCTTCCCGAAGGGATGAAATACCCCCAGTCCATCTTCACAGCCAGGCTGTAGCTGCTGTGCTGCTTTCTCTGGGGCAGAATGGGAAGCCCATCGCTGGGATCCCGGCTCTCCTGCATCCTCCTCCTCGGGCCGTGCAGCCCCAGCCTGGCAGCGTTTGCAGGCAGCCCGGGGGAGCCGTGCTGGGGCTTTCCAGGCAAATGCCGCCTCTCAGCAGCCGGGCCCGTCTGTTCGCCGGGGAAGAGAGAGGGCGGAAAGCTTAGGGCCGAGAGCTGCTGGAGTGACAGGCACAACATAAACTGCGATGAGTGTTACAGCAACACGCTGGGAAATCGCTGCGGAGTCATGGGAGCTGGGAACCAAAGCACCGGGGCCTGAGTGAGGCAGAACGGGCGGTGAAATCTCCAGGCTTGCGTCGCCGGAGTAGGAGATGTGGATGCCTAAGCATCACTCTCTTTCTCTTCACTCGCTCTCCCACCCATCAATAGGAACAAGCCCAAATACTTTGAAGAAGGGGGAAAAAAGTACTTCTCTCTCTAGATGGAGTGTTCCTCAGAGCACACAAACAAAGGCTGGTTTGCAGGAGCGCTGCTTTGGCCCAGCGCTGCCTGTTAGACTGGCGGGTGATGGAGGAGGGAGGACAAGCAGAGGACTTGCTCCTGCCCTCCTCCTGCCTGCATGCTGCCAGATGTCCCAGCCTGGCACAAAATCCAGGGACCAGGAATGATGGTGGGCAGCCCTCTATCCCATCCAAGGCAATGGTTCCTGCTTGAAGGTTCAAAATCATCCTCCTGCAGAAAAGCATCACCCCATCCCCTCCCTCCTACAGCACAGCTCAGCCCCATTGTCTGCATTTGCATGTGGGGAAAATGAGACTGGGGGGAGTGCAAGGATGACCTGGGTTTCTTTCTCCACATCCAGCTGTTGCTAAAAATCTTCAGGTGCCAAACTTGGCTGTGTTTGTTTCCAAAGAGGCAAGAAGGACTAATGGGGCATGGCAGCAAGATCTTTTGTCCTGCTGTGTCTGTGGATTGAAATGGTGCAAGATCATCCACAATTCCCAGGTTCTTACAGTGATCATGCAAGGCATGCCCATCACCATTCACTGGTCCTCTTGTTAGTCACATCAGAGATGTCAAGAAAATCAAAACTGCAACCATAAGGAAAAGAATAATGCATGGATCTAAATCGTTTATTAGCTTTCACTGAGGCTGATGCTAATGCTTCCAATAAGTCTAATGAAAAGCATTTGACTGTCTCTGTGAACTTGATTATTGATTATTAGTGAACGATAAGAGTCCATTGATATCTGGCTGATGCCATGCTTCTATTGCTTTGCAGTTAAAATGTCAGTTAACATGCCATTTAATATTCTATTAGTATTGAATTAGCACTTATTACACTGTGAAAATCATCACCATAAATCCTTATTAAAGCGTGATCCATTCAGCTGGGTGGCATCTCTGGCAGACTGAGAGGGTGTGTGTGTGTGTGCAGACAGACATACTGAGATGTATCATCCATGTGAATGCGTGTTCAGAGCATGCCAGGACTTGGAATTTCCACATTTGTACATTGATTTTCCCTGACAACTTGAGAGGAACAGGTATGGTGAACAGAGGGCTCAAATCCGTTTCACTTACTCTTCCCATTTTCCTCTTTTCTTTGTCCTCTTTCCTTTTATTATTTTGGTAGCACCTGCTAACTTATTTCAGGGGCAGCTGCAAGGTTGCCTGACTGTAGCTATTGACCACTGTCCTAGGGCTGACCTGGATGCATGTAAGACAGGTTCTGAGACATTTTCTCTTCCAGGGAGAGGAGGGAGAGTATCTGGTTGAAGCCTACCCACAGGAGCAAAAGGACAAGGCTTTGTTCAGACCACACCAGTGAACTGTTACTGACAAGACACCACACAGGGGCATATTTGTTACCCCAGAGAGTTGTAATGATCAGGGCAGGGCAGAGCTGCTGAGTGCTCACTGTAGCCTGGTGGGGATGGGAAAGCAGCCTGGCAGGGATGGTACAGTGCCATGGATCTGCTGGAGTGCAGCAGCACTGATAGGTGTTCATGGGGATTTTCAGAAGTGACTGAGAAACTTCAGCTCCCACTGAAGCTTCCCACTGACTTCAGCTTCCACTGTTAATCTGCTTAGCTTTTCACTACCAAAATACCTGACCCCTGATTCTTGGTGCTGTTACAACTCTTGCATTTGCAAGAGGGCTCGTGGCCCTAAGGCAGCCAGCTCTGGAGGCAGTCTGGGTGTTCCTACAGGCCATTGCTTCCAGCCCTGGAGCACACTGCACTCCCTGGGTCCTGGCTTTCACCTTCCATCACTGGTGATTACTGCCTGGGATGGCCAATGGAACTGGAGCCATGCCCCATCGTCGTGGTGCTGGTTTTTACCTGCAAGTGACTGCTTACAGGTTCCCCTGCATCCTTCTTTTTGACAAAGAGTAGCTTTTTGAAAACAACTCAGATCACACCTGAGAGTTCACCCTGGGGACAAGTGCCTGCCTGGCCAAGAGGGTGGGCTCTGGCCTGAGGGCCACATTCTCATTCCCCTTCCTTGGCTGGACATTGTCAGTAAAAGACAGGATCTGTTGGGCTGCTCTCTAAAGCAAATGTTTGTCAGATCAGACAGAGCTGCTTACAGCTTGGCCAGCAGCATGGCATGGCTCCCATGGATGCCCACGCAGCTTGGCTTTCCTCCTGCCCACAAGTAACCCCAGAACAACTTGGACAGCATCCATGGGCTTGCCAAAAGGGAGTGGGTGTGAGGTGCCGGCCATAATGGTGGGGTCACATCACAAGGGAAGGCAGCTGCAGCAGCCTTGAATGAAATGCATTCAAATAGAGGAACTTGGAAAATGTCTGACCCATGCTAAAAGGCTGTATGAAAGCCTACTGTCAAATATTTGTCTTATCTTGAAGCAATAATCTTTATCCTCTCTCTTTCTTCCTTCAAATACAACATATGCATGAATAGTGAATAGGGCACAATCCTGTGCAATGTGAGCTAGGAAGACCCTGCTTGTGCAGGGAGGTTTGACCATACAACCTCACTGTGGTCCCTTCCAACTTTAACTATTCTGTGATTCTGTATTAGCAGTGTCAAGAGATGCTGGGTTATTTGGATGCTGGGACACTGTGGGCAGAGCTCTGAGAGGTGAAGGAGCAACAGCTCTGGAGACTGAGCTTCCCTGTTTATCTGCAGAGCTAATGTGATGTGAGCTGCAGCAGGGCAAACCTGCTCTCAGCCTGTCTGAGCCCAGCCCTGAGGGTAGAGCTGCCAGGGTGAAAGAGGAGTTATGTCTGCCTGTCTTCTTCAGCCCTGGTCCTCTTGAATGAGATACAGCTGAGAGTGAGCAGGATGTGTCCCCTCAGTGGCAGCTCCTTGTCTTTTCTGAGCAAGTCTCCTTCTGATGGTGGGAAATGGTACAGAGCAGGTGGCTTTGCCAAAAATGCATTTGTCTTCACAGCACCTACTCTGCTCCCTGTCAAGAAACAAAATACTTGTCAAGTTACAGTTGCAGCGGGGTTAGTTTGTCCTCTGACTTGGGAAGGTTGGCACTCAGGGCCATGGCAGTTTCTGGTCCTCCTGCTGCTCCTCTGCTAGCCACCCCTAGCTGTCATTCCTCCTCTCCTGTCCACCTGAGATGTTCACAGGACATGCTGCGTGTATCACAGGGATGACAGTGACACTCCCACAGCCTCTCATTTCTAGCCTGAAATCTGTACTTGCCTGCACAAACAAACAGATGTGCATCAGCAATTGTGTGTGCATGTGTTAGGAGGGTGGTGTTTGAGCAATGAAATAATTCCACAAGATTATTTTTTTTGTCAGAAGGATGTAGATGGGAGATACACTATAGTTTCCTCCCCTTGGGCTGCTGAAACTGGAAAATGGAGGAGCTGTGCCCTGAGCTGACAAAGCTGGAGCCTGAACCTTTGCTCTCTAGGCTGGAAGGGGTCTGGGAGGTTAACTATTGTATATTCAACTTTTTGAAGGTAAAGGAGAAGCATGGGAAGAGCTACTTCCAACCTTTCTCACTGGCAGGGCATTTGGTGATCAAGATCTCTTGTGGCCTTCCAAATTAATTTTTGGTGCATATGCAGGTCACAGGCAAAAGGAAGAGAGAATAAGAGACACATCTGCCCCAAATCCCATGGGTTTATGAACCAAAGATTCCTGAAACTCTTCAAAAGAGTTAAATTGTTAAGTACTTGTCCATGGGACAATAATGATGAGAAGATTCTAAGGTTCACTGGCAAGGCAGGAGTGTGGTGTGAAGTTTCTCAGCAAAGCAGTAAAGAGAAGAAACAAAGAGCTGATGGAGAGGGTTGTTAATCTCCCCCTTACCTGTCTCATCCTTTGCAGGTGTTATGTAGAAGACAGAAGCTCCAAGGTGGCCTGGTTAAATCGTTCTGGCATCATTTTTGCTGGAGAGGACAAGTGGTCCCTGGACCCTCGAGTAGAGCTGGAGAAGAGAAACCCCCTGGAATACAGCCTGCGGATCCAGAAAGTGGATGTCTATGATGAGGGGTCCTATACGTGTTCAGTGCAGACACAGCATCATCCCAAGACTTCCCAGGTTTACTTGATTGTGCAAGGTAAGCAACATGCCTGATAGGAGAGCAAAGAGCAAAAGACACAGTGAGTGGAGGGAGCTGTGTTTTTCTAAGAGAAACTCAAGAGTCAGTAGCCTGTGTGTCCCTTATGTTTACACGGGAGCCAGCTGGACTCTTCCCTTCCATGGTGGCGTAGCATGGTTTTACTCTGCTGTCAGTTTGTCCTTTTAAAAGTGGTGACAGAGCAGGGGACACCAGTGATGCCAAGCCATATTCTAATGTAATGCAAACCTGGCTCCTGGCTCTGGTTGTTTGGCACTGATGGGAAAGCATTTGTCTATAATGACACTTTTCAGAACGTTGCGCCTTATCTCTTCCCAGAGAGCCCTCTGGTTTCTTCGCCTCCTCCTTCCTCAGGTTTCCTTTCTTTTTTCTTGTGTCAACAACCTACTGTGCTGTGTTTTTTGGCCTTCCATAATCAACTCTTTGCCAGGCTAAGGAATTAATTTTCCTGTGAGTTTTTCCATGCTGGGTCATTGGTTTGCAGGGTGCACCATCACTAGGCATGTGTGAAACCTGGTATCTGAGGGACCTGCCACATAACTTATGTTGCCCTTTCCTTTTTTAGCTACCCTTCTCTTGTGTGTGTTATAAGGAACAGGAAACTTGGCAAACCAGTATTGTCTTATCTGTCTGCCTGCATTTATGGCATAACAGAGAGTAAACAAATTAAAGAATTCACCAGTTATTGGTAAGGTCATTAGTGAGTTTACTCTTGTTCCATTCTGTCCAGACCAGAACACCAAACAAGTGAGTTTACCCAGTTTTGTTTAGATTTGCTTTAAATCTTCATGCCATTTTGTCTATCTGCCTATTTATCTAAAATATTTACAGAGCAGCTTAGTTGATAGATATTTATTAATGTGTTTGATACACATTACAGATATGTTCAACTTCTATATTATCCTTCAGGTAGGAATTTGTTATTTCTCCTGATTTGTCTAGTAACCCATAAGGCTGCAGAGTTAATTTCCCCCAACAAGTTTTTTAATTGCTCTGATTATAAATCCAAGCAGGAAAAGACTTTTCCTCTTGCTGGCACTACTTGGCGAACTGGGGGACTAAGTAGCATCCTAAGTTTATCTGCAGGGTGAAGAAGTCTGGATGTGTGGTCAGAGGTGATGCTTTACACACAGGTGTAGTGAACCAGAAGGCTCCTGGTTGCTTTTCTTGCCCAGAATCCTCCCCCAGCAGCACAAAGAGAGGCCCATGCCCTCACAAAGAGCAGCTCTCCCAGCCTGGCTGAGTGCTTGCTGCATGAAATGCATTCCCCAGCCCTGGAGGTGTACCCTGCCTTGCTGCTTGCTACAGCAGAGCAGAGCCAGCCCTCTGTAGGTGGTTTATTACTGGTGAAATCTCACAGCACACAATTTCCATTTACCTGTCAAGAAAAATATAGGGACAAATGAATTCTAGAGCCGTGCATATGTATTATTAATTTTATTTGTGCCTATTAGATATGGGCCTAAGCAGCAAAATTGAGTTCTCTAGCTTAGCTTTCGCTTAAATATGTGAGTATCTGGCTCTGAACTACTGCCACCTTTCTGAGAATGAGAAAATTTAGGTTTTGACACTCCTAAAATCTAAATGCCTGTAAATAAGGTATCTGTGGGTAATCTTTGTTCTAACACCTGCCACAGGTTTCATAAAAGACCCATTGTGATATTGTGCTTACTGTATAATCCTGTAATTAGGTAAAACTCATAGCTTTAATTTTTTTAAACTAAATTTAATCTGGAAAAAGAAGTGAAGGAAACTATAAATACAAAATCCTTTCCCATTAGGAAGAGTTAGTCTCATTTTAAACATGTTTTAAAAATAATCTTAACTAATAAAACTAATTCAGTACAAAATAATGTATGTAAGAAAATAATCCCTGTAGTCTCAGAGTATTGTTTTCTTATATTGATTGCTGTTTTTCCAAGATTTGCAGGTTGTCTGCCTGAAAAATAGTCTGCTATTAGTACAAATTAAAGGAGTTTGGGTATTGAGTCATACTAAACTATTTAGTTTTATTGATTTATGTAGTTTATTTACTTCTCTTTTTTTTGTGTTCATACATTTCAAAACATAGGCTATTTGAAGCTCTGGGCATCCCAAATGTAAAAATAAATAAATAAAAGAAAACACAGCTCCTGAAACATTAAATGACAGAGTGGTCAACTGGTCTGTCTGGTAATCTGGGAGAATTTCTGGAATGATGGTCAGTGATCTCTTTTGAACAAGCTCAGGGGAAAAAAAGCAAACCAGGATCAGAGACTCATTGCTAGCTTTGTGCACATGGCTGATGCCTGGATTTGCCAGTGAAAGATACTGCAATGACAGCTGCTCCTGCCCTGGAGACAATGGGTTGGTTTAGGGCCATGTCCAGGCTTCCTATTCCTCTCACTCAGTGTTGTCACAGATATTTCTGTGTCCCATTACCAAAGACAAATCCTTAATCTCTCCCACTTCAACTCCCTCATCTGTCTAGCCCCTGTGAGAACACAACTTCTATTACCCCTAGACACAAATGGGAGAGCAATATTAGAGACTCATAAATGGGTAGGCAGATCCTACAGTGCTGTTGGAGCCCTTAAAACTGGAGACCACTCCATGTCCACAATGCCAGCTGAAGCAGGCAGGCTTCACTGTATCCTGAATGTTCTCAGTGTTTAGATCACTGCAGTCTAATGGAGTTGCATTCTAGGGCTGAGTCCTTTTCAGCCTTGAGAAAATCAGCTTTCTCTGGAGTGAGCTCTTCTTGGTGAACTCTGCTGGCCAGAGCTGTAGAAGTATAGCACAGAAAAAGGGACATCACCTCTCTAATGTGTATGCCCAAGACCTTTAGTATTCACATGGGAAGAACCAGTTTTACTTTGTCAGCCAGCACCAATCTCTGCAAAAACAGCCTATTTGGTCTGTTCCTTTCCTCTCTTAAGTGTGTATGTCCATGGATAAGATCCCTCTCAACTGAGCATATTGCAGAGGTCTTAAAGGGGCATAATGAAATGACACTCCAAAAAAAAAAAAAAAAAAAAAGTCAGAGCTTCATGGGCAGCTAAAAGTAGAAAAAGTTGTCCTCATAAGTCTTTCCATCTTTTGAAACATAAAGCTAGCAAATGTAAAGCTCCTCTGCTAGTAGAAGTAGGCATTTGCTGCAAAAATATTCATTAGTACAACTGTGGCCATCTCTTCCATCTTTCTGACCCAGGTGGGCAGCACTGCTTGCAGTTCTCTAGAGTAAAGGTGGTTGTCTCTGCCCAGCTCAGTTGCTACCAGGTGCTCTCTCCACTGGGGTGAATGCACCAAGAGACTGCCCCGAGCCACTACCTCACTCACAGCATTTTGTGCTGCTTCAATTTGGGTGAATAATGGCCAGTTGCAAAGCTTTCTGTTTACTACCCCAGTTATTTCTGCTGGTGTCTGATCAAAAGAGTAAACACTTGAAAGGACCTGCAAGGGATGGTCCTTCCCCAAGCAGTGAGACAAGATCAGCTCTACAGTGGCTGCCCCATACATGTATTTTTTGAAGATGTGCCTGCATAGCTGGTGCATGTCCATTATTTCACTCTCCTTGCATTTGGAAAGCTTTTATTAACATATGATCCAAATTGATTTTGCTGCCAATTATTTCTGAGCCTTCCAAGACACACAGTGGTTATTTCTCCTCTTCCTCAAAACTACCTTTTATCTGCCTGAAACCCCTAAATTTCTGTGTCTCAGAGAGCTCTAGTGCAGCTTAACAGGCTCACTGCTTTCCAGAGGTCATATTTTTTTAACCCATGTGGCATATATATTTCACTACTGTTTGATTTGTCTACATGTTTTCTTTAAATGTACTGTCCAAAACCAAAACAAGAGTTCCAGTTCAGGATTCAGTCATGCAGATACAAGTACCAGACGTGTTTTGTATATCACACTTCACTTACCTAACCCCAGAATGACATGAGATTTACTTTTTTTATATGAGTGCCTCACTGCTTCCACTAATTTAGTCTTTCTGCCTTTCTAATCCTCTCTTACTGGTCTGCAGCTCATTCTTCACTTTTGTATTTGAACATTAATTGTTTTTTCCCCCCTCCCTGAGAACACTGCTTTGTGCTCACTGCTGTTGGATGCCATGGTTGGTTCTCCATGGAGACCACTTCAGTTTGCTTACGATCCTGGGCTCCAAAGCACTTGCAACTGCCCCCAATGTAGTGTCATTGACAAAAGTCAGGTGCCTTGTTTCTGTTCCATCATGAAGGTGTTAATTAAAGTATTGAAGAGATCAGGACACAAAAGCAGACTGTGGCAGCAGCCCACTAAGCCCTCCATGCCTGGTGGAGAGCGATCTGTTGATTGCAGCTCTTTGAAGCATCCTGATGGAGATTTAACATCCACCGTGTTCTCTTAGCTTGTTGAAGACTGTCAGGTCTTCTGAAGTCAAGATATATCACATAATCACACACATTGCTTCTGCATTATCAGTTATGCCAGCTATCCTACAAAAAAAGGGAAATGAGGCCTGGGCAGCATGATATGTGTTTGCCAAAAGTACATTGCTTTTTTTTCCCCTTTACTCCATTATTATCCTCTCGATGCTTATAAATGGGATGCTTAATCATTTGTTCCAGTATGCTGAGTGACTTGTTCCAGGAGAATTGGGTCGTAACAGGGACACAGTGGCTGCCCCTTTCCTAGCATTACCTTGGGTTCTTGTCCTTTTAGCACTATATCCTCAAGCCCTTCTCAGGCATTAGATAACTGTGGAGAAATTCCTATGGTCCTTATTTGTCTCGTCAGGATGACAGGCACAAGGGCACAGAGATCTTGGCA
Source organism: Urocynchramus pylzowi (assembly GCA_013397555.1). Classification (NCBI taxonomy): domain Eukaryota; kingdom Metazoa; phylum Chordata; class Aves; order Passeriformes; family Fringillidae; genus Urocynchramus; species Urocynchramus pylzowi. Next base: position 147,830 of record VZRH01005667.1, on the reverse strand, counting down.
TGCATGGGGTTTAAAAATTTCTGCAATAAAGACCTAAGCCTATCCAAGTCAATCTGGAGGAGTAACTCTACTAGGAGGAAACAAATCGTTGCTGTCCAGAGCCTTTGTATATAGGCATCATTGTGAATGGCAGTAGTTGTAACTTTTCAGTGAAACAAAAACATTCCATTGTTTTTAAATTTTATTAAAATTTAATCAGGAAGGTTTTACAGGTCTGAGGTGCTTTTTCTGGTCAAAATTATGAAGACAAAAAGGTATAGCATTACCACAGCCCTTCTAAAATCTAACCATACTCAGCCGAGGTATGAAGAGCTCCACATTCACATTTTCACTCACAGCTTGGGATTCCTGCAGACTCAATAACGTTTCTTGTGATTCCCAGTTACTGATTATAGAGATTGTGGGCTCTCCCTTGGTTTAATGTTCATTTCATGAAAAAAAAAATCATTAAGGGCTTTGTCATTTTGGCAAAACAAAAACAAATTTGGAAATGTCAGCAGCAAATGTTCACAAAGAGGAGTGCTTGTTTACTGGCCAGCCCTAATCACAAACCCAAAGTCAAGTGCATAGCAGCTAAGGCCAAATCCTACAGTTTTCTTTCTAACTGATAGGCATCAGTGTGTGAAAAGAAGTACAGAGTGTAGCCTTTCTCCATTATGAATTGCCTTTGTAGTACTCCTTGCTTGCAAAGATTCAGACTCACTGGTCATTGTTTCAACATGATATAAAGACACATTTGTTGTTGTTGGGATTTAACCATAGAGAGTTTATTATTAACTCTATGAGTAGATGAGCTGTGCACCCTCTCAGTCCACTCTCCTGAAATTAGACTTTGTGCTGGTGACTGGTACAGCATAGAGAGATCCTTTACCCAGACAGGCAGCTGAGGCCAGTCTGGCTTCCCCAGCACAAACTGCTCTGCCAGCAAGGCCCTTGGTTAGAGCTGGGTCTAGGGCTGGTGTGGGAGGGTGCTGTCTGCCATCCCTGGAGGAATTCAAAAGATGTGTAGATGTGGCACTAAGGCACATGGTTTAGAGGTGGACTTGGCAGTGCTGGCTTAACTCGATGATCTTAGAGGGCTTTTCAAACCTAAGCAACTCTGTGATTCTGGGATCTGCCCAGCCCTTGCCCTCATTTCTGAGGACAGCAGTAGGGAAAGGTAATGCTTTGGACTTTGGGATTGTGAGACAGATTTCTAAGCAGGACTGATGCAAGGCACAAGAGTATGTTTTCTAGGAGCCTGAAGTCAGGTATCAAGTGGAGGTAGTTTGTGGCAGCCACCAGCTTGGCACCTGATACAGAATGAGGTTCTTCTGACCAAAGGTAGATGTTATTATTGCTGTGGGCTGCCTTGGACTCCCTTTGTCATAAGTGAGGAGACAAGACTTTTCTCAGGCACAATCCATTTCATCCTTAAGAAGCCATCCAAAATTCATCAGACAGATTGACTATTGGAAATGTCATTGTCTCTCCCCTGGCTGTGGGGAAGAGCCCAGTCTGAGCAGTCCTTTTGGAGCCATGCATCCTTTTAGCCTTTCCACACCTCTTTCTGTCAATCCTCACTGGTGTTTATTCCTGCCAGAATACAGCATTGGTGGCTCTCATTGCTTGTGGTGGGTTGCTGGGAGACTGGAGCAGGGCTGGTCTTGAGCTCAGCAGATCTGTGGTGGAAGCCCACCTTCTCGTGGCACTCCTGGCCTTCCCACCTCTTTGGCCAGTGCTGGAAGCAGAGCAGTTTGAAGAGAGCTGAAGCTATTTTTCCTTTCCTAGCTAGACAGCAAGGATGTCGGAGTCAGATGCTGTTCTCTGAGAAATGTTGGCTTCCCTGCTTTGTGGGCGCAGAGCCCAGAAATCGGAGGATGTTTCTGAGCACTGGCACTGTAGCGTTTTTCATTCCAGGGAGCGTGCAGTAGGTAAGAGCAAGCACAGACCACTTTGTCTTTTTCGGGACATAGCGCCAATGGGAAAAATGACAGTGTATTTGGCATGCTCTTGCAAAGAATAATGAGATAACATGGGAATATGAATTTTCTGGGAGGAAGGAAGAAAGATCATTTTACTGGGAATGGTGGGGGAGGAGAAAAAAAAGATTGAAGGGAGGAGATAAATTCAGGTTATTAGAAGAACTGGAAGTGAGAAGTCCAGTACACTTGGAAAGAAGTTACAGCAGTTTGGTGGGGAAAATAAGCTGAGAGAGCAAGGAATAGTCTTGGCCAACTGAAGCATGTGAGATCTTGCTGCACCACTTTTGTTATTACCATGGACTATACATTTCTACCAGAAAAATATTTCCAGAATGTAAGGCACACAATAATTGGTGGCAGTTTTTCTAGGTTTTCTGTGCCGCTTTGTTTTGGCAAACTCCTAAAGTGCAGGAAAAGGCACGTGGTATTTCATAAGTTATCAAATAATTTTCTTTCACTCCCCATCTAGTATTTTTATTGGATCCCCATGGTGCCCTGACGCGTCTTAACTTCTGTTTTCTTATCTCCAGGCATGGTTGGAATGATATGATGCAGCTTAGGCTTTGGCTCTGTTATATTGGTTGGAGCTTAACACTTCTTAGTGCATAAATCTGGAGGTTTTTCTGGAAATATTTTGGTGCTGGCTTTGCAGGTGCAGGCAGGAGACAAAAGCGGAACACTTCAAAAAATGCTTACTCATTTTGGAGAAAGAAGTATAGCACAAAATACATGGAATACTTTCCTGGGGCTGGGAGGAAGGATCTTGATACGATAATCCAAGTCCTTAGTGATATAAACCAGCTTAGCTTGAGTGGACTCTTCAGAGTGCTATCAGTTGATATTGTGTGATTTTGTCTGATCAGCTGATTCTGGATTCACACCAGTGCTTCAAAAGGTTTTGCTATGTTATTTCTCAGTCTGATGGGCTCAGTCTGCAGTCCCAAGTCTTAGCCTGGACTGTAAGACAGGGGAGTAGGGACAACATTTTTCTCTTAGCTCCTAACACAACAAGAACTTAGTCCCACCACCAAGTCTGCTAACCCTGGAGAGAGCACAAATTACCATTGGCTGTAAGAGTGCACATATCAATCCATTTTAAAGCCAAGTGTATTCCTGCTCCCACTGCTTAAAAAAAAAGGGCTGTGGTAGCACAACAGTTGCCTTGACTTGTTGCAAGCCTTGAAATTTGACCTAATTGGCCCTCAACGAGGTATGTCCCCTTGGATGTCTTAAGTCATAGATTCCCCTTGCCTGTTCCCTCCATGATGGCCAGTGTCTTGTCAGTAGTGAGTGAATATTATTTTTTTTTGCCTCATCCTCATGAGATTTCTTTGCAGAAAAGAACTGTTGGTATAATCAGGAATAAATATCTTATTCATTTTACATGGCAGGCCTGTAACTGCTTAGTAGCTTGAAAATTAGCAAAAATCTAGTGCTTTTTTTTTTTTTTTTAATTCTCAAAAAGATCTGATCTGAAGCTTTGGATTTCTAACACAAAATAATGATAAAAGATATATAGCTAGTCTCCATTAGAAACTTTAGGGTTAATTTGTCTCTTTTGACTTGCAGTGTGGGTGGTAGCTAAGGCTAATCATATTCCATATTTCTCTGACTGAGATCAAACTTTTCTGTAGCTTTACTGTCCACAGGTGCCCCCTTGACTAAAACTAGTCAAGAGGTCTGAAGGTAGGAGGCAACAGGACCTAGGGCACACAGCTGTGGTAATTCCAGCATTCATGGAACAGTGTGTTCCTTTTGCCTGTTTTTCTTATTTCATCTGTTCCAGTTGAGTCAATACTCCAAATCTGCCATGCTCCATATGGGATGAAATTCCAGATTCCTGGGGTCCACCAGTTCATGTTCTTTGGTTTTGGCTGCTGTGTTACCATTTACAGTCATCATAGCTATTTGTTAGTGGATGAGAACCTGGATCAAAATCTAGATTCCACTGAAATTAAAGGGAATTTTGCTCCATTGGAGCCAAGATTTCATTTGAAATTGGAATTGGCTAGAAACAGATTATAAAATAAACCTAAATTGAGCCAACAGTTCAAAACTAATATCAAGTCTTATAGAAAGAAGCACATTTCTTTCCTACCTTAAAAGCTTTCAATTTTATTCTTTAATATGAATTAATTATGGAAATAAGGAAATAGTCAGTTCGGAGAAGGGAATAAGGAGATGGTGTTTCTAAAATGAGAGTGAGGAAAAACAAGTGTGCATGGGCTCTGGGCTGTGCCTAGCAGCACATCCTTGTGTCTGCACGGTGCAGCTTGACCCCAGCTGACCCACAGTAACTGTGTTCTCCTACCATTTGTCTCTATCCAGTGCTGGCCATCATTACTCCTGAAAGGATCTGTGGTCTGTCCTTTCAGTGTGTATGCAGGCTGTGCCTTCTAGGATAAGCCTCTTGCTGCTTTCCACAAAAACAACGAATGATAAATCATATTAGGTAATAGGTTTTCAGGGTTTGGATTTTGATTTTTTTTCAGAGCTCCAGCACTTGTTTTTATCTTAAGAAACATTGAAATTGCTACCCCAGTACCAGGTCCTTACTCACCAGAAAGTGAAGAAATACTCTGAGGAAATAATTGCTCAATATCGCATTTCCTGTATAGCTGCTAAAATGTCAGTAGTTGGCTGCTTGGAAATAAGAAAAACACCAAGAAAATAACAGAATAGCAGTTTCATTTAACAAAGCCCAAGATGTGATAGTTAGAGGGGAAAAATAACTTGCCAAATGTGCATACAACGAAGTAGAAAAAAAGGAAAAAGATACTTAGACATGTGGCTTCCATTTACAGATTATTCAGACAGAGAGCACTTTCTCAATACAAAACCACAGCTTTTGAAAATGTCTTAAAAAAAAAAAAATATTAGGCTAAAAAGTGTTAATCTCCAGCAGTAAATAGGAAAGAAAAAGGTTGTTCCTGGGAAGGGAACAAAGGTTGATGTTAGCAGTCTGAGGCTGCACAAGCATGTGGCCACTCTTGCTGGCAGTTTTGGGTCTCTACCAGGCTCAGGCTATCAGTGAGCAGCGCTCTGGTAGCAGGAGCCAAGCCCTGCTTGAGAAGTCATAGTGGTGTGTGAAAGTCTGAAAGATCCCATTGTTTCTCAAAAATGCATTGGGAGTGCCATCATTTGTCTGCCCCCCTTTTCCTGAAAGGGCCAATGGAAGTCCCCAAATGAGGGTTGTGAGCTTTCTCAGTTCTGATATCAAAAGCCAGAGGCTACTTGAGGCTTCAGCAATGCTGCTTTTAAATTTCCCTCCATATTAACATATCAGATTTCACTTACATTGACTATTTGAGTGCATGATCTTCTGCGTCAACAGTCTTTCATAAAATCTTCAAGGAATGTCTTTATTAAGTGGACACATATAAGAATGAGGAATAGTTCTTCAAAAATAAAACTTTTGGTGCTCCTCAAACAGAAAAGTAGACTACAACTGCATTTTTTCCCCATTCCAGGAAGGTTACCTTTAAAAAAAATCTGTGGGGGAAAAAAAAAAAAAATTACTAGGGAAGTCCTCTTTAATAAAATGAGAATTGGATTTTGGTGATAAGTTTTAATTTAGGGCAAATAATTTAATTGGAATGATTCATTAATTTTGGGATGAGTAAACTGGGCCCCTGACAGCCTATTTATTATCTTCTTTATTCCTTTCTGTGTCTTCTCTATCAGCAGTGTAAGAAAATGTTGCCTTTAATAAGATAAGGAGACACTCCCTTTGAATGTGTGGAGAAAGGACTGTCATGGTGCAAGGATTTGAACACAATGGCATCTCACCTTTAGATGCCCTCAATTTGTGAGACACTCAGGCTGCAGGACCAGTGAGTTTGTTTTCACACTGTCTGGACATGTGGATACTCAGCTCTGCATAGGGTACAGGTGATGTGGTGGGCCTGGGGCATCTGGCCATGGCTGGCTTGGTCATAAGAGAGGTTGGTACCAATGCCTGGTGCTTTGAGAAATTCCCAGCAAGGAGACCAGAGATATGTCACCAGAAGATGTTCTATCTTAGGGCTAGAGTACTGTAAACTGTACTCTGAGTCAGAGAGTGACTGGGACATCTCTTCAGGTTTTGTTAACTGGGGGGATCAGCTCTCAGCTTTGGTCTACAGCAATTATGCCATTAATGTGTTAAGTGTAGACAGGCAAAGTAAAAGAGTAAGGAGCCTTTTGCAGGGAGAGAAGCCAAGAAGCAAGATCCTAAGCCTCAATTCCACATGGCCCTCACGCAGGTGCTGCAGCAGCAGCTGTATTCTGGAGAGTCTCTTCAAAATGATTGTCCCCTTGTTACACTGATGGGAATGTGACTTTTTGGGTATGTTCCTGTTTTGAATGCAAAAAAAAAAAAAAAAGAAAAAAGTCTTTGGAAATAAGTATGATAAATCTCCCCAAATAACTACAGAACAGACTGTGCAAGGTAGAAGCCTTATGACCTTGACTATACAAATCCAGCTATGATTTTAGGGATTATGACTGCATAGAGCTCTCAATTCACAATTTTACCTGAAAGATTAATCCACTTGTTGACCTACAAAACGAGGTTAAGAACCAAAATTCATAGGGATATCACCCTTCATGATCCTGTTTGAAGGGAGTGTTAACAGGGTGGCAGTGACTGCCTCTCCTACTGTGTTTTTAACTATTGTGAATATATTTCACATAATTCATGGCATGTTTGGTTTCCAGGAGAATATTTATCGCTGTATAAAGCCTGTGGACCACCTTCATAATTCAGGTAGACACCTTGGTTTTGCCTGTACATCTTGTGTGGATAGTATCAGGGAAAGCCCTGGACTCCAAGCTAGATGACATAGACTGGCTCGTGTTTGTGCTACTGGATGACACTACCTTTTGGAATGGATAGAACATGTCCCCTCTACATTGAGGACCAGTGGGGAGGGCTGGTCTCCTCCATGCTCCCTGTGATGACCCTGTGGCCCTGAGACATGCTTTTTTTATGGTTTCTTAGTTTATTATATTATCTGGTTAGAAGTACCTAAAATAAAGCAAGGGCTGGGACACAGTCTGGCATCTGGTGGTTTTATAACATGATGCCACTGTGTGTTCCATGGCACAAGAACATAGGGAGGAATTTGAAAGCCCAGGGTCTGTGGGGTTGGTGTTGTAGGACTTTCACTGGTTGAGGAAGCTGAACTTGGCATCATTTGCATGTCTGGAGTCTGCTGCCCATATCAGCTGTGCCTGCTCCTGCTCTGAGAGGAGATGCACTTGTTCATTCTGGGAAAGAGCCTGAGAGTGATCTCATGGTTGTATCTATAGTAGTCCAAAGGACTGGAGCCAAACCAAGAGACTGTGGCTTAGCTCTCTGGAGCAAAAGAGAACAAACCACACGGGCAGTATAGGCTTTGCCATTCAAGGTCATTAAAGGTTTATCTCTTTTTCACAAATCCAGGGGGTTGTGTGGTTCTGCAAAATAAATTGCACAGGCACCCTGTCCAGGACAGGTCTAAAACCCAAGTCCAGAGATAAACATCTGTCTCTTAGTATTTTAAGTGGGACTCTCTGAAGGTGCTGCATCTCTTGTCTGTATGGACACTAAGTCTTGCAAACAGAAGTGGTGCACTGCAGCTGAGATTCATCATACTTAATCTTAGACATCTGAGTGCTACAAACACAAATCTAAACTAGTCATCTGGCTCTCATCTGTAGTCTGTTGTGAGAAGGTGGCATCTTCCTCTTTCTGCTGTCTGCCTTGAGATAATGTGAAAGATCATCCCCCAGAAGTCTCTTTTATTTTTGACTACTAGGGGAGTGTAAATGACTAATTTAGATTTACATAGCAAAATTTTCAATGTCTAAAATTTGGTGGCATGAATCCACCTTGTATGTCTATGCAGGAAAGATGAAACCATGTAAAAGACTAGTTCTGGAGACTCTCTCATTACCCACAGTCTGTATTCTCAGCTGCATTGACAGCATACTCCTCTAGCCATAACCTGCACTGTGTGACATTAAATAGTATAACAATACATTTTGTTTTAGTCTATAATCTGTTCTTTACTGGACAATGCTTTCAGTTGTAATCCCTGACATATTTACCTGTCCTTGCAAAGGGCAGCTCCATTCCCCTCCAAATCTCTTTCTATAAGCCTGACATAAATTCATACAGGTTCTCCCAGTGAAAGGTTGCAATCTCCTTGATTGGATGCTCCTGCCTGCTCTCTCCCACTGAGCCAGAGAGTAAGGGACTCCCCTGAAAAGATTTCTGCACTTTCTGCCACCAGCCCAGCACAGCCTGAGGCACAGGCTAAATTTTTCACAAGATGAGTATTGCTATTCTAGCCCAAAGTGTTCCAGGGTACTTAATTTTTCTCCCAGATTTCCTGCTGCCCAATCTCTCTAGTCCTTAAACTCCTTTGAGATGTCACTAGTGATAGACCCAAGTGCTTCTTACCGTCTTCTTTCTTTTCCCTGAAGGTAAAACTTTATAGGATTTAAAAAAGAAACTCCAGGTATTTATTGGCTTGCACTTGCAGTTCTCAGGAGCTGCAGTACCTGTTGCGTATCAGTGCTGGGTGCTGCCAAGTGTCTGGTGCTTCAAAGTCCATTACTTTCTATGGATTTCACATATAAATATAATCACATATAATTTCACATATAAGTGTAATCCTCTTCTTCCTCATGTTCAAGGGCACACTGTGTTCTGGTCTCCCAGCCCTTTCCACTCCCTTAAAAAAACCCAACAAACTTTCCACCTTCCAAAAAACAACCTCAAACACCTCTCCATCTCCATTTATCTATTCCTATTGGGTTTGTGGGCATGTTTCTGACAGCAATCACAGAAACTCTCAAGTCTACACCTGAACAGCAGAAACTCCTCTCTTTGGCTCCCAGATCAAATCAAATGGGTGTTTATTTCATTGCCCCAATAAATTTTTTATTAACTGTGTTAGAAGTCTGCGAGGAAAGGAGAAGGGGAAGAGAAGAAAAAAGCTGTTCAGGAATGTAGACTGGGCAAAGTGCCCACAATTAATGGGGTAGCAGATACCAGCGGGTATTTGAAAATTCGCCGGTGCCAAGTGCCAGGAGGTTTCTGCTGCCTGTGACAGCTGGTCATCATTATCGGACCACTGCTCCTGTGTACATCTTAGGTCTGTGTCTTTGTCTCTGACCAAGTCACTCTTGGTTTCTGTTTTGCAGGAACATACTGAAGCAATTAGGGCATGTTGGATGATTGTAGGGATGAGTGAACAGTGTTGGGTAATATACAAAAATGACAATTTCTCTTCTATGCAAGCCCTAATTCCTGTATCTCAAGATGAGCTTAAACCACCATCCCAGAGATAGGCCTCCCTCAGCATTGTGTGAATTTGAATTTCGGTTTTGCAGCTCTGTCCAACTACTTGGTTATTCCTTATTCATTGCTGCTACAGGGCACTTGGCCTCCTCAGAGACTGTTACAGCCCATTCTGAGTGATACACATCTTGAAGGAAGTAAATCCCAATGCTCGATGCACCATTTACGTTGCTAAGTGTCTTTTGTCCCACTAATGAAGCAGTGAGCACATATTCTTGGTCAGAAGCTGCAAACTCATTTGAAGCTACAGAGGGCAAACTAAGACTACTGATATTGTGCCACCCAGTTTGAGGAAGAGAATCTGTAAGGATAAATTTCTTGTATGTATCTGCCAGAAAACCGCCTAAGAGGCATCGTGTCTCCTAGGGAATGCAGTAAATCCAGCAGATAAGCCAAAGCAGAATAATTGATGTAGAGAAGGATCTCTGAATAGAAGGGTTAAGTACAGTGCAGGCACATTCTGTTTGGAGGGAAGTGGCAATAGCATTCATCAGTCTGGGGGGAAGTCTGTGGAGATAAAAGCTTTATATCAGTTCTCATTGAAATTTTGATCTGGAGCTCCCCACAAGGAGCAGTTGCTTGCTACATGTAAGTTTTACATTCAGGAAGACTTCTTAAGGATCTAGAGGGCACTCAGACAAAATGCATGGACAGTGTCTGACATGAAGGGAACACATGAAATAGAAAATTGTCTTGAATGCAGTTTTTTTGTAGTTTCTGTTCCTCCTTGATCGAGGACATTCAGCCATTGGCCTGTTCTGGAAGGGGAAGCTCAGACCACTGATAGAAAGAGGAGTCCTGAGCTCTTAGGAGGTGTGCAATCATGCCTTCTCAGGACCTTTCCAACCCAGTACTATAGAGCTAAAAACAGAGTGACCTGATTTTTCTGCAAGGCATATCTGGGGCACACTTGACACCATACACAGAGGGGGGAAGGAATGTTTGGGGATTTTGTGTGTGGTTTTGTTTTGTTTTTTTGGTTTTTTTTTTTTTTTTATTTGGTTTGGTTTTTTTTTTTTGTTGTTTTGGGGTTTTTTGGGTTTTTGGGTTTGTTTTTTTTTTTTTGATGAATACCTTTTCCTTTCATGGCAGCCTCAGAAACCTCAAATGGGAAGAAATTGTGATTCTTGAGAAGGATATGACTTTCAGTTGGGGTGCAGATTGACGTGTATCTTTAAGGAGATAGTTCAGCCAGGAATATTGAGCTTGGAAAATAAGGAGAATAGTGAGTCCTCCAGACTAAGGCTTGTGTGGGACACGGCACCTCAGCAGGGAAGTACAATAACAGAATTGTTTACTTTCTTTAGGTATGAACAGGTATCCGTGCTGTGAACATTTTAACTTTTTTTTTTTACTTCCACACTTCTGCAGTAAAAGGTAGTAAACATCACTGTGCCAAAACCCAAGTACCAGAGGTATTTCAGACTGTGTCCCCATAAGCCATTGTGAGGCAGCATATGAACCTCACAAGGCACTAGTTGGTAGAAAAACTCTAATTGGATCCCAGACTGTTGTAAATCAGTGGGAAAATACTTCTCATAACTTGACTGGTATTTTAGTTTATCATCAGTTAACGTTGCCTCTAACAGGGTCTCAAAATATGCCACAGTGCAGGTTCTTCAGTGAATTTGTTCATTAGAGGACCAATCAATGCCAATGGCAAAGCAGGTATTCATCAGTTCTCTTCTCCTTGCCTTTTGCTGCTGGTGAGTTCTTGCCATCCCCATCGTGTCTTCATTTCAGTTGTTCACAGTGACACAAAATGTCTCCTGCCTGAGGTCAATCTCCCTGTGATAAAAGTCTTCCATAGAAGCAGTCAGGCTGGAAGACAGACAGGTATCAGAACATTAGCCTTCAGAAAACGGTGGCAGGCTGTCAGTTCCCATTAGCTAATGCTACCTGGGCAGCCTGCTGACTCTTCACCATTGTAGGTGGGAGAGAGAAGTTTTAATGAGCAGCAGAGGGAGTGGAGAAGGGAAAAAGAAGAAAGTAGTTTAGATTAGAAGTGATACTTCTGGTAGTGAGTGACAGACATACATGTGTGCATATATATGTCCATGTAGTAGTTGAGGTCTGGTTTATATCAGTGCAATTTCACTAACTTCACAGAAGTTGCTCCTGATGTTTTCCTGGGGTGTGTTGAATTTGGTCTAGGTGCAAAAACACCCTCAAATGTCTATCAAACTCACCAAGTAAGAAGGTGTGTACTACTCTGTGGAGGTCATAGCTAGGACTAGCAAGAGCAAATCAGGAATGGGATGTATTCAGCTGTGAAATAGCCTCCCAAGGGCAAAGGTAGAAGAGTCATTTCCCAGAAAGTTTAAAGACTAGTTGGCCAAAACAATATTAGATATGCAGCAGAGAACAAACCTGCCTTTCCGAATGCCCCCAGCCCTGGAAGATAGAATAAGTGTGCAAATGATTCTTCTGTCTCTAGAGTACATGAACATCTGAGATCTGAATTGCTGGAGGTCCCATTCTTCTCCCTAGCATTCGACCTACATTTAAATTCTAATTGACTTAGAGTGAAGACTCATAAAGCTTTCTCTGTTTTGCCCAGATGCTGAATCCTCAATGAAAATATAAACTGTGTCATTACATGTTGGGCGGATGTTGAGCATAAAGGAGCTGGTTTAAGCTGAAAATTGCACAGCTCATTCCAATTAGTCATTCTGCATATAAAGTGCTTGCAGTGACTATACTTTTAGAGGGGAAAGACATTAGTATAACTAAATACATCCCCACTGGATATTTTTATTCCCACAAAAGTTAATGTTGGGCTAACGATGGAGATGTTATATGCCTTGTTTGGTTTTCTGGACAGGTGCAACATCTTCCTTCCTATGGAGAGCCATTTTTACTTCTTCAGGAAATGCACTGTCTGCCAGGACCCTGAATGCATTAGCTGGACCTTGACCAGTCTCTGCAGGGGTATCCACCCACTCTCCATGTAAGCTAAGGTCTGGATCGGCATATTAGGTGTCCCTGTCTTCAGCTGGGTCTCTGGTGCCACCTCTTGGATGGACCTTGGATCCAGGTGCTAGGTAGCATATCTCTATCCCTGGCCTCGTTTTCCTGCATGAACCCTGGATCTGGTTCGCCACATCTGGGGCTGTTGATGAGCCATGACACCAGCACCTAGCATTGCCCACGCTCTTCAGGTCCTAGGGGACTCTGCTGAACTGCTGAGGTCATCCCCAGCATACTCCCAGTACAATCTATGTGTCTGTGCAAATTTTGGATGGGACTTACCTCACTGAGCAGTATCCTTCTAATAGGTGTCTAACCTAAAGAAGTCTTGAAATGCTTGGAATGAATCAGCCTCTCAAAATCACTCTCTATTTATTGACTGTGGGGTTAGGTTAAAATAATGGAATCATAAAATCCAAATGTTCTTGGTTGGAAGGGACTTTTAAAAATCATCTAGTTCCAATCCCCATGCCATAGGCAGGGACACCTTCCAGTAGACCAGATTGCTCAAAACCCCATCCAGCCTGGCTTCAAACACTTCCAAGAATGCTTACATTAGATGTTTTATTTTGGGAGAGTAAATTAACTGAACCACCATCCTTACCAGCTTAAAATTGATGTGTAAATTCTTCTGTAGTTTGTTTTCTTAAGAAAATTGTGTTTATGCCTCTACCGACAGCCTGATTCTGATTATCTCTGGAAGAGCAAATAGGGTTATGTTTGTGTAAGCTGGAGGAGAGCTGGATCAGCATTAAAGGTTTTGAGTAACCTGAGACAAAATAGCTTCTTTCACATTACTTTCTGTCACTAGTAAGGTGCTTGTGGGCCTCCCAGTCTTTCTTTGGCCGAGCACTAAAACCTCCAGTTCAGTTTTAAGCATCAGAGAGAACTTTGCATTTTGGTGCAGCTTGCTTCGTGTATTATAAGAAATTATTCAAAGCATTTTTCCCTGTTTTGCTTTCCATCTTCATGGGTTTCTCCACAGAACATTCACCACAGGGAAGGGAGTCAAGCATGCTGTCCGGATTTTTATTCAGTGTTTGACCATAACGCTGTTGAAGGTCGGGGTGGAAATTTGGATTGTAAATTCTGTCTCTTAAGTTTAAAAGGGTTTTGATTCTTTAATTATGAAGAAGCATTCCCTTTCTTGAGCCAATAGAGCTCTAGGCAGCTGCTGGCCAAAAGAAGAAAGATGTCTCCAGCCCCTTAACTGGAGCTCTCTACATACAGTACTATAGTGTTGGCAGTAAGGCTCAGGAATGATCGGGGAGATAGCTCTCTGAGCAACTCTGGTGGCACATTTCCACTTCCTTAGGAGATTGGGGATTGCTAACACCTGATCTTCTGGTGTTTGGCAATGCAAGTCTCAGTCCTCTTTTGCTATCCTTTGGAGCTGGACTTCTGAGAGGTTTGACTTCTTCCTTGTTTGGGGAGTAAACAGCAACCACTCAAAACCCTTGTGTTTGCTCCCAAAACTGCTGAAGATCAACAACCAATGCAAAGAGAAGGAAGTCAATATCTTCTTATGTTAGGCTTACCTTGACCTGTCTAGTGCCCCAAGAAAACTGTTGGAGACTTCCATGTTACTGTTGACTGTTGTGGGAGATAGTCAAATACTGTGACAGACAGCAGAATCAAAGTCTTTAAATAGGTTAAAAAATAGGTTGCACCTCATCCACAGGGCATAAAAGGGAAGAATAAAAAAAAAAGAAAGCTGCATTCTCCCTGTTCCTCCAGAGCAAGTCGCTGATTGTTGGCAGAGTTTCTCTGCCTGGAGGCATCACAATATAACATGTCTCATAATGGCTGCACACCTCCTGCTGTGAGCAGTGGGATTTGGAGAAGAGGTACCCAGGCTAGCCAGGAGAGCAGTGCACACAGCTGTCTTCCAGCTGCCATTGTCATCCTATTACCTGGCACTGTGTTCTCATCACCTCATGAAGGTGAGACAGGGCTCCTCTGTCAGCCAGGCTGTCCCTGGCTCATCCCACCACGCCATCTGTGGGTGAGATTTGTCTCATCTCGAGAGGAGTACAGGAGCAGAAAAAACAAAATGTTTGTGATGGGCAAACAGTCAACACTCCTCCTGCTAAATACTCAGTGGGGAAGTGCTCCTGGTACAAAGCAGTGGGAAAGCTGAGGCCAGCCTGAGTGAAGCAAAGGAGGCAAGAGGGAAAGAAGACTTTACTCTCCTTTAGAGTAGAGAGGAAGGTCACTCCTGTGTTTGGTACCTACTGGGGATATCTAGATCCAATCCTATGCTGTTCATCAGGCTTCCAAATAGCTTTGGTGGTAAATTCTCTGACTCTCAACTCTTTACTTGTAAGGCTGCATGCAGAAGGCTTTCAAACCTTGCTGAGATGGGGCATGCACCTGTCAGGTTCTCTGAAGTGATCCCATGTTATTACAGGTAATGAACATACAAAGCCCCACTGCACAAACAGGTGGTGTTTTCTGCCTTAACTGGAAAGCTGCAGCAGAAACAAAGGGTTTTGATGGCCAACCTCCTCCCAGTTTCACCTTAAGTACCACCCTCTTGTTCCTGACTATCTTTATCTCCCTCTTTATCCTGACTTTCTTTATCTCCAGAAAGATTCAGATTGGAGGAATATCCCAGGGAAGAAGTGCTATTGGTACTAAGGCTGCTATTTGGATGGCAGGGACAGGGAACCAGAGGCTGTATGATGATGTGAGCAGGGCAGTTTTTTTCCCTGTATTTGGCACTGGTGAGGCTGCACCTTGAATTCTGTGTTCAGTTTTGGACCCCCCACTACCAGGAAGACTTTGAGGTTCCTGATCATGTCCAGAGAAGGGCCATGGAGCTGGGGAAGAGTCTGGAGCACAGGTCTGATGAGGAGCAGCTGAGGGACCTGAGGTTGTTTAGTCTAGAAAAAAGGATGCTCAGGTGGGACCTTATTTACAGCTATCTGTAAGGAGGCTGTAGTGAGGTTGGGGTCAATCACTTCTCCCAGGTAACAAGTGGTACAATGAGAGGAAATTACCTCAAGTTGCACCAAGGAAGGTTTGGATTAGATATTAGGATATTATATCATGACTGAGAGTTGTCAAGGCCTGGAACAGGCTGCCCAGGGAAATGTTGGGCCACCATCCCTGGAGGTATTTAAAAAACTTGTAGATGTGGTGTTGGGGGACATGATTTAGTGGTGGGCTTGGCAGCGCTGGGTTAATGGTTGGACTTCATGATCTTGGAGGCCTTTTCCAACCTAAACAATTCTATGATTCTGTGGTGTAGCTAAGGAAGGGGTGAGGACCCAGTCTGCTTTGTGTACCTGGGAAACCCAGCCAGAGTCCCTGTCATGGGGAGGGTGCAGGGGTAAGAAGCAAAAAAATCACCTTGAGTGCAGAGGGGCAGTGGAGAAAATCTCTGCATTTTACATCTTAATTGAATGGCAGGAGGCTTACACCGAAGATCCTGTGATGTCACTACTATGCTGTAATGCTGTAAAGAGTGAGGGAAAACAAAGTACTTTTCCCTCTCTTGCTGATACAAACTCTTGGCTGTGTACGAATCTATTTTTCCAGAGGAGGTTAACAGGGAGAGGCTCGGCTCTTTACCTCGCTCTGTTTCCTTTAATGAATTGGGGTCTTCCTCCACCGTACACACAGACAGAGAAACAAGGGAGCATGTGCAATCAGTTCTCACTCAGCTGGCCAACGAGATGTGAAATAGGTTCCAGGGTGGATGGTACCCTTGAAGGAAGTCACGCTGACTCCTTTGCAGTGATAATGTATGGACACTCCTTCCTTTAAAGGCTCCCGTGTAATTGAGCCCTGGCGCCTGGTAACTGGGAGTGAGTGAGTAAATTGTTACTTCCTAATGCAGGTTAAATGCTGCAAGCCTTGTTCACAGCATCTTATCCAACTGTCCCAACTGCTCTCCTTGCCAATGGAAACATGCCCTTCAGGGAAGCCCTGAGGCATGCAAATGTCAGAGGGACTCCTGCCTCCTCTACAGGCATCCCAAACACAAAGTGTTTTCTACTGTGGAAGTCATGGTAGGCCACTCTGGCTATTTCCCATTTAGTCTGGGGCATTCTCGCTCTGCAGCTCAGGCTGTCACTTCCATTTTTTGCTTGGCGTGCACTGAAGCAGCCTTTTTTCTCATTGACAGCTTTCCTCACTCTGTGTGTTCTCTCCTTCTCATCTTGCATTTATTTCTTCCTTTTCCTTGTCTCACTTCCTGTTGTCCATTTTTATTTTTTCACCTTCTGCTGTAGTACAAGCCTGGGGGGTTTGCTGCTGGGTACCCTTCCTAGTGTGTCAGTCATTCATATTACCCACAGTAAGTCAGTTTTCCCACCCTATCTCATTAATGCCTCAATTTCTGCATGGATATATTTAGGATGATAATTAGGTGTTTCACCAGTGCAGGAATTACAGGGCTTGAACAGCACACTTTGAGGTCCTTGATAAACACTGATAATGAAGCCCATGCAGTCAGGCTGTGGGAAGACACACAGTAGAATAAAGGCTGCCCCTGGCACAGACTAAAACAAACCCCATTTTCAGTTCCCTTTCATGATGGACTTCACAGACTTTGGTAGCCATGGTGTCCAAGTAGATAATGTAAGGGGGAGGAACAAACCCCAGACTTTCCCTCACCTTACTGTTCTTTGAGCAGCCACATAAAGCTTCCTCTTGTCAGTACCAACTGGCTCTAAGAAGCCAGCCTGGGGGTTGGTTTGTGCCAATTAACTTAATTTAATTTAATGTCCATTAATACAAACTTTAAATTTAATGTTTGGCTATTGAGAAACAAAAAAAGAGAAACAATGCTACAAACACCAATCGAAATTCCTTTTCAACTGCTTCTCCAGACTCAGCCTCACACCAACACCTCTCCCTCTACCTCGAGACCACTCTTGCCCTCTTTGACCACTTTATGTTCAGCCCCTGCAAGTCCCTTGGTTGACACAATACCCAGCACAGGAGACTGAGCTGGTGTGTGATGGTTTCTTGTTGCTGCTCCTGGTTTCCTACCCTTGTTTTCCCCTGCTTCTTCCTTCTCACCCTTTTCCTGCTCCAGTCTGGATCTCCCATAAGCACAGTACCTCCAAATTATCCCCCAGCACAGCATGCCTACATCTAAGAGCTGTTCCCAGCCCTTTCCACAGCAACATCCCCCTTCACATGCATCCTTCTGTATCTGCTTCTCTGTCCCCTCCTCTGTCTCCTTGTGTGTGTCCTCACACCTTCTCCCATGCTTCCTCTAGTTTCTCTTGTCCCACTTCCCTATATGTCCCCTCTGGAGCCTCCTGCCCCAGTGGTGCCACCCTCCTCTATCCCTGCAGAGGCAATAGAGCTGGGACAACCCTGACTGGCCATGGAATTGGGGTGCAGTGGATCAGTGCTGGCTGTTGTAGAGCTCATGGGACAAACCGGGACTGCTGCAGGGTGACCTGTTTCACCCAGGGCACCTGGTGCCCTCCCCCAAAACCAAAACTTGACTGTTAGGGCCAAAAAAGGGTGTACAGCAAAAAGAAGGACAAGATGCCAGCCAAGCACTGCTTACCCCAATGGTGCAGACAGATATCTGTGTGCACTGTGCAGCTGCTGAGCAAACAAAGCAAATCTGAGTGGGTCACTGGCTAATTGCTCAGTTTTACAGTTCCTCTTGCAGCTCTTCCCATGTTCTTTCTGTCTCATCAGAGAATCAAAACCAGGGTGCTTTTGCAGCAGTTTCCTGGGCTGAGAGCTGTTTGCTCTGTATTTTGCAGGCAGTCACTGCTTTCAGGTGGGAATATCAGCTTTTATTTTCCCCTTTTGCCACCCTGATCAGTGCTTTGTCTAGAGGGATGGAGTTTCTCAGCTGGCAGATGCTTGCATGAGAAGGGCGGTTTTGCAGAGGGCTGTGCAGATGTTAATGTGTCAGTCTTTCTCCAAAGTGGAAGTGACATGCCTGTCAAAGTCAGGCAGAGCACGATGCCTGGGAAGGTGTGGGAGCAACTCTGCTAATGTCAGCTGAGCTATGCCAAAGCAAAAACAGTGCAAGAGAATGGGGTATGAGACACACTGAGAGCAAGCAGAGGTACTATACACTAGCTGGGAGATGAGAGCTTCATTTTTCATCCTATGACTGACAGGCTTACCTTCATCTGTATCATCCCTATAATAGATGTTGACCTCTTCACTCCATCAATGGAGTTTCAGTTGACAAATCCTGCCTCTCCCTCCTTCCCAGGCAGCGTGTTCAAGAAAAACAAGGCCGTTTCATCAACTTTTGGATTGTTGTTTCAAAGAAAATTAATATTGCATGGTCGTGGTGACAGTCAGTCCTCTGAACCCAAAAGCCTGTTGGCTAATTTCCACCACAGTTGGTAGAGGAGTTAAAGCCTCAAGGCTACCAGGGCTCCCATGCGTTTTGTGCAAAGCATGACCCAAAAGAAAAGAAAGCCTCTTTTATTACCTTCATGGAGCAAAAACATGAAAGAATGAGCTCAATTCTTTTTCAGACATCAGCAAATCAATACAAAAACTCCATCTTTCACAGGAAAGCTGTGGGAAACCAGAAATATGCCCAGAGAAACTTAATTACGCTCTTCATCTTTACCTTTGCTTCCATGTACATGAGCAAATATAACTCCAAATAACTCCTTCCCCAGTTATGCAGATCCCCGGTGTTGCCAGGGCGCGCTGCCAGCAGAGTCACGGCACCTGGTACGCTGCAGAACCTGGGATGGCAGCAGCAGCAGCCACTCCTGAGGGGAACATTGCACTGTGGGGCTTCAGCTGGGGAATTGCTGATGCAGGTGGGACTTGGATTTGAGCACAGACCTCCATATTGCTGCAGTGACAGTAGGTAGAGGGTTTACATTGCTCCTGAAAAAAAAATAAATATATAGTTGGGTGTGAGGATGTTTTCTCACTGGTGGACAAGTTAAGCTGTATCAAGTGGTGTGTTTGGTGTGCACCCAGTTGTAGCTGGGCTGAAACTGTCATCTCCCTGACCTGTTAGTGTTACAGGTGGTTAAAATAAACTGCAGCCACTGAACTGCTGTAAAACAGCCCTGAGGAAGGTTGTGAAGGTTATTGGGTTTTCCAATGTCCTACTATCTCCCTTCTGTCCCATGCTTCTAGCCGGTGCCTTTCATATACAGTTCTGCTTCTCCACTGGAAGGACTCATCATATCTGTAAAACTTTAAATATAGAACATGTCCAGAGCAACCTGACACCATGCAGGACTGAGGTGAGAAAGGTAATTTTCTCTTGTCTCTCTTTTTTTTTTTTTTTTAATCTCTTAGACCTGCAATCATAACCAAAGAACCTGCAAACAGCAAAAATGTGGTGGAATACAGGTTAGGGCTCCTTGTGGGAGCTCTGGCTTTATTGCCTGTGTGCTGGTGAGGACCAGGCCCTTTGAGGCATGCCTGCAAATGAAACAGGCGTGCTTGTAGCTCGGGTAAGCGAGTGGAACATATGCGACTGTTTGGTGGGAATGTTCTGAGCAAGCCAAGTCCTTCCCCTTTACTCCTAGCTCCTTCCAACTATTCCAGCCCTGCACAAACATCTCCCTCTCATCTTTTCTCTCGCTTGTTCTAGCATCCCAAACCAGGGCCTTTGAGCTCTGCCCCTCCAACTGATCTGTGCTTCCCTGTCTAATGACATGCACTAATGTGTGCTAACAGATGTCTGAGCGAAAATTAGCTGTGGTGTCCAAATCAATTAGACTAGAGAGGCTATGCAGGAACAATTGCTCAATAGGCTGTGTGGGTTGCTTTTTTTCCCCCCTTTCTTTTCCTTTCTTTACAAGGGCTGAAATTCTGCAGCCAAGCCCTTGCCTTCCTGTCTTGCAAACTCCACTTCCAAGCAGTCTCCTACCTCTGTGCTTAATGGGTTCTGATCTGGTCTCCAGATGGAGCTGGCTCTACCAGCTGCAGGCGAAGAGCAGCTGCTCTCCGAAAGGAGAGGTACATGCTTCTCCAGAACCTCGCAGCATGGCTACAGCCGGCACGTCAGCGGCAGCTAAACGATCCTGGCGTTTTTCATGTGTTTGCCTGCTTTGCAGGAAAAGCAAATTAGTTTTACAGGATCAACCACTTGTGGAGCAGCATTTTGCAGCTCAAAACAGGGTATGGCACACATAGGCGTGTTGGCTCAGAAGTGCTTGAAGCGGCTGGGATTCACCCTCTGTGGGAAAGGTTCTTGGAGAGGCTGGGAAGCAGAGGATATGAATCATTAAATGTAGTTCCCACACTTCTTGGGCAACAGAAGATCTGCTGCTGATGCGTGCTTCTTTGTGGCACTATTGTGTGCTGTGACAGCAGTCTGTCTTTTCAAGGACCACTCAGTAAAGCTCATGACAGGTAGTCTCAGATGCCCCATGGAAGTTTTGCCTTTGGTTTTAATTAAACATGTTTCTCATGGTGCTTTTCAAAGAAATTCAGACTCACCAGCCCAAAATAAGCAATGTTGTTTGCCAGTGAAATACTGAGAGGCCATAGAGATTTATTTAGGGATATGTATAGATATATATTGGTCTTACCCAGCATTCACTGTCCTATCTAGACTAGCTTCCTAGTAGCAATTGATGAATCAGTCTACCTTGCATGCTGACCTTAGTTTTGAAGTCCAGATCTAGCTGTAATGCATATTCCTGGCCAGAGAAGTCTGATTTCTATAAAACTTAAATCTTCTTGGTGTGAACTTGTAATTTCAAAGAGTTAAAAACAAGCAAACAAGCAAAAAACCCCAACCAATCAAGAGACCCCCCTTTTTCTATGTATTTGAATGCATCTCAATAGCAGTGTGTATATTCTTGCACTTCTCCAAAGACTGTGGGATATTCCAGGCATTGCTGTGTGCTTCTGAAGGCTGAGCTGCATTTTTGAGGATTCCCAGCAGTCTCTTTCCAGACTGAATTTACCTTGTGCATGAAGTGGAAATGTGTGACTTGCACTCACCTATAGAAGTAAACAATGGACTCTGTTCCTTTTTGAAGATGGTATGTCCAAAAGCACATATCATCAAGAACAGTGATGTACATAACATACTCACAGAGTCTTTCTGAACTCCTTTCTACTTTCAACCACATTCCTTTTTATGCACCTTCTTTTTTGAGACCAAATAGTTCTTCAGAGTCTACAGGAAAAGTTTTGACAGGTAATTCTTCATCTCAGCTGCTGATACCTCACGAGCGCATTTCTGCTTGCTCCTACCTCTTGCTTTTCAATACATTTCTTGTAAGATGTTGCTGCATGAGGTTGCCAATCAGTGAACCACAGAAGTATTTACTTTAGGTGAGTAAGTACATCGACCAAAGGAAGTGCCTTCAGATAATTTGTGTGCTCTGCTGAACTGTGGCCTAGGTACATTTAGTCTCGCTCCAGCCGTTTTCATTTCTCTGGAAGCTTGTGTCTGGTTTCCTGCCTTGTGTCACCTTTAACTCTATTTTGCTATCACAGTTTCCTGGCTTTCTTGTCCCCTCTCCACAGTTAAGTGTCTGTGTTTCAAATGTTGTTTCTCTGTTTCTTCCAGTCTGTTTTTTTTTCAAACTGCATCTCGTTTTTCTTTTTCTCTAGCTATTCACATCTCACTAAGCCTGTTTTTCTCTTGATCTTTTGAGGAGCCTATGCTGCAGCAGTGTAGCTGTCCTGTTGAACAGACCCCCTGCCTCTGCTCTCCCTCCTGCCTGGCTTACCCCCAGCCCCATGCTGCGCCCACCTCTTGCCCCCTTCTGTGTGTGCAGTGATGGGCTGTGAACACACACTAGCATTGCACTTGGTTCTGTCAGCCAGGCTTCCCAGTCACATTTATCAAAATTATCCCACAGTTCCTTGCAGAGTTGAGTATTAATAGGGTTCATTTAAAACCAAGACTGTTGCTAATGCTTTTTTTCCTATGCGCTAAATGGGAGGAAACAAGAATTACCCAAACAAGCACGCACACAGAAAGTGGAGCTGTTGGGAACAGTTAAAAAGACAAGTGAAATTGTTGGCAGAGGGGACACAGAGCAGTAGCTGTGGGACACATCTGTGTCAAGCACCCCAGTTGTTTCCCCCAGACCTGGTGTCAGGGCTGGTGGAGTGTTCCTCTGTTGCCAAGGTTTCTTCCTGTCCTATGGGCTCTGCTTCAAAGCTGGGAGAAACCTGGTGTTTTAAAGGCTGAGGGGCCAAAATTGGAGGTGAACTCAAGATGGGGATGAGAAGGGAAGTTGGAAGGTTAGCTAGACAAGGTGCAAGAGCAAAGAGATGCCCCCATGTCATTCACTCCATTGTCAGACAATCTCTTTATTTAGAGCTTCTACAACCCTCTGCTATTCCCCACTGACAAGCTTGAGTGGAAGAAGATAGGGAAGAGAGGGAAGGGGGAGAGAGAGCTGCACTTCATGGCATCACTGAGAATTGCCCATGCTAGTGAGAGTCCACCCAGCACTGCTTTCTGTCCCAATATCTCATGTCACAGACCCCTCTTATCATTGGCCTAACTTGTCTACAGAAGCCCCAGTGACTTGAAGAAACAGCTTAATTTCCTATGGTTCTAGGAGACAGCTGCTTCTCATGCACCCTCCCAAGTCAGGAGGACACATATTCTCGTGTCTTAGGGATACTCCACAGTTTGAGAAACTTCTCAGCCCTTTGGTGCCCTCTTCTTCTCCCAGGCAGCTGGTGTCAGGCACCCTGGATTTTTTTATCTTACCTACTCTTGTTAAGAGATCAACAGTGGTCAACTGGTTCATAAAGCATTTCCCTTCTGTTCCTTTGGTTTGTCTCCAAATGCAGCACCCGAGCACTTATTTAGTATTGTGATATGCAGCAGTCAGGGATCTTAACACTGTTCATGCTGCTGTGTTTAAGAGAAGAGTTTGACCCCCTGCCTTTTGGGAATGGCCAGATCACTGTGCTGGAGAGAAATCCTGTGATGCTCCACAAATCCTTCATGCTGAGCTCTCTCCTCCTTTTTTTTTTCCTTACTGTCTTGACCTTTGCTGCTTGGCCAGCTGTCATGCTTAAAACAGCCCAAAGTGCTCTGCGCTTCTCACATGGAGATCTCCAGAGAGAGGCAACTTACACCAGCTGCTTTACCCAAGTTTTTCCTCATTCTGTTCTGCCTAGCCTGGGGAACTATCCCTGGCTCAGGGAAGTGGAGGATCAGAAAGAACATCTCAAGTACATAAAGGCACAGTGATTGGTACCTCTGTGCAATTAAAAAGGCTGGTCCAGCCTTTCAGTGCTGCGCTTTATAGTGGCTCTAGCAGTAATGAAGCCATAAAAAAGCTGGTGTAATTGGCACCAGTGCAGGCCAGCTCAGTCCTGGAAAAAAACATTCATTCCTAGGAAAGGGTAATATCGCTTCTACTGTCTTCAGCCTTTGACATATTCAGTGATAGGAAAGGGAATTGGAACTTGGGGAATGGCAAGGAAGCCTAGAGAAAAGTGTTTGCATTTAATTAGGGTTCGTGAGACAGCAAGGGCTTATGAAAGGTTGTCCAGTTCCACAAAACCAGAAATGTCATACATATATGACATATAGGTGCTAACAGTCATAGGAATGAGTGAATGAAGGGGTTGCCATGAGTAGTCCAGAGAAAGGTGGTCTTTGTTTCTGGGGAGAAGAAGGCAAAAAGAAAGGAGGCATGTAGATTTGGCTTCAAAAGGGGAAACAGCAAAGGAGTCATTTATCACATGAAGGTTTCTGGGGAATTGTATGTAGAGGAGGAGTGGGATGAGAAGAAACAAACAAAAAGCCATGTTTTATGGAGCAAAAACAGAACCCAAGCAGAATTCATTTAAATTTGCAGTTTTATAGCTGTTAATGTGATTCCCGGGAAAAAAAAAAAAAAAAAAAAAACCAAAACCAAACAAACCACAGAGGGTTAGCAGCAGTGAAAAAAAAAAAAAACAACCAAAACCAAACAAGCCACAGAGTGTTAGCAGCAGTGAAAATAAAGTAAATCACTTAAATGGGAGCAATCATGCTCCCCAGCCTTCCTGCCCATCAGTGGGTCTGACTGCCAGTGTTTGTAAAGGGAACGATGTGATGATTTTGATGCTCCTCATCTCAAGATTTTCCAACACACAAAAGTTCTTGGGTCTCCTTTCAAGCCATCTTCATGTAAATCTCCAGCAGCTCCATGGTTCCATCAGATTTACACCTCTACAGCTAAGACTTAGTGGCCTCCAGTGCCCCCATTCCCTCTTCTCTTTTGAGATGAGTATTTTAGGTATATAAAACTACAGCTTCTAGACTCCTTTTCATATTATATTTTCCCAGCTAGTTTTACTCTGTTTGGGATTCTGCTAGGATTTCCAGAGGCTGTTTTGACCAAGAAGAACTTGGTCAAGGGGGAAAAAAAGAAAACAAAACACAAGACCTTTCCTGCACAGTTGTTTCACAAGAGGACAAAATTTAATTGCAAAGTGAATTGGGGAGATCAGAGCAGCAGTGGCTGCAGGCAGTGAGGGGGAAGTTCAGTGCTAATAAATGAAATGTCCCTGATCCAAGGAGAGAAAATAATCAGCACAGCTATAGGACAAACTTGGGACATGACACCAGGCAGCAGCACCTGTCAAATTAATAACGCCCCTTTAATTTTGTCCAGCCATCCTATTAAGCCCTTTTCCTGTAGCTGAGTGCTATGAGCCATGCTGACTCAGGAAAATAAGGAAGGGAGCTGGGACAAAAGAAGGAGCTCAGGGAGGAGGTTCACAGCATGCAGAGAATTTTGAGAATCTTGTTATTAACTTGTTGTGTGCTGGGAGACACTGCAGGCATTCAGCCAGCCTTGGAGCTATGCTGGATGCTGGGACAGAGCCCTTTGTCAACAAACTCTGCAGTCCTGCTGCCTTGAGAGAACAGTGCTCCTCAGATATTGCTGCTGGATTTATGCTGTCAGACATCTTGGGTGGCTGAACTGCTTCTAGGCATGTCAGGAATGCCCATTGCTTGTCTACAAGTCAGTTGTGGATAGGGAACCTGAGCTTTCTTTCTCCCAGTTCTCTATGGCTGATGTGCAGCATTCCTTACCCTGCCTCTCTACCCAAACCCTCTTCTCCATTTTGTTATGCAGTGCAATAAGGCTCAAAGCTCCGGCTTCAGACAGAGCAGGAGAAAGAAAGGACTGGAATTTTCTTTCAAGCTGTGTATAACAGAGCAGTGGCCTTGAGCACACCTGCTCTGTGAGTGGGGGGCACGGGGGCAGCGATGGGAGGGCAGTGATGGGAACAGACAGGCATACACTGGGCACTGCAAGCGTAATTGCTGGCTTGCTTCTAGGTGAAGAGATTGCTGCTGCCATTCCCACTGGGGCCAATTTGCTGTTGCTGCTCTTATCTCCAATGTTCATCAGGCTGCAGCTACAAACCTCCTTTGTCCAGGAAGTCATCTGAACCTTTCTCGCCTCCTCCTATCCTCTGCTGTCAACAGAAAAGGGGACAATGCACGTTTGCCTGTCAGGACAAGGAGAGCTGTTCTGCTCAATTGGAAATCTAGCTTGAGAAGAAGAAAACTTTTTGATACTTTGGTATCAAAACCAGTGGTCCACTTACTGCAGCCGGGTGCCCCTTGGAGTGCTTATGTGCCTGGAATCTGGCCCCTTGGGTTACGCTCTGAATTTGGTACTGGATATTCTCTGTGAGTGTTAAAGCACTCAGTTCATAGCGTCACACTTTCAATGTGCAAAAAGTACTTCTTCTGAGACTCGGTGACCCTGGGATCCAAGCCCAAAATTGAAAGCATGAGGCCTCCTGACAAAAGCACTTATGTCCTTTGTGGTTTTCAGCAAGTCTCTTAAATTCTCTGGGCTCCATTGCTTCTTCTTTCTTCATCTCACCAACTTTAAAAAAGGGAACTATCCCAACCTATCTTAAATAATATTATTTTATTCATTCTGTATATAATTTTCTGAGGGAAAATATGTTTCAGGCTGAGCTGAGACTTTTTATTGAAGCCCAGTCATATATTTTTTTTTAGGGAGTGTTTAATATATAATTTTGCCATTTTGCAATGAACACCATGCAGAGTTAAAGCCATACTTTTCCAAGTGAACTAATACTTCAGATTTCTTGTTTAGTTCTTACTTAAAAAAAAAATATTCTTTTTAACCTTGCATTTGGTATTTTTGTGGTGCAGACTAAGGAACATAATTTCATTTTGCTTATTCCAATTACAATTAGTGTACTGACCACAGGTTCTAGTAAGTCTGTATAAGGTTGCAAACGAAGCCTGAAAGTCTCTGCTCTATAGAGTCTACAGTTATAGTGGACCTGATAAAAAGGGAGTGGTACAAAAAAAGATTGCAACTCCCAGTGAGCTCAGGCACATAGAAGCTTACCCAGAATAAGAGCAAATGAGTGGCAGGGCCTGGTTCTGAACTGCTGTAATCAGTAGAATATTCTATTTTTGATAACTTCCTTGTCTTCTCTGTCCCTTGACACCCCCGTTCATTCAGAATTTTTTAGCATACATAAGCATACATTTTTAACGTACATACATTTTCTGCTTCTTTTTTGCCCAGTTAAGTTTTAAAGACCTTAAATTAAGGAGCTGCAGTAGGCACAGATGGACCACAGGTGATGGGAAAAAAAAGACAGATGAAATTACTTACTTCTTTTTATTCCTGATAAGTTACTCTCTTTGGATTGCTCATTCTGGTTTGTCTTTCCTTACTTTTTTTTTTTTTTTTTGGAAAATACAGGTACTAAATGTCAAGGAGCACAGCTGCCATAAGGGATAAGGTAATCTTTTAAGTATCATGGTCTTCTAATGGGAATGCAAAATTGCAAGGATTCACAGCCACGGAACAGTTAGTGTCTTCAAAAGCAGTCCTGTGACCTTCTGTGTTTACAGCAAGGACAGCAAATTCTGGCCAGGCTTTCAGGAGTGCAAGGGCAACACTCCAGCTTCAGGGTACTTGGGGAAGTAAATACCAAACTTGTCTCTGACTAACAGCAAGTGGTGTAGAACAGCCTCAGATGAAAGCTTAGCCAAATTGTGGAATAGTGTGGCATGAACCTTGATCAAGTCAGTTTTTCATGTTGCAGTGAGATGTTGTGCAGGAGCTGCTGTATTATCCATTTGGATTCAGCAAGCTAAGGAATGCCTCTCCTGCTTGTTTCCACATCTTTTGGGTGCTGCAGCAGAATAACTTGTGCTGTTGAATATGTATTCTTAGCAATGCTACAGAGGACCATTCTTCTACCACATGGTATCTTTTTTGTCTGAAACTTTATTTTTCTACAATGTCATTTGTTGCGGTTCTAGGGAGTTTTCTGTCAACTTTTACATCTTCAGCATTACTGTTAAGCATACTGAAAAAAAGGAATTTCAGTGTTCTCCTTCCCTCTTCTTCAGGACGGCTTATTTTCCCTTAAATGAGGGAAACATTATACTTGAAGCATTACTTAATTGATACATTTTAACCCATCTGTGAAGATAGGTATGGGCTGATGTGCCATCCCCAGTACAGATGTATTCTAGATTGGGCCTTAGGTGACATTTCCATGTCATTAACGGAGTGCCTGGATGCTTTACCATTTATTCTTGTCTTGAGTTTAGACCACCCACAGTTTTACATTCTTCAGTGCTTTGAGTAATTTCATCCAAAGCTGTGCACTCATCCTGTCTGAAAAGATGTGCAGGTCTCTTCAACCCCCATGATCCTTCCTTACTATGAGCTGTTTGGTTTTTCCTTTTCTTCTGTAGAGATAATGAATTTGTTCCATTATTTTCTTTCTGCTCCTATGACTAATCCCTGTGTACCCCTTTATGTTTATCTGCCCTTATGGATGTTTGCAGCACCTCCCAGTTAAGCATCATCCACCACTCATTAGCAAGCTACTCTTCAGGCTCATTAATGAAGATGTTAAATGAAAACAGACCTCTCATGGTTCCTACAGCCCCTCACTTACACCTGCTTACACCTTTGCTCTTACCTGCCCCTTGTCATTATCCCTTGTTTATGGTTCTTCAGGCAATTGCCAATCCGTGACAGTGCTCCTAACCCAAGACAGATTGAATTAAATTTGCTAGCAGGAGTTTATGAAGCACTGTATTAAACATTGCATCCACTGAATTCCCTTCAACCGTGAATTTTAAAAACAGTCTAAAAATAGTATCACAGGCCATGCACAGAACATGCTGGACCTCCACAAGTTACAGAGTTGGGGTTTGACGATAGATAATAAATACTGTTAGCGTGATGAATCTGGAAGACTGCCTTGGCCAGGTCTCATCATCTCCAGAAATGACATTGCTTGTGTCATAATGTCAGGCCTGAGATACCTAATTTGGAAGTTTCACCAGGTTTATAAGCCACATTGGTCTTCCCCTTTGAATTAATAATTCTCTTGCTGGTATATGTGCTTAGCACTTATCCTTACTCCAAAAGCAGATTCAAAACTCGATGCTACAGTGCAGGGTGGGAATTGCACAAATGAGGTTCCCATTCTGATCTCATTCAAGAAAAAAAACACACTTTGGTACTAATCTTTCCCTGGTGATCAATTAATTCATCATTAGTATTTATTTATTTTCTATATATCCCACAATCTGCTGACTCTCCAAAGACATGACTTTAAAGGAGTCCCAAGGGATCAATATATGCAAAGTGTAAGCCTAAAGGGAGAGAAAAAGTAGTCAATATGTCTGTGATCACTTCCTAAATGGTGTAAGCCAAAATGGAAGTGGTCAGGAAAATGTTACTGTTAATGAAAATTCAAAATAAAATTGTGAAAGTAGTGATCAGAAAATGTGAGATTACTTCATATCAGAAGATCAGTTCTTTTGGCATGAAAGTATTTTGGAGGAGCATGGGGGACGCAAAAAATTTTTGGACCGATGAGTGTCACAACAAATCCTTTTAACTTTCTAGGTTCAATCTACTAATGTCAAAATGTTTAACTGCAATGAGGCAAAAAGGTTTCATTTTGATTGTAGCATTGCATTTAATTTTGTTTAGATTGGCATGTTAATTTTGATACCATATATTTATACCTAACGTTGCAAATTGTTGTAAAACAATGAGTGAGAGCCCCCCTTTCTGTGCTTTTGAAATACAGACTTCAAACATTTGCAGAGTTAAATGTTATTCAGTGACAGTGACATTCTCTCACCGGGGCAAATGTCACATCCCATAGTGGCAAGAGGCAGCCTTCAAATTTTTATACCAGCACTGTTTTCCTTTGAGCTCCATAGACTTCTGGAGTCTGCCTGCCTTGTCACATATAATTAGCAGCTGTTGAGTGAATTGATCAGTTAATTTCCATCTCACAGTCAGATACATTTAATCCATTAGCTGATGATTCGTAGAGATTTTTTTCCCCTTCACATTTCCTCACCTGTGTTTTGTCAATAGTTAAATGGATTGGGTCACCATTACTCACTGCTTTTCTAAGCCCTTTTTCTTTGATTGTCTTCTTCTAGACCACATGGTACTTTAACAAACACTTGGCATCTAGTCATTTAAATGTCATAATGAATGTCACCTATTTTCATTTATTTATTAATTGGTATGTCTTCTATTGAACAGTCTTTTCAAATAGAAGTCATTCTTCCTTTCTGTAGCCTCTAGCATGACCTAAACACTTCCTTACCATACTTTTATCTGTTGCTCAGTTAGACACAGATAAAGGCAAGCCACCTTTGAGGTGTCCTGGGATCCTCAGCAGTTCCAGGAGTACAAGTTGGTCATGGTTGGTTTTAAATGGCTTTTTGAGGAAGAGAATGTTCTTGGACAATGCTGTTTCTTCTGCAATGTCTCATGTATACAAATTAAATTTTCTAAGAAGAATCGAATCACAGCCCTCCTACAGCTGTGATTACTGCCACCAGGGCCAGAGTCCAGGTGCCAGGACACTATTGATTGGTGAAGGTGTTGTTGTATTCTGACATCCTGGCATTCAGGGATTTACATGTGTGTCCCATTGGCCTGTTGTGGGAGGGATGTCTAGGCAAGGCAAAGTCAGTGGGGTGCCTTCAGGAGCAGTGATGTCCATGAGGGCATGTGTGTGGTTAGAAGTGATTTCTTGTGGGCCTGGACATCTCTGCCACCTTTCAAGGGGACAGGGATGCTTAAGTGTACCACAGGCCTCTACATGTGGCAAAAGGTCCCCATGTCTGCAGCTCCATCTTTCTGTTCCTGTTGCTAAAGGGGGCAATAATCAACTCAATACCCCTGACAGAAGAAGACTGTGAACTGTGAGACTTTTTTCATTCTTCCCTATAGTAAGTGAAAACCCATCAGACCATCATAGTCTTTAACTCTCAGGAAGTCTGCAAACTTCATGAAAACAAAACCTATTGTTCAGAGAGTTACATTCCCTGTACGGCACACGTACCTTCCCCAGGAAATTGCAAGGTGCCCTCAGAATGAGAATGATTGGGAGCCACCAACTTAGACCATTTAAACTAAGTTACACGAACACAAAGATCACAACTCCTGGAAAAGAACTGTCCACTTTACTCGAATGAGGGACATGCTTGTAATTTCCCAGTAGGCCAAGCACAGCTTCCACTGTGCAAATGGTGAAGCAGATTAAAGCTGCCCTCAACTTTAATACAGTGCCACAGCCCGAGGGCACTACAGCTGAGCTGATCTGGGCACCAGTCAGATCAGAACAGAGCTTGGCTCAGTGAGATCCCTGCTCTCATTTGATGTCAAATTGAACGCAGCCAGCAGAGCTCCCCCCACAGCTCAGGGGACCCCAGTCCGGACAGCTGTGTCGTGGCTGCCTGGCTGCTTGCAAAGCAGCAGCCAAACAAGAGCTCTCAAAGAGGCTGGGGGTTTCAGGAGCAAATGGCAGTATTTGTATATGTACATATATCAGTATGACTAACTATAAACATAGACACATTCCAAGTATGTTTATGTTTTCATATGTATGCACACAGATATCCACATAAGTTAGTTTTATGCCATATGCGTTATTTCCTCAGCATGGATTTGTGAAATGTTATGCATGTGCACACACGCTTCTATCCAAACTTTCCAAATACCCTGAACAGTTGTAAATCTTCAGTGTTTCACTCAGGCTGAAAAGACTAGCTTTTCTACTTGTGTGGCTGAGTAAGAATTTCTCCCCGATTGAAGGAAATACCACCAATACTTCTTCCTGAGGGACAAATGTAGGTTTTTTCCTGTCTCCTTCCTTTTCTCCCCTCTGTGCAAGCGTGGGGCATCAGTGGAGCACGCAGCAGCAGAGGCCATGGGAGGAATGAATCTCAGAGCAGGTGGTGTCCTTCTCTTCCCTGGTGCTGTGCCTGGCACTTGGTTGAGATCGGCTCATTGCAAGGGTCAGTGAACACATCTTGTACCATGAATGTAAACATCTTTGGATGGCTACAAATGAGGTCACAGGGGGTCTCAGGTTGCTTTGGAAATCACCCTCTGCCACTCTTAGTCCCTGTGGCTGATCAGAGAGTTTTTGTTAGGAGCTGACCATCGTCTGTGAGCACAAGGGTTGCAAAAGCTCCTGTGTGGGAAATGGCAAGTTGGATGAAAGGAAAGGAGTAAAGAGGCAGATGCATTTCTCAAATAATTGGGTCAGATACTGTTCAGTTTAGGAAGCTGTAGTTGCAGGAGGAGAAAAAATGCATTGGGTGAGGGCACTGTACCATTGGTTTTCTTATTCCTCAGTCACATCCAGCAGACTTTGCTGGAGTTCTGGGAGATTGGAAGGAGCCTGTGAGCTCCTCTTTTAAGACATATGTGGAATTCTTGAAAAGGTTGGTGAGAATCTCCTTATCTGTATAGGAAAGCACCTTGGTGCAGTATTTCCCTGGTACAGCCTGTCAAAGCTGTTCACATCTCAGTGCCATGCTTCCAACTTCAGAGTCAGCAGAGGACTTTGTATCCCTCCTGGCTTTGCAGCACAGCCATCCCTCTGTGCCAGAGCTGTGCTCTGCTTTCCTTCACTTTCCTTCACATTCCCTCAGTGATGTGGTGCTGTGCTCTACTCTCTTTGTCTCCTTTCACTATGGGGTACCTGGCTTCTTGTTCTCAACATCTTCCCTTAACATCTTCCCTCAGCATCTCAAGGGAATTCCTGAGGCACATATGCCAAGGCATGGGGCTGCCCCCTACCCTGTTCCTCTTGGATCCCCATCAAGCCTCTCCACTGCCTTTCTCTTTCTTGAACCAAGTCTCTGTCTCTATCTCTTTACTGTCTGCAGCACGACTGGGTGGACAGCTTGAATCCAAAACAAGCCTCCCTGCCCAGCGTGATGGGGAAGAACCTCTCCTTCCCCATTGTCACTACTTCCCTCCTGAGGTAACTCATAAATTGCTCTGAGTCTTTAAATGGGCTGTTATTTCTTCCTTCCATCAGCACTCTCTCACTCTTGACTCATGGTGCAGGTTCAGCTTCAATGAATTTATTGGCATGACAAGGTACACAGGTGATGCCAAAGTTGACAACTTAATTCATCAAGCGCTTCTGTCTTTCTCTCATCTGCACTACACTGTCAGTCCTTTCCTCTTTCCCCCTCCTCAGCTCTCCTTTCTGTCTGTCTTTCTTTGCCTTTCTGTCTGTCTGGCTGTGCCCCCCTCTCCCCCTCCCTCCCCCTTAGCTGCCTCCCCAGGTGATAGTTAGCTATCTCGCACGCAAGACAGTCTGTCTCTCTCGACGAACGGAGACGTCAGTCAGAGGGCTCACTGCAGAGGGAGAGGAATTGGTCTGTACAGTGTGTTGGCTGTTTTCTTGCCTTTGCAGCTTGCATGGAGGCAAGGGCTGAGGGCTGCAGTATTCAAACCGACTTACGGAAGCCACGTTTGCTTTAGGGTTGTTTGGGACTCCAGAAGAATGAGGTGTTGTGCTAGAGGGACAGAAGAAAGGAGAGAAGCCCATCAAGCTCAAATGTGTATAGGCAGGTAGAAATATAGTTTAAGAAAAAATCCAACGTCTTGACAAAATCCCCCCAGAGGATAAAGTATCTTTTAAACAGAGTAGCAAATGATGTCTCCTTCACACCCCCCCAGTCCCATAATCCTTTGTTGGCATGGCAATTGCCAAAGTGTATAAAGGAAGAGACAGATCCCTCAGGTATCTGTCAGCACTAGATACAATCTACCCAGGACAGTGTGTGTGTGGCATTTAATCCTCCATACATCAAGCATATGCCCAGGATATAGTGTCACACCGTATTTGTGCTGCATCCCTTGTGCCTATTTGTCATGAGTGTCTGCGCCCAATCCAGTGGCAGGTTGATCCATCGTGTGATGCCATCTCAGCTATATCTCTGCTTTTCTCCAGGCTTTGGCAGAGTTTTCAGAATTGTGTTCTGATGCAAAGTTTCTTTGTATTTTTTTATCACTCTTTGTGCTTTGGGGAAATAATTTTTGCAGACTCCAGTATATCACGACCATCAGAATGGAAAGTGTATGAGTGTATCCTTATCATTCATCAGTATCCCTAACTATATTGATTATGTTTCTGTTCCTGTTCAGATTGCACAGTATTTTGAGGGGCCAGCTTTTTACCTTGGGTTTATGAACCACAGGGCTGATTCTCTCCTTCTTTACACTTCTTTTTATGCAAGAGTACTTCGTGTTCTCTTTAATTTATACCAGCAGTGAAGCATCAAGCCTGTTTTGTCTGTCTTGCATTTGCCCTTTTTGTTCTGCCAAGAAACTTTGCAGCAAGTTAATTCCTCATAAAGAACATGTGAGGCTTTGCATATATTCTTCTCTTACTCTTTTACTCACTTGTTAGAGCTGTTGATGGATAAGGCATTGTACCTCTTGTGACACCAGTAGGTACCATATCTGGGGATGCCATATGTCTTGCACTCACTAGTTCCATAAGAGTGAGAATGAGAACTGAGCCTTAGAAAGGTGGAGCACAAATGTGTAGAACAATCACTGAATGTGGAGGACCAGACCACCTGAGTGATTCCTTCAGTTCTTTAGTAGTGTTGCTTACCTTGATAACTGTGCTTTTGCAGAGGCTCGGAAGTGGATGTGCTGTCACAGGAGAGAGACATGGCTTGTGTTTTACATGGGACGTAGTGTTTGATTCCCTACTGCAGTTGGAAGCATTTACAGGTTTTGTGTTTGTGTTCTTTGTTGAAAATCAGAGGAGATACCTCGTTCCTGCTCTGTAGCCAGTAGCACTGGATTTCTGTGGTGGCAAGTATCTGCTTGCAGAACCTTACATGAAAGTTTTTTGTAAAGATGTTGTCCCACTAAACACAAAGGTGCTGGCAACCCCTTCTGGATGTAACCTCATCCTCCTGAATGGACAGTATAGTCTAGGATGATACTTTAGCAGGAAGGTTGGACCAGATGACCCGTTGTGACCCCTTCCAACCTTATGCATTCTGTGCTTCCCTCAGTTTGTAACACTAAGAGACCAGCAAACCATTAACTTTGAAGAGG
Source organism: Urocynchramus pylzowi (assembly GCA_013397555.1). Taxonomy (NCBI): domain Eukaryota; kingdom Metazoa; phylum Chordata; class Aves; order Passeriformes; family Fringillidae; genus Urocynchramus; species Urocynchramus pylzowi. The sequence goes on along the minus strand of VZRH01005667.1, from coordinate 113,235 downwards.
GCAGCCTTGAACCACTCCAGGGGAAGAAAGCTGTGTTTTCATGTGTCTTAGTAAAGCTGCAGACTACAAGGAATAAGCCTCATTCCTGGCAGTCTGGGAGAGATTCTCCTTTAATTGAAATGGCACCAATTCAATGTCATGTGTTTACACAGCAAAGCTTTTGGGATTCATCCCTTCCCTCCCTTTGAGGTTGTCTGCATGTATGCAGCACATCTTTACCACACAGCAAAGCTTGGAAAGGGAAACAGTAGGAAAATTCCAAGATGTCAGGGTGTTCTTGCACATGGCTGAACCAAAACAGAGCACTCTCTTTTGGCAGGGAAGCGCCAACAGCAGAAACTGTCCTTCTCAGAAACCTTGGCTCTTGGTTGCCATGTGGGAAGGAGATCACCACGATCACATCTCAGCTCCAGCCAGCTATCTACTTTGTTCAAAGATACCTTTACTTCAGGAGTACTGCGTTTGCTTTTTCTTATTTTCTGCTGGATCAGGCTTGTGTAGATGAGCATTTCTGGCAGGAGGGATTCTTTGCCTTGAACTCTTTGGCTTTCCCTTCTCATATGGCTGATGATAACACCCTGGCCTTTAGAAATAAGGCTGCTGCAGCTATCACCAAGCTTAAAAATGGCTAGCAAGTGAAGGTCTCACAGCTGGCATTTTATAACTGTGTATGGTAGGAAAGGCCAACATCTCTGGATCCAGAAATAGTGACAATGCAATCCAGCTATGTGTTCTTGGAGCCCAAATAGCCAATTGTATCGTGGGCTGCATCCAAAGCAGCATGGTCAGCAGGGTGAGAGAAGGGATCCTGCCCCTCTGTGAGACCCTTGCCTGGAGTGCTGCATCCAGCTCTGGAGTCCCCAGCACAGGGAGGACATGGACCTGTTGGAGTGAGTCCAGAAGAGGGATACCAAGTTGATTAGAGGGGTGGAGCATCTCTTCTACAAGGAATGGCTGAGAGAATTGTGATTGTTCAGCTGGAGAACAGAAGGCTTCGAGGTGACCTAATTTCCTTCCTGTACCTAAAGGAAACTTAGGAGAAAGATGGAGGAGAATATTGACAAGAGCATGTAGTGGCAGGCTGGGGAAATGGCTTCAAACTGAAAGAGGTCAGGTTTAGATTAGGTGTTAGGAAGAAAGTCTTCACTAAGAGAGTGGTGAGGCACAGGAACAGGTTTCCCAGAGATGTGATGCCACATCCCTGGAAGAGTTCAAGGCCAGGTTAGATGAAGGTCTGAGCAACCTGATCTAGTAAAAGATGTCCCTGCCCACAGCAGGGGAGTTGGAACTATATGGGTTTAGGTTTAATATCCCTTCCAACCCAAGACATTCTGTGATTCTGTGTAAAGGTCCCAGTATGGGATTATTATCTTTGTTCTTCATACTTTTGACTGAAAGCAAACCCAGCATCTCCAAAGTGCTGCTGTTGCTCTCTGCTCCTCCAGAAGCCTGAAAGTAATCTTGAAAGGTGGTTACAGCAAGCTGTCCTGCCCCATTTTGCTCACTTCAATATGTAAGAAAGAAAGCCTGCTAATAAAAAATGTTCTACATGTACCATATGCATTTGATTTGAGTGAGAGGCTTGTGACTGAGAAGCTGGCTCAGTTGAAACTGAGCCAGATCTTTGGGTATATGGCATCCACAAGACACTTTGAGAGCCATATTTATCACCCTGTGGCTTCTCAAAGAGGATGTGGGATAAACCATGGGCAGTCAAGGGAATCTGAGAAGGGCCTTTGGAGAGAGATGTTTTTTTCACTCAGCCTCTGTGTGGATGTTCATCAGTGGTTCATGATGGTTGTTCTGTTGGTTGTAGTACTCTGTCCCTAATGAGCTGAATATAAGCAACAGCACAAGATTTGAAAACAAACAAATAAAAAATTTGGCTCTGTTTCTCCAGCCAGAGAGGGGTATTAGCTGAAATTAATTTACTCCCCCACTTGCCTTATCAGGACCTTCTCTGGACCTGTACCTCTTGCCCTGGAATGACAGGCTTTTCTCTGTTATTTTTTCCTCCTCATACCTGGCCAGTGTTCCCTAGTCTATGTCCCAAAAAAGGAATTAAGAGGCAGGAGCAAAGGGCTGCTGGGACTCAATTAAAAACCCCTAAGTGTGGGGTTTTTTTCTCAACTGGCGAATAATGCATCCCTGTTCTGGCTGCATCATTTCCTTGAAGCTATCACCCCTTCTTACTTTATAAGGACTTGTCCAGAGGTCATTACCATCAAAGGAGATGTTCCCTTGGCTCTGAATCAAGCTCTAGAAAGGCTGAGTATTAGGACTCAGCTGCATGCCATATGCATCCAACATGTTTAATGTTCCTGTGAAAAAGTTCTTCTTAAGAAAATTCTCAGAAATGTCTTTGGAGGACCTGGACACTAAGGACAACTTTTTTCACAGGATTTCTCTTCCAGGATGGTTGATTATGTCTGCAGAAAGAAAAAAAATTGTATTGTTTCAGTCCCATAAGTAAATACTTACCAGATTTTGAAAGAACAGTCTTAGGGAATATGTAAACACACTTGAAACGAAGACCAAAAGCTGTGTACATCTGCAGTCCTTAAAATGTTTGGGATTAGGTGGCATTCCAAGAGTTAATCCCTGGGGATTAGCATGGCAAGCACTTCTGTTGTTGTTTACACATGTCCTGTGAGGAAGGCTGTGTTGTCACAGCAGGCTCCTCTAGGAGGGTTAGCCATAAAGCTCTTGAAGTCAGTTTTACAAGCGGAAAGAACCGTAGCAACACAAACAGCAAGTGCACAGAGCAGTGCTTTAGAGACAGGAACTGCAGATGAGTGGCATAAATTCAGTATGTTAAATAGAAAAGAAAGGGAAAGGTTGTAGCAAAGAACTTCATATGCAGAGGTGCAAATCTGGTGATAAGCAGATATTGGGCACATGCCTGGCTTGTGTTTTGTGCTTTCATTTACATGCTGAGCACACAACTGAGAACCTGCTCTCCTGGACTGCATCAGGATCCAAAAATGTGGGTTCTGTAAACCTGTGCTTGGTGAGGGCACACCAAAAAAGCCAGGTGTGGGTGAAATACAGTCAGTACTGGGTAAAAGCTGAAGCTCAGGCTCGGAGCTGGAGCTGCTTTAGAGTGTAAGGCTGGCATCCAGTTTTGAAGTGGAGGTGCTGGGCTATGAACAGGAGTGAGACTGCTTTTAACCCTGACCTATATTGTCACCTCAGTGCGCTGAAAAACAAGGCTGGCTTGAGATTTAAGATGTTCTTTTCTCTGTTTCTCTCAGGGTGGAAGCTAAATAACTTCTTGCCTGAAAATTTCATGGAGACAAGTTTACAAAAAGTAAAATCAGTGATAATGAGTGTAAGGAATCGAGCCCAGTTCTGTGCTGTCTTTTCCAACAGCTCAGGAATGGGACAGTGCACCACGTTCACACTCTGTGCTGCTCTCTGCTCAGAAAGAAAGAATGTACTGGAAGGGCTTCCTGTGCAATGTTATGTGGAAAAAATAGTCCAGACAATATTGGATGAGGCAGAGCATTCCTTCAGACAAAATGTTTTGGCTTGTAAGCTCTTACTCTCCAGTGTGGTGTGCTCTGACATGCTACCCAGCTCATGGGTAGCTTTGCACATGGCTTTGATTTACAGGATCCTGTCTGCTTCCCTGCTCCCAGGCAGTGTGATATGCACAGTCCCCATCTGGATTTTAAACAATTTCCTGCCTGGCATCTCAGCGGGTGAGGCTCAGCTGCATGATGGGGGGAGCTCACCAAGATGCAAGGCCCAAGCTAGCAGCCCCTGTGCCTCCTTCTGCCTGCCCCCTCTTGGCATCAGCAGTGGTGCTCGATGCAGATCAGCTCCAGCGGTGTGCAGCGGTGGGGGAGCACACTATGGGCTGGGAACTGCAGATCTTTTAAATTGGTTTCCATGCTCTGGCTGTCATAGACTCTCCCCTAAAGGCCACGTGATGAGGCACTCCCTTTCAGACAACATTGAGAGGGAATTTTTACACCTTGTGAAAACTCTCTAGTGTATTTTGAGAGGTTTTTTGTTCCCAGGGGATTAAAAAACAAAACCAAGCCATCAGCATTTGCCTCTCCTTCACAGAAGCTTTAATGCTGAGCGAGGCATTGGCAGAGTGAAACAAGCCTAGCAGAGTGGAAGGTCAGAAGGCTCTTTCAGAGTCCACTCTCTTTAATGAAGTTCAACAACTTCCCTCTCTGCCCTCTCACTCTGTTGACAGCTTCGTCTCCCTCTGGCTGAGGCTGCAGCGTGAATCAGACCGTAAAAAACACATCTTGGGTCTGATGTCGCATTTCTTCTGTAGAATGCTTCAGAAACATTACCATGCCGCATCCCAAAGGGTGTCTGGATTTTACTTTCCAGCCCTCAGCTTGCTCCCTTTGCGGACTTTAGCATCAACAAGCTGTTTCTTGTTACTGCTGTAAAGAGCTGTGATTAGCCTGCTGCACGCATAAGAGGGAAATTAAACCATTTAGTTGTGTTTAGCAGCTCAGCCCCTTCTTCAGGTTCTCCTTTCACCACTAAACACTTTAACTAAACAATGACTAATGAGGCCAATTTGCTGTCAATTAATTGCCCCAGGAAAGGACCCCTAATTGTGGTGAGCAAGGTGGCTGTTCTAAAGCATTGAAGGACCATAGGATGGTCAGTATCCCCCCTACCTCTGCCTTGGGGCTTATTAACGTTTTATATAAAGAGCTGTTAATTGGGATCTGGGGACAAGGAAATAAGAACTCTCAAGGCTAATTGATAGGCACCTGGGGAGGGTTTTAGTGGCTGCAAAGTTCCTTTGACTTTGGAGAGAAGTCCTGATGTTTTTTTTTTTTTTTTTGCCCTGAGAGCTGGTGACTCCTGTGTGTTAGTGGGTGGGACTCATAATTTTATCCAGCAGATGGGGGTCCTACTTGCCTATAGAGAGGAAGGAAATAGGCTAGAGGAAGCAACTAATGAGGATATATGGAAGGAATTGAGAATTTTTCCATTTGTATCCAAGGTGCCCTTTTTCGGACAAGTAGTTAGACCACTTAAATGAAGCTTATGGGCTTTCTTAGGCAGTTGCAATACTGTTTGCATCTGTGTCTTGAAGGTATTAAATAGCCTTTGCTGTATTATAGGTCTGTAGACTGGGAATAAGAGCTGTATTTTTTAAATGTATTTTGTGACTTATTGACAAAATTCTGTACTGTTGAGCTGTCTTGGAATTGGAGATTTGGGAGTAGCTGCCCCACAGTGGAAAGCTCCATACAACGGTCTTAGATGTAGGACACTGTTTACCTAGAGGGGAAAGTCCAGGCATTTGACTCAATTTCATGGGAGTGCATTTACATGGCTCAGAGTTTTCCAGCTAGGTGTCCACTCTCCCTGTGTTTGTACTTTTTATTGTCATATCCAAGTTGAGTTCCTAGTCCTGTGCTTCCTGCCCTTTTCTCGCAAACCCATCCTCCTGCTGCTTTGAGGTGTCATGTGAAGCACCATGAAAGCAGAGTGCCATCAGTGCAGGAACTGCTGCCCCCAGCCTGTAAGAACTCCTTGTACCATTTCTGCTAAGCAGTGGTTCCCACTCCTGCCACTTTGTGCCTCTGGTGTGTCTAGGTGCCCTGATCAAAAGGCAGGGATCTGAACTGTTTGGGAGCTGTTTATGCATAGGTCAGGTTCAGCATAAACAACATTAGGAAAAGATCTCTAGAAGCATTGCTTTAGCAAGGGTGGCCTTGATGCTTTCTTGTTCCACCCCCATTGCACCCCTGGAAAGGCACTAAGGAGCTCATCTCCTGCATGTGAACTCGTGTCTCCTAACCTTTGGGCTCACTCATTTACTGACATTAGCGGTGTAGCACTGCTCCTTGCCTCCTTCCACAGCCTTGAATCAGAGCACTGATCCGGCCCGCCCACACCATCCCAGGTAATATCTCAGGAGGAGTTTTGAGCTCTGAAGGGCTTTGGTCATAAAAGGCAAGGATAACAGCAGCAGATGTTTGTGTGTTTGCTCGCTTGTGGTTTCCTTGCTGCCTTGCGTATGCAGCCCCTGGTCTGTAATAACTGCTATAGCGGGTGTTTTTGTGGAAACAAATCATCTGCTTTCATCTGGAGAGCAACAGTGATTGTGCTGGGGGAGCATGATCTATTTTTCATGTCTCAGTCTTTCTTATTATTTAAATTAATGTGAGTTGCAGTTGTCATGAAGTGAAGGATTGACGGCAATTAACTAGAACAGGCTTGGTGCAAGCTGTTTCTGCACCAGCCTGTTCTACCTAGCTCTGTCACTGTATCTTTCTTGGGACTTAAAATCTCCCACACCAGCTCTGACCTTGTACTCTTCCTGCCCTGCTGCCCTCCCAGTCCAGGGCATCCCACATATCTCTGCCCTTGTCTCACTCCTGCCTTGCAGCTCTCCTTCTCTTCCAACTGAGTTTCTCTCATGGAAAATGGCCACTGGTTACTTTGGGATTTGTTATTTGCTGTCAGTGACGTGGAAGGTGAGATGCTGGGCTGGCATCAGCCTTGTCCCGTAGATGTGAAATGTAGAAGAAACAAATATGTGAGTTTTAAGCCATTCTTCTCAGTGTTCATTCCCATCTCTCCAGAATCAGTCCCTGCTGTGGGTGGGGCATCCTCCCTCTCTGGGGATGGAGGAGGGGGGTGCTACAGTGTGCTTCCTTTCATGTCTGGCTCTGCTCCCCAGCCCAACCAGGGGCATCCTAAGCAAGCTGTAATGGATACTCCAAGTGATTTACACTGAAAGAGCAGAAAAAATATGGCAATCTTATCTTTTTCAGCAGTACCAAAGACTCTGGCAGTGCTTTCCCATGGTCCTTGGTGCCAGAGGGGTCCAGCAGCAGCCTGGTTTCCCCTGAAGTAAAAAGCTGTTAATCAAATTACAAAAATTCCTGTAAGTGCTGTTGAGCTGTAGTATTTACCCTGCTGTGGGGCTGCAGCCTGTGGGTTTGCCTCTGCTAACAGTTCAGAGAGGCCAGTCAAAAAGGAATTTTCCACTTGAGGGTCAACAGGAGATGGCTGGGCAAATGGAGGCTGTGACACCCAGTAGATTCTGGTCCCAGGAAGTTTTATTCTCAGCAATCCTTCTTCCAGCAGTCTGGGACCTGTGAAAACATAATACAACCCACACATGGGGAAAAATAATAAGGTCAAAGCTTCTCATTTTAAGGTTGTCCTAAAAAGGTGTGTGCAAAGTAATGACAAGTGCCAAGGAGGCAATGCTAACTGTTGCTGGTGCTGACAGTTTTGGCATTTTAACATGCTGGCTTGATGCCCTGAAAATTAAAAGTCTCTGACTTTTTATCTGAGTGAAATTATTGTCCACTGGCTTTGGATTCTAAACAGATGAAGCCAAGCCAGGTTTTAAATTTAGAGGGAAATTATTTCCTGCCCTATTCCCCCTTGTCTTAGCCTTTCCTTGCCTTCTGACTGAGGTGGCAGCTGAAAGGAACCAGCCATTATAATTCTAACAGGATTTCAGCCTTGGATGTCCTTTTCACCCTCATCTGAAAAAGGGGCAAGCCAGATATGACCATCTGGACACATGCTCTTCCTCTTGGGCATTTGGTAGGCATGGTCAAAACTGCTTTTACTGGCTGAGTTTACTTGATCCTCTCTGAAGTAAAAGGTCTTGACGGCTTTGGAGAGCAGCAGTTTATACATGTCCCAGCTGGAGCTCTGCTGCTGCCCTGTAGTGGCTTTTGCTGCTCCCTCCTCAGCCATTTTGGCTGGCATTGCACCATTCTACTAGGACTTCACACTGACCCATAGCTTCACCTGCTAGTCCTGCTTCAGTTTAGCCCTTCTTGGTTTGCTGCATGGCTTTTTTTCCTTATGTAAATGTTAACCCCTTGAGGTTACAGTCATACTCCCAAAATGTGGTGTAACCACTGGTTTTACTCCTGGGCTCTGCTTACCCAGGTCTTCCAATGCACCATGGAGAAGTTGTGCTGAGGATGCTCCAAAGTCACTGTTGTGTCCTCTGACAGAACACCTGGGCCACAACTGTTGCAGAAATAGTAGCCCTGATGCTCTTTCCCAGACTAAGCCCCTCTGTCCTCTCCTGTGCATGTTGGTCTTCTATCAGGTCTGAGGTGGCCCTCCAAGTTGCTAAGTTCCCAGTAAGTAAGAGTAGCAGTCTGGATTTCAGCACCAGAACTTTCAGGGCTCTGCCAGCCTGCAGATCTGCTGGCTGGAACAATGTGCAGGTCTGTCCTGAGCCATGGGACAGGGTGTTCCCCTCATACACTGGGAAAGAAAGGAGGTGAGTTTTCTGTATCTCCAGGGGTAAGTTTCTGTCCCTTCTCTGAGGAGCCCTTCCCTGTCTTGACTTTTTGAAAGTAAAAACTTTTTCCTTATTTTGAGTCAGAATTTTCCCTACATTTCAGCTCATGTTGGCTGCTTTTCAGTGTTCACTGTGCACCTCTGAGAAAAGCCTGCCTCTGTCTTTTCTGTATGTTCCCACTCATTTTTTGTAGAGAGCAATAAGATCTCCCTGAGCCTTCTCTTCTTCAGACTGAACAGATCCTATATATGTGCTATAGCCCTCTGACCATCTTGGGAGCCTTCCAGTGGACTTGCTCCAGTGAGTCGATGGCCTTCTTGTACTGGGGAGCCCAAAACTGATCTAGTGCCTGAGATGCTGTCTAATAAGCACCATCTAAAGGGTTTTAGACATTTCCCTCCTCTTGGGGGGTTACACTCTTGCTAATACAACCCAGGACATTTGTTCTTTGCTGCAAGGCCATTCTGCTAACTCATGCTGAACCTGAAGGACCCCCAAGTGTCCTGGACTGCTTCAGCCTAGCACTTTCTCCCTTCCAGAAAATATCAAGGTGGTTGGTCCCTAAAGAGGGACTGTTATTTTGAGGCTTATTCTACCTGTCTAAAGCAGTATTGTCTCTTCTTAATCAAGTAGTTGGTAATGAACACCAAGGAACAGGGATGACACTGTGATATCCTCTGATGCTTACATCTGAGCTAGTTCACCATCCAGAGCTGGGTACATGCCAGCCATTGCTTTGCATTTCTTTTCCTCTCCTTTCCTGCCTGTCTTTCTCAGAAAGCCTGTATCTGAGCTGCAGGCCAGTCCTAAGAGCTGTCTCACCCCAGCTCCATCATCCCAATGGTTTTTCACACACATCCCACTGTGAATCTGTGTGAACATCTGATTCCTCCTGTTTTTCCACCATGCTACTTGCACTGGTGCACAGGCATTTGAGGTGGGCCCCCAGCTGTCCTGCTTTCACAAGGCATGCAAAAGCCTTCCCCATTGTGTTGCCCCCCAGCTGCTCCCTTGCTGCCCTCTGCATTGTCACTTCTCCACAGATTACAGCAATCCTTCCCCAATGCACCTGGCTTAAATCCCTCCTTGCCTGGGTGAGTGAGCCTGCTGGAAAATAAATGTCTGCCTCACTTTACTCGACAGGTCCTCTTCCTTCAAGGGGGTCCCATGGTCATAGAAACTCAAACGTTGTCCATGAGGTTGGGGCCTACAGAGAGGGGCTAATGAGCTGTGGGTTGTAAACAACATTCCTGTGAATCCAGCAACACAGCTGGAAGTAGTGAGTTGCTCTCTTCAGGGTTCATTTCCTTTTCCCCACCTAGCTTATAGGCAGTGTTGCCTCAAAAGGACCATCAGCCACTCCTGCCAGGCAGGGGGAAGGGGAAGCTGCTGTCTGTTTACTCTGTGGTAAGCAAAGCAGAAAATGATGTTGCTTCATTCCTCACTACACACAAATTTGGAAGCAGAAAATATATTTAAAAAAAAAAACAACTAGAGGATTCCTTTTTAGTGAAAATCCCTCACCACCTGACATGGGGTGTGAAGCATGGAATCAAGACATGGGTGTGAAAAAGGAAAGACTGCAGCAGCTGGCACACTACACACCTGGAAGTGCCTGTTCAAGTCCCAGTTCATGGTCGCTCTGGTGTCATGACACAAACTCATCTTGGAAAGTTTTTAAGGATCTTGAATGCCCCAAGTCATGGCTCATATTGTGAATCTTAAAGATTCTACTGTGCCTTTGGTGCTCTGCCATGTGTGGTGCAGTCATCCAGAAGCTGTCTACTGCAAGTAGCCCATGGGGGATCCCCTTGGCTGAAAGGTGTCACAGAAACCAATAACTAATGCACCCTTCAAGTCAGTGCCTTGAAGCCTAGCATCCTGCAGGAGGATGTAGAACTCCATCTTGGACTCCCTGGAGTGTAAAAATTAGCTGGGATGATGCTTGGAGCCTGCTGATCCTTTCCATGCAGCCTTGAGGAAGGCAGGCAAGTTCTGAGAGGTCATTTTGTGAAGACCCCCAAACTTGTCCAAACACAAGGCATTGCAGCTGCAGCACAGGCTGGTTCTACCTGTAGACCCTTGAAATACAAAATACACACCAGTACATACTACTCTGATGTAATTTCAGAAACCCAGCTAGTAGTGAGAGGGTTGCAGCCTATGAGATAAGTTTGTGGCTGGCTCTGGTTAATAGGTAGGTAGATGATAAAGCCAGGCAAGCTGCCCTCCATAATTCTGCTTATAACAAGATCAAACTTTCTTTTGTTTTCACAGTTCCACCAAAGATCTCCAATATCTCCTCAGACATCACCGTGAATGAGGGCAGCAATGTGACCCTGGTTTGCATGGCAAATGGGCGTCCTGAGCCTGTCATCACCTGGAGGCACCTCACTCCTACAGGTAAGAAATCCAACTGGATTCGATTTGTGAACTGTACAGTAGTTCCCTTCTCTTCCAGCATCAAAGAAAATTTCAGTAGCAATATAGAAAAGTGGCAAGAATCTTATGTGTACTTCAAGCTTGTTTTGCTGTGTGGATTCCCAGGCACAATAACCAGGTTTTCCAAGTGAACAAATGAAATTACTTCAATAGATACTCTGCACAATTGGACCTGTAATTCTATTTAGGTTAGGTCTTCATCTAGTTGTCCTAGTCTCTACTGCTGGTAATGCACAGCACAGTGGTGGAGATGAAATGCTGCTGGTGCTAGACTGAGGGAAAAGGATTTCTGTTGAGACACTGCATAAAAGAGGTTCTTTCTGAAAACCATGGGATTTGCTTCCTACTGATTTGCGTTAAAAGGGAGAGGCAAACAGTGGCCCAGTTTATTTCATACCGCTCTCCACTTTGGCAGACAGCCAGAAGTCTTGTGTCTTCTAAGGTGAGTAAAGAAGGCAATTGATCTTCAAGGTGATTGAAGAGCAGGATGGTAACAGAATAAAGGACAATTTTCCATCTTTGTTCTTCTATCTGAATGTGCCCTCCGTGCTCAAGGATGTGGCAAGGTTGGGAGGAGAATGTCTTTTTAGTAGCCAGACTGTGAGGTTAGCAGCTTGGGTTGCAAGGAAACCTTCAATCCCTAAAGATTTAACAGTAGGATGAGAACAACAGGTAGGTTTCTATCCCTCCAGATCATGTCCTTGGAGGTGAGAAAAACTCTTTAGCTGATTTCTTTTCTTATCAGATACTCTTTTGTCTAAAATGCATGGGGAAAACATTGATTAGCCCCATATGAATGATCTTCTGTGATACTCCCATATATGTGAAGGGTTAAAGAGGATTTGAGGAATGCAGAGAACAAACATTCTGCATGTGCTACAGATAGTCCAGCTTTCTACTGCGGTTCAGCAGCCAGAAAAGGGGAGAAAAGTAAGCCAGAAAGTGTTGCAGAAAGAAAGTTGGAGAGAGAAAGGTAGAATGACACATTGGAACAGAGCTTAATCTAAGGGCAACATCCAGAACCCCCTGGATTTGGAGCCTGTGGTTGGGATTGGGGTTACTTAGGTTTCCTGTCTTGTCTCTTCAGCCAAACCTAAGTTCTCCTGAGCTTTCATGTATATGAAAGCTAGATATGCAGTCTGTATTTCTGGCCCATTTCTTACAATGCCAAGAGAAAAAAGATGGGGAAAGCATGCCAGGAAGAGGTGAGAGCAGGGCTGATTAGGGAAACACTAGTCCTCTGTGGTATTATCATCACTACCTGACTTTTCTCTTCTGGTTTTTTCAGAATTATGTATAACTGTGCCATTTGCATTCATAGGAGAAGAGAGCTTAATTTTTTCATCTTTAATTATGTATATAGAATCTTCTAGCTCTGGTATTTCTGTTCTTAAGGTTTACTTCATATCAAATCTTCCATATTACTGCTGCATCAGTCTTTCAGTTCTCTTTCTTGTATCCAACTAAAAGATACTCTCTAGTTACTTTGTGAGCACAGCCTAACACTGAGTTAAGGGTGTTAAATCTTCATGAAATCTAAGACCTGGTACACATGAGATGTTTTCTTCAGAGCAGTAAGAAGATTGTTGTCCTGACTCATCATTTTGGCTGTTGCTGCTTTGAGGGAGGTTTTTTTTTTTTTTTTTTTCATTTTTACCACCTACTTCACTGTATCAGACACAGAATTTTTTTTGCCTTTTTACAAAAGTCTGCACAGAACAAATCCTCACTATGGCCATCCCCTCTGGTTAGCAACAGAACTGAAGAATCCCATGCCTACTGTGACCGTGGGGACAGTTTTCTTGGCTCTGTTGCTCAGTTTTCCAGCATATCCCTTCACATTTTTTCTCCCATGCTGTGTGTCTCAGAGGTGTTGCCTTGTTAGCATCCCTCAGCACCATCTCACTGACTCCTTTCCAATCCCTCCTCAGTCCTCCTCCCTACAGTGAAGCCTGCCAAGCACCTCCTGTGTAACAAACTAGAGGTTATGATGAAGGGCAGGCAGTCCTCAGTCTGTCACCTCCGTGTGTTACTGATTGTGGCTCTTTCTTTTTCCCCATCTGAACCCATCTGCTGTCTTTTGCAGATACAGAGGAACTGCTTTCAGGCAGACATCAGGTCTTTGAGCAGCATAAAGCCCAGTAAGACACTTGTCTCAAAATGGGAGACAGCAGGGCTTCTTTTAAATGTTTTCCTTGAGGTTGACAATTAATATAAATTCCAAATCCCTTCCAGAGCTGCTGCAGTTGGAAACGTGTCTTATCTTGGAATCTCCCTTTTCCAGAACTGCAAGGCATTTTGGCTCCATTTATGTGAGTTTTGAAGACATCTGCTATGCATCAAAGAGCTATTTTAGATCATTGTAAAGGTTTCTAAAATATATCTCTCTCCTTCAATTTTTTTCATGGTTAAACTTGTGACTGCAGAACTAGAAGAAACAGTGTTATTGAGCTTGTGTGGGAGGCTTTGAATGGACAGGTAGTGAAATTAAGCCCATGTCAGGGGGCGAGAGGGCCAAATTACTTTTTCTTTGTGCACTCTCCTGAAGGAGTTCATTAGCAACTTTGTCTGCTGTTTCTTTCATTCATTGACTTCATCAATAGAGTTTGTTGGCTAATTACCTGAGTTAGGACCACAGAAATTATTGAATTCTTGTTGGCTGGGAAGTGGAAGATACAAATGCAAAGGGAAGACAGTGTTGGTACTTAGGCAGAGAAGATAGGGATGCATTTGATAGTTCATTTAAATGCTGCAGTCATAGCTTACTTATCTGCCTATCTGGGAAGTTTAAAAAAATTGATTTATAAATTGCTATGTTGCTTCCTGTTCTGGTTCTTCAGTGAGCAGTTGAACCAGATATTTTCTCACTTCAAGTGAGAAAGTCCTATAAGTCCTGACGCCCTCAAGCAGCCCACAGGGAAAAAACCTCTCCTAGCCCTGTGAGACAGCGAAAGTGTGACTGAGGTTGATGACTGTAGCACTGACACCTAGGAGGAAGGCAGGTAGGGGGAAAAATACTTTAATAATTCAATGGCAAATGACAATACAGATCAGCTTTAATTTGATGAAAGCAGGAATGACATTCCTTGGAACGATGCAAGTCCTTACTCTCCTCTTACCTTCCTCTTCAGATGATTGGCAGATTGTATTTTGACAGAGCAGGTGGAGAGAGTCACCCAGATCCTTTTCTTTTTCACCTGACAGGCCATTGTTCTGTAGGACATTGGCAACCTGCTCTGAGTAGCTGTGGATAATTTAACAGGCATTGTCTGGGAGCACAAACAGCTTCATTAGCTCTTCTCCTCCTGCCAGCAGAGCTCTTTTCTGGGATCATTGACCTGTACCTTCCAGCAGAAGGCCAGCACGTCTCTCCCTGCACATAGTCTGATCCCTTTCCTGTGATCCAGGACACAGCTCTAGGCTTGTTAAGCCTGCCACGCCTGATGACTTTTGCCACCCTGGTTTGTAATGGTAAGCCATGGCAAAGTCCATAAAACTGAAGATCTGAACTGGATTTGTCAGGAAATTGTGATGAGTTAGAGTGGGGTTGAGTATCAATGATGTGCTATGCAGTCTGCATGAATTAGCAGCTGTCAGCATTAGGAATACTTCACTAGGTAACACTCTGTAGTCTCATCTCTTGAAAGGGACAAAGATGCTTTGTGCCAAGAGTGGGTGGTACCCTATTGTTTTATTCTCCTTAATATTATCTCATAACCTGTCTAATCCATTCCCCACAAAGGTGTAGATTATTTTTTGTCACTGAATGCAATAACCTCAAATATCCCATAGCTGCACCATGAGGTCCCAACACAGGACCATTTATCACTTACCACACTGAGATGGTCTGTGAGGGATACCACAGGCAGCCTACCCACCTGTGGGTAGTTATGTTGGAAGGAGCTCTCTTTTCCCTGTGCCTTGTACCAGGATAACAACCAACACAGTCAAGAAGTAAAATAGGTCAGAGATGGTAGCCAATGCCTGCTTTCAAGCCCATATTAGTTTTACTCAGTGTCTCTACTGACTTATGTTTATTCAGGCTAATGTGTCTTCTCCCTACCTGTAAGCTGCTGAGATCACAGCCCAGAGTATAATTTATAATTTCTCATCTCTATGTCTTATTCAGAGCCAAGCTAGGTACCTGGTTGACTGAAAAAGAGCTTTCTGAGATGAAGAAAAATTAATGTACATTCATTTCCTTACCATTAAACTCTCAAGGGAAGCCCTAAAGAGTGGCCTCTTGTGAATCAGGTTTGCAACAATATGAACATGGACAGTTGTTACAAGGTCTTTGAATTACCAGAGATCTCACTGCCAATCCTTTTGCTGTGCTTGGGCAAGCAAATGCAGAAGAAAAAGCCATCTCCTGTGCTGAAAGCTTGTACTTGAGCTCAGAAGAGCAGTGCCATTCATGTTTCTACTTCTTTGCCACAAAGCATCAGTGACTGAAACCTGCCCAAGGGCCTTGCTCATGGGTGCTCTGGCAAGTGCCTTTAGTACCCATGCTGATGGCAGCCTCAGAGCTGGTGACAGGGATGCAAAGCTGCATTGACTAAAGTTGAGGGATTGAGTTACCAGCTGAGGAACAAGCAATTCCCTTTCTCTAGAGAAGCTACAGAGTATGAAACCTGCATAAAGCCTCTAGGTATCCCATTCCGGATCCAACTTCCTTGGCCTCAGCCCAGCAAGGCCACTTGATGGAGAAGAAAACACTTTGGGTTCTTCCAAATTCCACCTGACAGTCGAAAGAAACCCATTTTGGCTCAGAAAAAGAGCTTAGTTGTTACAGTGATAATCACAGCATAAGAAGAACCAGTCTAGTGCAAAGCAGATAAGTATTGATTGCAACACCCAAGTTTCATGTCACAGCATAAAATGAAAGGAGATGAGAAGGCTTGTCAAATATGCCAGTCTGATTCTCCCTAGAGGGTGCTAGAAATTCACATTGAGTCTTAGGGAATTTACCGTAGCCTGGGAAGTTTAGGAGGGATAGAGAATACAGAAATGTGCCTGCATGCCCAGTGTAATTGAGATGGTATACATATAATATGTTTATAAACAGCTGTAGAACTCATTGCCATGGAAAGTTATTAAAAGACGAGAACTTGGCAAGACTCAACCAGTTTGTGTATTCCTGAGGATAACCTGAACAAATCTGGATATTCTTGTTATTCACAATAAAAGTATTGAAAAGGATGTTAAACTTCATGCTTTGGGGCTCAGAGATCAGGATAAGACCTAAAGTGAAAGAGACAGATTATCTCACACCCCCGCTCACTTGTGTCTTTTTCTTCAGTGCATGCCAGTCTCCTTGTAGAGCAGAGCATTGGAGCAAGCAGAGACAGAGAGCTTTCTGAAGGCATGAGTTAAGGAGGCCATACTGGTCACAATGGGCAACTTTGATCATTATGTCCTGTGTTGGCTTGCTTCTCATTGCTGCCCAAGTCCAAAGCCTTGTTGCTTCACTTTGTGTTGCACAGGGAAACCCAGTTTATGCCCAAAGAAAGTAGCAAGCAGAAAACCCTCATCCAGAGTCACCACAAGTCAGCCCTGTGGTCAGTAGGCAGCAGTGGGAAGCAGATTTTCTGGTTATCTATAGCATTTGCGTTTAGCTCATCTTTCTGCTGCTCTCCTAAAACCTTAGTAAAACAGTTGTAGAGAAAAGCAGCCTTGTTTTGGGAAGCATGGGGTGGGGTTTTTACTTGGATTTGGTGTGGGTTTTGTGGCATTACTGTTCCAGTTCTTCTTATTTCACAACCTTTTCCCCAGGAAACTGTCTCAGGAAACTTGAGGTTTACAAGTTATTTGTTTAACAAAACAACTGAGGCAACTGATGATTTTTTAAACAGGTCTCCTTTTTCTATTTCTTTTTTTCCTTCTTTCATGTTAAAAATAATTTCTGGTAAAACATCTTCCACAGAGACCTTTCACTTTACCTCTTATACACTCCCAGTTTGTTTTAGCACACTTTCTGAGATGTCTTTTTCTCTTGATCTAGTCTTCATCTTATCCAATATGTAGGGGTAAAAAAAAAAAAAAAGGGAAGAGGATGCTGGCTCATAAAGAGCCTGGGAAACAAGCCAAACTTTCAACTTTTTCAGGTCTTCTCCAGAAGGCATCCAAAGTTGTTTCAACCTCTACTTGCTTCCCACTAACACTTTCTCCACATTTCTTATATTTTTAGAGGTCTGTTTTTCTTAGAGCCCCCAAGCCAGATCCATATTGCCTCCTTCCTCACCTGTAACAGACTTAAGTTGTGATGGTTCTCTCTCCCCAGCACACTTTATCTTCTTCCTTCTATGCCCAGCAACACATGCACTGCACAGGGATCCTTGCTCTTGTCATCTTGCAATAATGCCCTATTTGGTTACTGTGGGCTGTGATGCTGTTTCAGTACAAACACTGTTTATACATTAAATGTTCATTTTTTTTTAACAGCTTTGATTTCTCTGTGCTGTCCCAGGACAGAGAGGGAGAGCAATGCCTCATGAGTATTTTGGCATTTCTGAGGAAATAGACAAATAAAGCTGTTGTGAGGAAGAAATTTACCCTGCTGCCTACAGCAGTGGTTGGAGAGGAACATGTGGAGTCTTCTGGTCAGTGCTTGTCTGCTCCACCTCTTGTCTGTGTTGCAAGCTTGTCTGTGTTGCTGGCAAGATATAGCAACTCTGTACCAAGTTAGTTGCATTCCTGCCACATAAAAATGTTGCTCCTTGGAGCAAGTTGGAGTCTGGTAGAGTTGCCTCCTTTTCATCTTCTCCCAGATGGGTACCAATTCTAGTTGGTCATGCTGTTAAAGTCTTTTCCATGGCATTTTAAAGGCTGAGCTGGATTGTGTCCATATGAAAACTTTCCTCCACCTACAGAAAAGCAGCATTTTTCTAGTTTACTGCATGCTGTAATATTACTGTCTTTGCAATGCTGTGCCTCTACCCTCAAGCTTAGTGGTACTCAGTGGGAACACTCCTGTTTAGCTGGGGCATCCAGGAACAGCTAGCTGCTTTTCCTCCCCTACCTCCATGAGCCAGTCTTGGAGGATCCCAGAGGGATCCTTAGATATGGGAGTGAAAACTGAGCACCCCAGAAGATGAGTATTCAAAATCTCCCATAATTAATGATGACAGGAAAAGGAATTTCCACTTGCTTTCACAAGCAGGATCACAACAGCAGCTTAATGAACTTTCCAATTCTCCATCATTCCTACCCATTCCACAGACCCATTAAAATGAAGGGACTTTTTTGTCCTGACTAGGACAAAGAGAGGAGAGGTCTCCTAGGCCTGCCCTGCTGGGACTGGTAGATGCAGTCCATCTGGCTGCCTTCCCTGTCAGCCTTCCTTGTTCTCCAAACACACCATTTAGCACTCAGGTAGTCAACTGCAGTAAAGAAGGGTGTCTGAAGGGAAGGTTACAGAGTGCAGGACACTGATGAGGTGTGGATGTGTGTGCTGCTGTGTCTCCCTCTAGTGATCTGTACTCACAAGTCTGCTTTGGGTCCTTTGTGCTTGGAGCTGCTGGTTGGGTGTCAGAGCTTCTCTGGATCCACCCGAGTAAAAGGTGGATATTTTAGGACTGGGTCCCATTCCCCCTGCCACTTAGAGGTCATATTCCCCATTGGCTGCTCCATGTTTGCAGCTAGGGTTTTCATTTGGAAATTTAAATGTGCTTGTAAAGATACAGAGAGGTTGATTGTGAATTAAAGAGAGAAAAAATTCATAGCATGTTAAATGGAATAGTTTCAATTCAAACATTCTTAAGAAAGCTAGCCTTAAGAAAAAAATGGGGAGGCTGCATTTTTTTCCTTGTAGCTGTAATCTATAAGTGGTTTCACTTAAGGCAAGCATATTTCTCACTCTCTCTTCACAGTAGGAGAGAGGAACACTAATAAAAAGGGAAAGTTAAGGTAGTAGCTTATGCTTGGTCAATGCTTTTTTTTTTTTTTTTTTTCATTTTTTCATTTAAAGGGAGAGAGCACCATTTTGTTATTATGCTGTTATGTGACTACAACTGATCTCAGTGGCTGCACTGACTTCAGTGTCTGATATATTCTGCACTGGAGCCAGACCTACTGTCTCATCTCAGGACCACAGTGAGCATGGATGACAGCTCACTGGACTGCAGCACACAGGTCCTGCCAGGACAGGATGTCTGGAGGGAGTTTCCCTCCAGACAGCCCCAAAGCCTTCACCCCTTCAAGCATCTCTTGCACAATTATCTTACTGTCTCTTGCCTCTGTCTCCACCCCCACACCAGTCCCAATCATGAAGCTGGTTATATATTCCAGCTCTAGAGATAGATGGAAAGTAGTGCAAGAGAGAAGAGCAGGGTGTAGGGAGAAGCAGATTATTTGCAAGGGTCCTCCTGTATGTGTAGATAACCCAGGGCAAAGAGAAAGCCAGCTTTAGGGGCAAGATATCCTGAAACTGCTTCAGCAAGGTCAGATGTCACTCAGCCTCCTGCAGTGTGGAGCTTTTCTCCCAGGCCTGAATACAGTTGTAGTGGAAGTGGGAGTCTCCCAGCTGAAGGCACTGAGCTATTTTGGTAGCACCAGGCTGCGACAGACCCTGGTGTTGTGAACACTTGTGCTCTGTTTGCTTCGTCAGCCTCCTTTCCGAGCCTTTCAGAAATATGTCTTCACAACATCCCTCCCTTTTCTGTCTGAAGAAAAGCGTGAGAGACTGGAAACATGATTCAGGGGGTTATTTTTTTCTTAGGAGGTGCATGTACAAAAGCATTGTTCTTATTTCTTCTTCGGATCCTCTTTTCTTTCGGAACAGCACCTGAAAAATACGACTCTTCTGATGTACTCTGTATTTTTTCATGCACTGGCTGAACAAATCATCCGTTCTCATAAACTCCCAGTGAGTGCCCACCGCAGTGTTACTGCAGCAGAGGAGCAAAGCAGAGGGGCTGGGAGGGGATGGGGAGTGCAGGCCCATCCAGGGGAGCAAGAGCTGTGCTCTGATGCAGCCTTTGAATTTCACGCCCCGTTTGGAGTGACTCGAGCCCTTGGAAAGATAAGCGTATCCTGCCAAAGGATCAGTACAATCTGCAAGGTAGAAAAGTGTAATGCAGGTATTGGTGGTCTGGAAAAGGCAGTGATTGTGGGAGATTTCAGTTGTACTGGCTGAGGGCAGGGGCAGATTGGAAGGGTCATGGAGTGAGGACAGGACCATATCTCTGGCACTGCAGAGCACATTCGAAGAGCCCACGCCTTGTCTGGGCTTGTATCCCAGGAAAGGCACCAGTGGGAGATGAGATTGCTGCAGTCTGGGGAAGGCAAAAGCACAGCAATGCAGTCTCCCAGGGGCTCCTGAGGCTCCTCATAAGGGTGCCTGTGGGTCACTGCCCTGTTGCATGTGCCTGGCTGAGAACTGCTGGCGGGATCATCCTAATTACGAGCACTGTAATGGTGGCCATATGTCACTGACACCCTCCTTACCTGCTGTGCAGCCTGTAGATTTGTAAAAGCTGCATGAGTATGCAGGTGCACACTGCTGCATGCATTATTTGTGAGCACCTGACTGTGTGTTTATTGGTGTGATCACCATGCTGGTGTCTGTCCATGCAGTTTGCTGCACAGATAAGCTTTTTGATGTTTACCTGCCTTATCCACCAACCTCAAAGGCTTGCATTTCCTCTAAAGCAGAATTGTGAAACATAGCAGTAAGCATGAAAAGTAAGAGCAGAGTACCTGCCATGGTTCTGTACACCTGTCCAAACCCTGGCTGTACATGCTAAACTACAGCTGCATGACAGGGTCAAAGATTTATTATTTTTAGAGTCAGTCACGATAGGAGACAAAATTTCAGAAGTTCCCCAAACTGCAGAAGCTCAGGTCAGACTCCAAACTCTTAAACTCCAGCCTCTCTCTGACATGCTTGCTTTTATCTACTGCATTTATCTCTGCTATATTTGGGCATCTTCCAAGCAAATAAATAATTGGATCCTGCTTCTGTCTCCCCTTCTGCCCAAGGGACTTAAAGTTAATTTGTGCTGACTGTTGGGCTTTGGGTATGTGGTGGGTTGACCTTGGCTGGATGCCAGATGTCCACCAAGTCGCTCTATTGCTCTACCTCCTCAGCAGGATGGGGCATGGGAAAAAAATAAGATGGAAAAAAATTATGGGTCAAGATAAAGGCAATTTGAGAAAGCAAAAGCAAAGGCCACTTACAGAAGCAAAGGAAAACAAAATATTTATTTTTACCCTCTAATTGTCACCAGCAGGCAATCTTCAGCCACTTCTCAGGAAGCTGGGCTTTAGTACATGTAGTGGTTTCTTCAAAATGCAAACATCATAGTAATGAATGCCCCCACCCTTTCTCTTGGCTTTTATTGCTGGGAAAATGCCTAATGGTATGGAATATTCCTTTGGTCAGTTTGGGTCAGATGTCCTGGTTGTGTCCCCTTCCAAGATCTCACTCATCCTCAGCCAGCTGGTGAGGGGGAATGTTGAGACAGCCTTGATGCTGCGCCAGCACCCCTCAGCAGTAGAAAATACCCAGGGTGTTATCAACACCTGCCTAGTTCCCAGTGCAAAGCACAGTGCTCTGAGGTCTGCTGTTGGGGAAATAAACTATCTCAGCCAAACCCACTACAGGGGAGAGGCTGCTGTGACAGAAGGAACTCAGGGTACATATAGGTAGATGGTCCTTGCACTGTGAAATTCTAAGTGACCCCATTTCCTGTGGGGAGATCTGCAACCATTTGATTGCTGTGAGTAGGATTCCTTGTGGCTCTTGGGGGACGACACAGGGATACCCATGTTCCCTAGATATTTCTTCAGCAAGCTTCACCTCAGATGCCTGGAGTTGCATGCACCATAACTTGAGTGAAATACAGACCCATGGAGAGGCAAGTCACTCCTTGCAAGAGGCTGGGATGGGTCTTGGAGTCCATGCACAGAGCAGAGCCTGTAAGGGACTTGGGAACAAAGAAAAGTCACATTTACCATGCAGCATCTCCTGCATGAGACCCAGGGAAAATGAGGGAAGGAGACTGTTAACTTGAACAGACAAAAGTAATTAGAAGACTAAAATAATAGATTAATGAGCAGGCAGTGTCAGGGGAACTTATTAATTATCAGTAGAGGATTTCCTTCAGTGTGCAGCCTGGCCGAGGGCATGCAAGATAGCAACTAAAACTCAAGTCCCATTTAAGGGAGTTGCTAAGGAATTAGCAGCACTGGGTGTCTGGAGAACGATAGCAGAGGTTGACTTAAATGCTTCCTTTGAATCTTGTGTTCTGTGTGGCTCTGGTAATGGCTGGGGATGAGGGGGATCTGGGAAACACTAGATTGTATCTAACCAATGTTAATAATGGCTCAATAAAAATGCTCTGATAAGAACACATTAAAGTTGCACTGTTAAGCACTCACAAGCCTGGTAAGGTGAGATTTAAGGTTACAGATGCAACCTTAACTCTTCTCCTGCTGAGTGTACCTTAGCAGGCAGCTTCTAATTAAGGGGCATTGGGCTATTGCTCAAGTAATATATCATAACATCACTTAATGCTCTCTTTGGCTTCGGACAGGAGCACACAGTGTCTCATAATATTGTGGGTTTGTCAGTGTGTGCCTGATGAAAAAGAGTCCATTTTAATTGTGGCACTGAGCATACTGCATTAGTTGTACTGGAACAAAGCTTGGTGGTTTAGAACATGAGGTCCACTTAGACTGTTCAGATGCAGGGCAATCCACCACCCATTCTCTCAGGTCAGCATTTCACATGTCAGAAAGATGTAGTCATGGAAGATGTTGACATTAGATGTGTTGAAAATGGAGCTTTCCTTTCTAAAGACTGATTTCTGCTCATTTAGCTCAACATATTGTGGTTTTTTTGCCTTTCTGAAGCATTAGATTGTCCACATGGTGAGGTGGTACTCTGTCCCATCAGACTGTGCCACAAAATAATGCCTTTCATCTATCACTGAGGAGGTACCTGTTCACATATCAGCATGTTTTCCATTTAACATTCCTACATTTACAACTCCGAATCTCATTGCATGTACTAAGGTTGTGATATAATGGGGAAAAGATAAAATCTAAAGGGTAAATTTGTTCTTGGGGAACATTGCAGAAGTGAATGGATTCAGTGGTTTTAAACCAGATATCATAGATCTAACATCCTTGCTTAACAGCAATGCTGAGTTGTTAGCCTGCTCATTGAACACAAAGTTCTTTGAGGAGAAGCCATCCCTTCTGCTGTGTAAGTCCTTGAGCAAAAATATCTGTCCTTCCCTGCATACCCTTACTTCAGGAGCCTGAGATTTCTCAGAAGTCACCATCCATGCATTTGGCAAACCTGATCTCCAGCACTCCTGTTATCCCACTGCTATCCCACTGCTCCTCCTTGCAGCTGTGTAGGGAGGCCTGCTTTGGTTGCATTTGGAGCAAATAGTCAGCAGTGTTGGACTATGAGTTTTTTCAAATCTGTTGGGCATCATGTGAGCTGGGGTGCAGATTTGCATGTGAGTTTGAGAGCATCTAAAGCAGTTCAGATGCCCTGAGCTTTATTTTTTGCATTTTGGATCACTATCTAAAGAACAGATGGGGATGGCAAAGGCAAGGGCAGCAATTTTAGCAGCATCTAGAGATCTGTAGATATTTTTAAAGTTTTCCAAATGTGTTTTGTCTGTCCTCAGCAAGACACAATTGTGTTGTGAGAGCTGCCCCTTAGAGGCAGGTGCAGGCTGGTCAGAGTGGAGCAGAAGCTCATCAAGAGTGTTACATGTGAAAAAGAAAGGTCACATAAGCCCAGGTGGCCCTCCAGGAGACAGGCTGGGTGGCTGTGTGAGGAACAGATCTTATGTGCAAAGTATGAGAGAACACCTGCAAGGAGACAAGGTAGGGAATTTCATAGAAAGTCCATAGTATGGAGAAATATGCAGATTAATTCCCACAGACCTGTACAGATCTGAAGTGAGCTAAAAATTTCCTTGCTCGGAGACTTTGGGGATCACTGAGCAGAGTTTGTTTAAAAGAAATGAGCTTCATCTGAGAGGTTTTGCAACTTGTGCTAATGAGAGTCTGTCTGTCAAACTTAAGTGGCATCAAGTGGCCCAGAACAAGGGCTCTTGGGCGTTAAATGGTTCCTACCAAATACCAAGCCCATTACCAGGATTGGCTGTTGTGGCCCTCTAAACGGCAAAAGTGATTAAATTGGTCGTTATGAAACACTAAAGATGCATAATTATGAAAAATAAGGTTTGAGTAAGAGGCGATTTCAGCTCACTCACTGCTTTGTATCTCAAGAAGGAATCAATGTAGAAATGTTTTAAAAGCATCCAAGGGTTGCCCCTTGTCTGGTTTTCTCCTGACAGTCTGGAAATTATGAATGTGTTTGGAAGTGAAGGTGTTTTTCCAGTCTCTAGGCAGATATAAAAGCTGGAGACAGAATGTCCCAAGTCCCCCTCTCTGCATGAATGTGTTTCATTGTCCAGTCTCTCCCCTCTGTTTGCTAAGGTGAGGTCCAGTGCACAACTTCCCTTGCTCACCCTGGCACAACAAGCCACAACTCTTGCCCTTTCTGGGAGGGAGGGAGGGAGGGAGGGAGGGAGGGATTTAAATTCTCAAAGTGTCAAGCTCAGGCAGTGCTGCCAGCATGGGCACAGGTATGTTTTCTTCTCCTAGTGAATCCTCAACTGTTCCAAAGTGCTCTTCTCCATGCCATGGAGAGAGGCTTTCTAGGAGTTAAACAAAGGTGTGTTGCAAAAAGAGAGTGTTAGGCTTTGGTCACTGTGCACAAGAGGGCAGGGGGCACTGAGTATTCATGGAACTCTCTACAGATGGCCAAGGGAGTTGAACAAAGAGTTGCAGAGCTGTTACACATTGTTGAGCATGGAGTGTTGCAGTGGTGTTGCTTCAGAGCACCCCTCAGATGTTGTTCTCCAATGAAGAGGCTGGAGTAGCACCAGGCACAGAGCAGAATGTGAGCACAGGGGTTCTCTGGCACAACTCAGTCTACCCAGACTTCCTAAAGTTCTGATGTTCCTGGTTTGCACAGACCTTCAGCAGGAACAGATTATTTATTCATTTTACTGTATTTTTAGTTCTCTCCCTCTTTAGTGCCACCCCAGCCCTAGAAGAGTTTTATAGCCTCCTTAGAAAGAGTAATAGTGGTTCTGAGTTATGTTCAGCCCCTGGGGCACTCTGTTCTCCTTGGGCTGCTGCTTCTCACCAGGTGTGCAGTTGCTGAGCCACCGAGCCAAGTGCTTGTTTCTCTTGTCAAAACTAAGCGGTCACTGGGGATGTGCTGCTATTTACATTCCATTATTCCTGTATGAGATATGTAATGTACTAGGAGATCATACCCAAAACTCTTCTGACCATTCATCTCCCTCATCTGTCTGTCTCTGCTCACCTTCCTTCCTCGTGTGACAGCTGATGTTGAGTATCTTTCAGGAACTTGATTTGTTTGTAGATCAAATGCCTTTAAAAAATGATCAGACATTGCTTGGCATCAGAGTGTGTCATTTAAAGCTGTAGCTGCTTTTAAGAAAATACTCTCTGTGTGTCATTTATGGCATTATTCATATCCCAGAAGACAAGTAATGTCATCTGCATATCAATGTGAGATTGTGCGGGCCAGTAGTCTGCTGATTTGCCGTATAAAGTTGTGTTTTCCTCAGTACTCCTGTGGCTGCCATAGTCAAAATAAAATGTACCATGTCTTCAATGGAAAGCCAGCTATCTCTGCCTTTTGAAGGGGCTGCACTCTTCACAGGGATAGAGTTGTAACACTCCTCTTGGCACCTACCTGTGCCTCCAAACCTAATACTACTCAGCCAAATTTGACCTGTCTAAAAAACTACTTGAGTTAATTTAAACAGAGTGAGATGCATCCTGAAAAGTTTCAGACCACTCCTGAGGTGCTGATAAGAGGACAAGTTGTGAAAATGATTTGATTTAAATCCTAAGATGTTTTAAATTTTTTCTAATTTTTTTCACAGCTTCTTGCAATTTACACAAAGTTGCTGGCTTAATTCCACAGTTGTACAGGAAAAGATTATTCTCTGTAAGGGTGAATGTTTCCATGAATTCT
This sequence comes from Urocynchramus pylzowi, assembly GCA_013397555.1. Lineage (NCBI taxonomy): Eukaryota > Metazoa > Chordata > Aves > Passeriformes > Fringillidae > Urocynchramus > Urocynchramus pylzowi. The sequence goes on along the minus strand of VZRH01005667.1, from coordinate 87,478 downwards.
GTTTATGGGAATGCAAAAGTATTTCATTATTGCAGCTCTCTTTCAGGAAACACAGTGACCACTATGAAGTTCTTTGCCCACATAGTAGCTTGTAGACTTTTTTAAAAATGTCTACATTTAAATTCTTCTGAAATCATGAATAAACTTGTCTAAATTTCCCATGTTATTGGCCTAGCTTATTCTAAGTAATAATAGGGTTGTGGTTGTCATTGACTGTGAATTTGACACTATGGGTGTTTGTATCAGGACCTAGCTCACATGAGGATTAAGCTGTCTCACTGAAAATGCTTCTTTGCAGAAAAAAAATGAAAAATTAGCCCAGATGCCTTGAAAGCCTTTATTTGTGTTCAGAGACCAGTTTTTCACAAAGTTATGTACTAGAGAGCTTGCAAGAGAGAATGAGTCAAAAGCTGATCTGGATTTCACATGTGGAACCTTTTCCCAGCATATTTCATCTTATAATTTGGCCTGTAAGCCCCAACTGCATGTAAATCAGTTGCTCTTGACAAGGGTGGTTTGGATGACAAAAAGTGTGTGTGGGAAGCTCAGGTTTTTAACCAAAGAGATTTTCATATTATTTGGAAAGGCCTCAAGACCTCCTCAAAGTTTATAGCCTTTGTGGCCAGGATTTCAGTGTCTGGGAATTGTACCTAATGAGGGAAGCTGCATGTTTTTAGCCCCAAATTGAATATACTGTTGGCAAACATTGCCCTGTGACTGTGGTCTTACTGATATTTGCTGTCATTTTGCTGAACTTTATCACATCACTCCATTTTGAAATTCCTGTTTTAATCTAGTGGTTATACAATGTCAATAAATCTAGGCGGGACTGTTGCAAATTCCTGTTTCCACCTGTCAAACCCTAGCTTGGAAATTCAATTTTAAGGTTGTAAATAGAATACATTTGGACTTGTCTTCACATTGCTGTGTCAAATGGTGTGCATTGTCTTTATGATGCTGGAAATAGCTTCACAAGGAGACAGCTTTGTTCTGGAGAGCTGTCCAGAAGAGACTTTTTGAAAGTGACTTTAAATATAAAAGTACCATCAAAATACTAATGACAGCAAAGGCTATTCATTTAGCTAGATAGTCTGCAAACTCAAAGACCCTTCTACTAGCTCTTGTTTAGTAGACATCAACCTAGCAGAGGAATACCAAAATTATCCCTCTGTTGCTTGGCTCTTCTTTTTCTCACTGTTTGTAATGTAGGCTCTCTCCTCTCCAGAATTCCCCATGTCAGGAAAAGAAAATGGAGAGAGGTACCCTTGTCGATAGCTCTTCCATCAAAGCCTGCCTCATTTATATGCAGGCAATAACTAAATGATGCCTGTGGGGAAAGGCAACAGAGACAGGCCTGGCTGAGCAGTTTTAAGCGATCCTTTCCCATATGCATTTTTCAAGTGTTCTGAAGGCCGTTTTAAAAGGTAACTTTGCTTTAAATTCCTGGACTTGCAGGAGTGTGAAGAAGCAGGATTATTAAAACCATGCAGCCCCCTTAAGTATCTGAAAGAGAGTGCAGCTTGTACTGAGGTGTTGCACAGGAAGATAAGAACATTTGCTGCCTCAATATGCTGTTCCCTAAATGGGTCTGGCAGTCTCCAAAGCATTTGTCCTATAAATGTGGTGCTCAGGACAGGAATGTAGCTGGAACCTCTTCTCTTGTCAGGAGCTGGAAGTTTTGGGGCTATGAGAGAGAAGGAGTGATAATTGTCAAAGAGCTTTGAGCAGATGCCCATGGGGGAAAGGAGGCTTTGCTACAGGATGCCTGTCTCAAGGGGGAACCCCGCACATGGCGATGCACAATCAGCATCCTCAAGGGCTCCAAGAATGAGGCTCCCTCTGCTTCTGCTTCCTTAGGTCATTAAATAAGCACTGCTCTGGCACTTGTCTTTTCTCCTCATATCAACATCAGAAACCAATATTCATGGCCTCTTACATCCTTCCCCCCGCTCAGTGCTGGCAGCTGTTCTCTCACCCCCTTCCTGCACTTGAGATACCTGCTGCAGTAATGGGATCCTCCTGCAAGCTCTTTAATTGAAAGGAATTTCTGTCTGGCCTGAAGATGTCAGGAGGCTGACGGAGACGTGTTTCTATAAAATGAGGCTTGATCTACAGTGCAACAGGCAGCGTCTGGATCACTGAGAATCCTTCACACTCGCTGCCTTCATCCAGCTTTTCGAGGGCGGGGGGGCGTTAATTAGGGAGCCTCAGCCAGGGTGTGGGAGCTGGAGACCCCTCTGGCTCAGCTGCCAGCTCTCCCTCTGCAGCTCAGCCCGCGAGGTGCCATTGCTTCCTTTCCACATGGCGCGTCCCCTTGCCTGCTGTGCTACTTCCATTTCTGATTCCCATCAATTTGAAACAGAGCCCTGCTGACCCTGCTGACCGCTGCTCATACATCTCCCGGCATGGTTAATAATAATGGCCTCTGTGGGAAATGATGGGCTGAGACAGAGAGAGGACATAATGATGCTCTGGCTGGGGGTAGGCAGAAAGAGGAAAGTGAAGTGACAAGCAGCTAAACAGCCAGAGAGGGGTATGATGATAAAAACAAACAAACCTGCAAATGTCTAAAATTCCACAGCGATGGCATCCCTGAAACAAATGGGGAGAGACAAGCTTGAGTCCCTAAGGGAGAGAAGAGGGGGAAAAAAGAAAGAGAGAGAGGAAAGCGAGCAGAGAATCAGCCAATAATTGAAATGGCATCAGGGAGAAAAAGAACTGGAAAGCACAGACAGGCTTGGAATTGGCAGGTGGCAAAGAAAGAGGATGAAAGATGGAGAAAGAACATGAAGGAAGGAAGATGCGGATGTATGGAGTGAAACAGAAGAGTGGAGGGGATGGCTATATGGATCTAACAAAAGAAAATAGGCACTGAACAAGGGGTGGGGGAGCACAGAGAGGAAGAGAGGGAAGAGACCCATGTATTGGCAGAGGAAGAAAAGCATTGAACCAGGGTAGAGAAAGGAGAGAAAACAAAGTATTTGGGCTTAGAAAGAGGGAGGAAAGGAGAAAGAAGTGGAAGAAAGAGTTAAAGAGCAGGTTGAAGACTTTGGGGTTGAAGACCCCAGGTCTGTGCCAATAAAGTTCACCAGAGACCACAAAGAACAGGGTTTGGAAACCTGGTGGCACCTGACTTTGAAAGGCTTCATCAGTCCCCTACAGCTGCTTGGGGTCCCAGTGTAAATTCCAGGGAAGTGTATTTCATTTTTGAGTAAGCAAGGTTTGATTTTGATGGAAAAGCTTTTGGCCCTGCACTGCAGGCCCTCTGCCCATGGCAGATAGCAGGCAGATTTTTTGGGGTATTACCATAGCAATGACCATGACCCCAGCAAGGAAAGCAGCAGGCATCTCTTGGTTGGGCAAACCAGCCACTTCCCTGCTCAGTGTTTGCTGGGTAATTGTCCCTAGTGCCTGATGCTGTGGCAGAAGAACGTTTCCTTCTGTTGGTAAAGCAGACCAGTGCTGACATCATGCACTGTCAGAGACGTTGCTCTGATGTGCAAACAGTTGCTGCTGCCCTTGGCACTTATTAATAACCAATTATGTGTTCATCTGTGTTTCCTGGCTCTATTTTTTAGCCCCACACAGAGGAAATCAGAGAAGATGGTTACATATCCTCTCTGTAATTTCTGTCCCTCAGCTGTGGCTGGGAGGAAGAGAAGTGGCAGTTGTTGGAACAGCACTGCCGTGGCTGTGCTGCAGGGAGGTTAGCCAAAGCACAGGGGTGAGCTGTGGCTGCTCAGGCTGAAGTGTGTGGGCAGATCTTTGGCAGGGTTCACCACTCTTCTTAGCTGCTCACGTGCTCAGTAGCTGAAGGCCGTTTTGCAAGCAATCCTCCGTGGTCCTTCACTGAAACACTGGCACTCGTGTCCTGGGTTCTGTGCTCATGGCTGTGCCTGCCCTCCTGTGTAACGCTGCATAAGCCAAGGATCTTTATATGCACCCTTTTCTCTTCCCCAAAAGAAATTACTCCATCAGTCATGAGAATTTTAGATTTCATCTATTTCTAAGATACTTATGGTTTTTTTGATGGGATGGAACAGATATGCTTTTATAGTGAGCACAAAAATAGAATCATAGAATCATCAAGGTTGGAAGATACCTTTTAAGATCATTAAGCCCTGCCATCCACCCAGCACTACCATTGTAACCCCTACGCCAGTAAACCATATCACCCTGCGCCAGATCCGGGCACCTCTAGGAATGGTGACTCCACCACCTCCCTAGGCAACATTTTCTGATGTCTGACCACCCTAACAGAGGCTTGGTTTGGTATTTTTTTTCCTAATGTCTCATCTGAACCTCCCTGTCTTGTCTCAGTTTAAGGCCATTTCCTCTGATCCTCTTACTGCAGGCATGGTAGAAGAGACCAGCCCCCACCTGGCTACAGCCTCCTTTCAGGCAGTTGCAGAGAGTGATAGAGTGCCCCCTGAACCTCTTCTTCTCAAGACTAAACAAACCCACCTACCTCAGATACTCCTCAGAAGATGTCTTCTAAGCCTTTCACAAGTGTTCTTGCACTTCACTGGACGTGCTCCAGAACCTCAATGTCCTTTTTAAAGGGAGGGGCCCAAAACTGAAAGCAATGGTTTAGTTTGGGGTCACAGGTGCAAATGCATGTAAAAATACAAAATTTGCTTACTTCATATCTTCCATTTGTCAAATTGAGGCAAGTCTGAAAAGCAACAAGAAAAACAGCACAAACAGAAAAAAAAAGTATTTTTTAAAGATCTGCATCAATATTCATGGAACTATTTCTCGTTGCTACCCTTTTTCACAGCCTTTTTTTCCAGCTCCTTAGAAACCACTCTTACCCCTCCCATCTTTGCCATTTCAGCTTCCACCTCTCTCATGCAGTGCTCAAATAAGCTCTCATTATTTTTTTTCTTTTCTGGAAAAGATGAGACTCGTTAGTATCAAATACAAGTGGTTGTGGCACAGAGAAAAAGAGTAACCTGGGTGAGCCTCCTGGCTGGCATTCAGATGGAGAGATTTGGTTTTCAATTAGATAATGCTCTCTGAAAACAGGACTGCTGGAGCACATGGGACAATATTGACTGAAGTACAAACCAATTCAGGGGGTGACCTTCATGCTCTTGCTGTGTAGCCAGTGAGGATGCCTGGTGTGTAAATGCCACCCTATCGGTATTCCTTTCGTGTGACTCGTAACCAGCCCGCACCAGGGAATGGATGAAAGGCAGCGTTCAGGTATGTAATATGATTATCAGGTGATACATCAGACTGCCATTCCACAAAGCCAAAGGGTCAACAGGACTGGAAAATGCATTTTGCAGCTTCTGGGAAGATGATTTTTTTTTTTTTAAAGATGACAGTGTCCTCAGTATAAAATGAATGAATAAGTACATCAAATAAATAGATATTGTGTAACATGGTTCCCACCTCTCCTCAGCTGACCAGACAGCTTCCAGTGAAACTACTAACTGTGTAGACATCATTGCTCATACTTGATCTGGTTTGTTTTTGCACGTGAGAGCAAAGTTCTGGCCTCTTCACTGTTTGGGGCATAGAGGAACTGGGGGGTCCATTCCTGCTATTTTCCTTAGCCCCTTGAGGTGGTGGTCTCCCTCACTGAATCTCAAGATACTCTCCATTTGGCAGGCACTGTGTCTGTACTCCCAGGGATGAAGGCAAGGCTGCCAGTCTGTTTATCAGTCCTGGTTCTTTTCACTAGCATGCCTAGGGAAGGTTTCGTGCTGGGCATTTGCATCCTTACCAGCCTGCCAAAGGTTTGAGTCAAATCACCTTTGCCTCACAGAATAATGTACTTTTTCTCAGCAGTCAGCCTTTACTTGGCCTTTGACTGGATGACCTGACTGCCTCACATATAGGAGGATGAGAATGGAGACTGTTATTACAACTGGCTGAAGTTGTGCTGATTAAAGTTTTAGCAAAACACACTCAACTGTTTGCTCCAGAGAGACTACAGCTGCGGTAATGCTATAAATCATTAACATCAACCTATTAAAATAGGTTCCCAGGCATTTGCACTGCTTCTGCTGAACTCCAGTGTGAGGAATAGCCTATGATGCCAATTCCTGTCTCAAAGATCATCCGTGTGATCTCACCAGTACCATTGTTCAGGCTGCTCGAGTAAAACCACCAGGATCAAAAAGGGGGAGGCAACAACAGACACAGACAGAAGGTTTCTGGTTTGTAAATGGACACAGATGCCCAAAAAAAGCTGGGAGCCATTATCACAAGGCGCCCAGAATAGCTTTTGCTGCAGTCAGTGAGAGCAGCTTTTAAGACAGACACTTTCTTTTCTCACAGCTCAAAGAGCAAGTAACAAAAAGAAGTAAACCTTAGAGCAGAGAAATGACCTCTGAATTTTCTCAGGGGAAAAAAAAAAATGGATCTCTTGAACTGAAAAAAAGATGTGGCTGAGCTTTGTGAAGAAATACTCCTTCCATTGAGGGAAAAAAGAAAATGTGATAAGATTTTGCTGTAGCTAAATTTTAAGGCCAGAAAGGGTCATCTAGTTTGGTTTCACACATCGCACAGTCCAGTAAGATCTGGCATGGCAATTTCTGTGTCAAGCCCATAACATATATTGGAAGAACAGTCCAGATTTCACAAGGGTCTAGGTGGCACCACTGTGGCCCTTCTCTGTGGCCTGTGCATGCTCCAACAGAGTGCCCAAGCACTGTGTCCCCTCTCAAGAGACTCCACTAATCCTGGCATCCCTAAGGCATGGCCTTCTGCCCTTCCAAACCAGGTTTTCTTTCCATGGAGAACTTCACACAGCCTGTGGGGTGTATGGAGGAGCAGGGGAATGAAAGCTAATGAGATAAAATATAATCATAGCACTCCTTCACACTCACAAGCTGCTCAGAACAGGTTCTGGGGATGGGCTGTCATTTGTCTTCCAAACTGGCTCGAGCTGGCTCACCTTTCCCCCACTGAAATGCTCATGCTTTGAGAGCCTTAGGTGAGAGAGCATAACAACTTCACTGCACTTAGGACATCATTGTCAAATTGAAGGGCTGGGGAGGAGCCACTTCACCCGAGGAAAGCATTTGCATTCAGAGACTGCTTAAGTGCAGACAGCTTCCTCTCCATGGTCTTGAAGGGGAGCCAAGCACCCTCTTGCAGTTTGCCTGTTCAGGGAAACACTTTGAGTTTTAGAGTGTGGACAATGAGGGGGGAAATGAGCAGGTGGTTCCTAGGAATGCACAGCTTTCTGTCTCACTGCAAACACTCCAGCATGGAAGATGTTAATTTTTACCACTTCAGGTGTAACTCTGGAGAGAGAGGACAAAGTCCTGCAAATAGGTGAGGAGAGGAAATCGTAGCCTTGAGGAGGGTCCCATGTAGCAAAAGATTTTGTGTAATGTTTACAATTTACGGAGGGTGTTTTAAGTGAACACTAAATGGAGTTGGAAACAGAACATTCTGAAGGGAGCATCTGGTTGTGTTTTGGGCTGTTTCACTGCATTTATATGTGTGCATTTTATGGGAGTCTGACTTCGTATCTTCATGTATCCTAACTTCGGAGCAGCGGGATCTGCTGCAAACGAGAAAGAAATTGGAAAAGAAAGTGTAACTGGGTGTGAGCTGTGCCCTGAAGAGCCAGGGATCAGACAGTGCACAGGAAAATGGATCAAACAGAAAAAATCAAGAGCTCCATCAAGAAGGGGACAGGCAGAAAGGCTTTGCATAAGTTGGAGAGAAATTTGATATGTTAGATCATTGGAAGAAATGTTAATTTGTGTGCAACCAGACACAGTTGATACCTGCTCCAACTTGCTTGAAGAAATGGAGCAATTGGAAAGAATTTGATTCTGGAAAGTCAAAGATGGCTTTAGGTTGTCATTCTTAGCTTTATCTGTCAGAGCTGCCCAGCTGTTTGCCCTCTATGAGCCAGGGTTGTTTGCTTTTTTTGTGGGACTGTGGAGACCAAGGTGCATCCTCTCATGCACACACAGGTCTCATGGATCTCACTGTCTCACAGTAACCTGGAAAAGGGAACACTTCTTTGAAAGTGTGAAGTGTACTGACTTCTGAATATCCTTGCAGTTTTCCTTCTGAATTCTTGGGTTGGACAACACTAGAAGGCCGAGTAAATCACTTGACTGGATTTCTGTGATGTCACTGGGTGGAAATTGCTATTGTCATAGTTTACTGCTACTAGTTTGTGCCTACTTATTTATTTATCATCCAGGGATCTCAGAGTGGTTTACAATAATGTGCTGTTGGCTGTTAATCCATGAGACAGGGAGCCAATTATTTCTAATTCTAAATCCAACTTTATCCAAATTTGGAGTGTCTGTCCAACAAGTTTCTTCCCCTGTTGGTGCCTCTGGAAGCAGGGACTGTTCCCTTGCATCCGATCAAGCCCCTTGAACAGGGCATGCCCCTACTACCTAGCACAGCTGGTATGGAGCAAGGAGAAGCTGGAAGCTGTGGTCCTTTAGAAATCCCACCTATTCTGTGTATTTTTCATGGCTACATCCCGCTGCCTTGGTAGCAGTATGAAAACAGCTGCAAGGAAATGAGGTGAAGCTCGTGGCTATCCTTTAGAACTTGAGATGCTCCAAAGGGGCAGCTCCACTTGAAGCATGTGAATGATCTCTCCATAGCCAGCATGGAGTCACACTAGTGCTTACAGTCATTCCCTGGATTCTGGAAGTGCTGTGGACCTCATGGGAGGCAGCAGGGCTGGCGCTTATGTGGGCAGTTTAAGCCTGATGGGACAAACAGTGAAGACACTGAAGCAAATGTATATAGGCCCAGCTGTATGTGGGCACATTTAATGCATAAGTCCTGTTGCCTTAAGCAGGTTCAAATCTCAGGTTTTATACTGTAATTTTTCTCACTGTGTGATAATGCAATTTAGTGGATAGACTTAACACAAAGCTGTTGGTTAATTTGGAAATTTTAGGAGCATTAGCAAATTTGGGAATTAATGTATTTTGAAGATTCCAAGCTTATTAAAATTTGGGATTTAGGATAGGCTTGTCACAAGTTAGACAAATTATCTTGAAACTCAGAAGTAGAAAAGGATGTTCAAGGAGAGATGCATGTTACCATACCAACAACTCAGAGAGCCGGTGTTGAATGTGTATATTCCCTGTCTCCCAGATCTTCTGACTTTGTGGAAGATGTCTGAGTGGTAAGAAATATGATATATTATTTGTGGACCACAGATAATCTTACTATACCATTCACATAAAAAGGGCAGAAATAGCTGATACGTATTCCCTGATTTAGAGTAATAGTTGTGAAATGGAGATTTACAATCTCTGTCCTGTAAATAGTGTTCTGTAACTGAGTCATGATGGAGAGTGTTAAACAACTTGGATAGAGCAAGCCTGCCACTATTTCCACATGAGGACTTTTCCCCTGCTGTGTGACCACAGATATTCCAGCAATAGCATTTTGAACAGACCTACAAGTCGTTTCCCATACGCATTCAGTCTGCTCAGGAGCATACTGTAGGTGTCTGTCCAAAGAACCATGGAAGAAATTGATGATTTGGAGGGATTCTCAGTGTTAGCAGAGTTACCATGTGAGAATTAGATAAGTGAGTAATCAATCAAAAGCTAACCATGGCACCAGAAGCTGTTGGAAAGATAGGACAGCATTAGAAAGACCCTTTGGGTCTTTGAAGCAGAACATTTCTTGCAAACAGTCACCTTCCCTTCAGGTACCAACAATAACTTTCTAAAGCTGTGGGTAGATGATAAACTCTGAGAATTCTCAGTACCATCCCTGGAAAACTGGTTTTTATTCAGGCTCGGCCTCTGAACCTTAGAGGTCTGGGCAAATATGGGTTTTCATATTTGGAATGGAACTTTACGTTCAATAGATTACTTTTTTTCTATCCAGCTGGACTTCTACCACTGCCTCCCCAGGAAAACAATCAGCATTTATTTGTTGAATGATTAGGTAATGAATGAAAGTGATTAATTGGAGAAGAGAGGATGGTGGCCTTTTTTTTTTTTGAGAGAAGGAAATGCCTTTGACAGGTATTGAGAGAAAAGCGTAAAGTCTTCCATCCAGAAATAATGGATTAGGTACCAAGAGAAGCCGGAGAGTAACACTTACCTAGCTTTGAGAGAGAAGCAAAATCCCAAAAGGGACACAAAAGGGACTTGTAGCAGTTTGTCAGCAAGCTGAAAACAGCAGCAATGCTTGATGACGAGTGGTACTTATATTTATTTTAGGCTAAGAGATACAGGAGAGGTATTTTGTTGTGGTGGGGGCTTTTATTGTTTCTTTTTGTTTTAAGAGGATTAATTTCTTTTCTTGAAAGCTATTTCTGGTTTGCAAAATTAAAATGGAGTAGATTCCTTTATTTTATAATGCTTTAAAAAGAAACTTTGAAGACTATTTTTTTTCCTATACATTTTTTTATTGCCCTCATCATTTAATGTGGTAAAATAGTAATGTATGTGTGTTCTGTATTTGTATATATTTACACTTTCCGCTCTCTAATTTTTGGAAACATCTCCATTTCTGAATTACTTAAAAACTGTTCATTATACAATAACTTCAGAAGTTAAGAAGGTTAGAAAGCTAAAAACATTTGAGCTCAAAACATTTGAGTTGGAGGAAAAAGCAAAGGTGAAAAATTAGATATGTATGGATTTAGCATCAAATAGAATGGGAAGATGGGCGAAGGGCAAGAGAGAAATACAAGAATGATATATTTCAATTTTTTTAATGAGTATTTTAAAAATACTTTTGAACTTGTAACAAGTTTTCTAACAAAATAGTTTTCATTGTGGAAAAAAGATCATACAAGCAATAGCATATCAGCTGTGGAAAATCAGGTTTTTCAGGAGTACCCTTTCACTGGAGAATTTTGTTTGGCTGTAGAGGACAACAAGGGCAATGAAGCACTGTGTGTGGCCTGAGCAGCTGCAGTAATTCTGGGAACAAAATGGCTTTAAAGCTGTTAAAGGACAGAAATAGACATTATGCTTTACTTCTACATGTTCCTTCTTTGGAATATGTATCTAAGCCCTTCCAGTGTGCATTCAGCTGTGACAAGTGCTCTATGCAAAGGTACCTGGTATTGAACTAGGTAGCAAACCTTATTGTACCTGTGCAAATGTTGAAAATAAAGAGAAGGTGAAGTGTGGAAAAAGAGTACATCAATACAGACATAGCCCTGCTGACTAGGGAAAGCCATACCTCAGCAGCAAGGTGAGATTATTGTTAACCAAAAAAAATTATATTGGGAGAAAGACTGCAGAAATGGCAGAACAAATCATTTTAGCATAGCATGGTGGGGTTTGAAATAGGAAGGTGAGAATCCTGACATCTGCTTCTGCATCTGGCATGGAATACATGACCCCATATAAACAGCACCCCTTCTTTGTGCCTCAGTTTCCTCAACCATAAAAAGATATTAGTTCACCTTTAGAGCACTTTGGGCTGCATGTCTGAAAAGCCCTGTGCAAGAGCTACCTAAGAATTCTTTATCAAAAATGACAGGAACTCGTGTTCGCTTTGCACTTTCCTCTATTACCAGCCCTTTCTTCACTCGTAGTTTTCCTTATTTATGCCTTTGCTTCCCCATTACCTTTGTATTAAAGCTTGCATCTGCATTGATTTTACATCACTGCGCTGTACTGCAGCCATTACAAGTTTACACTTCTGAGAGATCCTTCTGAATCTTTAACCAATTGCTCCAAGAGCCCTGACCACAGCATATCCATCATCAGATAACCCCAACTGCGCTTACTGTGATGGGATGTTAACTGACCACTTACTATCCAGGGAAAGGGACAAATACACTGGGCACAACTGTGTTCCTACAGCTTCTAAGTCCCTCTTCCCCAGTACATATAAGGTTTTTCCAAAGCAGAGCACTGTTAGTATTGAAAGGAAGCACTTTGGAAAGCATTGTACTAACTTGGAAAGGTTGAATGGCATTTCACGACATGAGGAAACTTTTACCCGTTAGGAAATGCAGGTCTTCTGAAAAATGAGCTCAATTGCTCTCCATTCCTCTGGCTGAGTGTTGTTAAATGTGCTATAGCAGCAGCAGCGTTTTCCATTGACTGTGGAGAGAGCCAGACATGACAGCCCTGGAGGAGAGGATTTCTGGTTTGCTCACTGCTTTTCTGAGCATGGATCTGCCCAGCATACCCTCAAGTCCTCATCAGCTGTCCCGGTAGGTGGACAGAATATAGTTTTTAATCTTTTTTTTTTTTTTTTTTGCCTCCATTCATTTTATGCAAAACTTTATTAAAGCACCTCTTTATAAACAAACAAAGTTTGACATTGAGTGTGTTCCCACAAAACAGGAAAAGAACTTCTCAAGCATATGAGATGGGTTAATAAGACACTGAAAATAAGACACTCCTGTGCTCAAGGAAGAGTTCACCCCTGAGTTGTTTCAAAGTGTGAGCTTGCTATTGCAGTTTGTTTAGGAGGGGTAACTAGAACCATGTAAAGTATTCCTCACAGATCTTCCCCAAAGTCCAGCCTGACTCATGTGACAGTCTCCCTTCAGCTGGCAGGAGCTTAGGGAGAATGCCTTATCCCCATATCATCCAGCCTTACAAAGACAGCAGTAAAGTGTTAGTTATTGCCTTTTTGCTTGTCGGAGGAACAGTTTATACCCATCAGTCGTCTGCTGGGATGAATTGAAAGCCTAAGTGACCTGTCAGTCAGATTTACATTGACTAGAAGGCTCTGCAAATGATCTCATCACTTGAACAAAGCAGACCTGAGTCCCTTCACTATAAGTGTAGGTATTAATAAGTGTTTTTATGTTTAAGTTGCTGTATAACTTCAATTGCTTTTCACATGTTACTAAAGCACAGCTTTACAATGATGCTGGCACATTAGTAATTGCTTAGAGACAGAAGGGCATAGGAAGCAGAGGAGCAGGTATCCTTTCATTTTTTTAATTAGTTGTTGGATTTGCTTACCAGGAGTCCTGATGCTAGAATAACAATATCCTGACATTGGCATAACTGTGTGCTGAGTCAAACTGGATTCCTAATAGACATGACTAGCTGCTGAATGCAAGGGGTTTGAGTTATCCATTGCAGAGTAAATGATGAAACTGGAAAATAAAAAATCCTGTGATTAATTTACTAAAGAACAGAAGAGATCTATTTTCCACATGCTTAGTTTCAGTGTTCAAAGGAAATTACTCATGCTGTTGTTCCATTTGAGAATGTGATCATTTAGTGAGGATGAAAGCTTGGAGACCTGGAAGTTCAATCAGAGTTTGATTTGGGAAATAGCAATTTCAATGTTATCCAAGGACAGATGAGTGAGCAAAACTGAGGGTATGCATTTGGATTAAATACTATAAAGGACATTTCCTTTAAACTAAGGAAGTACTTCTGTGTTAAATATTAGGCAGAGCTATCTTTTGGTTTCCCTAAGTCTGGTCAATATTAGAACACACTGTCAGATTATTTACAGGCAAAAGCACCTGGCCAGTTTTAGAAATGCCCAGAATTGTAGCATGTGACTATAAGTTGTACTTCACATAAGTTGAAGTTGTACTTCACATCAGATTTTTGGGACTTGCTTCTTTCCTTGGGGTTGGCTAGTTGTTTGAATGACTGTTTTCACTTCCATTTCATTTTGTGGATTGGTTACTTTCTAAAAAACTCAATGTGACTTGATCCATTTTGAGTTAAAAATTAAGAAACTGCAGACAAGGTACAGTCCAAAGCTGCATTGGTGCATGCCAGCACCAGGATCTCTTATGGTGGAAATTTTACCCTGTGGGTTTTACATCCCCATGGGCTCCCACCAGCAGTCTGGTATGGTGGAGGAATGCCAAGGTTCAGCACAGCCTTGCAGCTCTGTATGGAGACCCTAAGAAAATGGAGTTTTGAGAAAAGTGCAGTGTGGATTGTTTACACGAACGAGCCATTGGCATGATTTATGTTCTCAGTGTGAGCAAAGACTAAAAACTGGACACCAGGGACCAAGGAACAAAGGTAAGTGACATAGTCTCTCATTTTCTGTCTCCCTGTAAGGCTGATTTTTCATGGGAAGCCTGCCCACAAAGCTCTGGAGAGGCGGGCTTCCCTGGTAAGGAACAGCTCTGGTTTCTTTTGCCTCCCTACTGCCCTGGGAAAACTAAATGGAGCTGTGTGATGAGGATGAAACAACAAGGTAATGCCTAAGGCAGAGCCTGCTGCTGCCAGTGAAGATTCTTCAGTGCCCTGAGGCAAAACTGTTTTTAGCTGGGACAGGGGACTGTTGATGTGCTAATTCAAAGAAAATGTTCATCTGAGCAGGAGGAGGTGGATTGGTTTAATAGTAGATGTACCAAAAAAGAGGCATTGCATAAGGAAGTAGAGAGAGATAAGAACCTAGATTTGAAGGAAATTACTCCAGTCCATTCTACCAAATGGTTCCAATTAGCTCTGTTCTGCTGGCCCTCTTCCTCCTTTTCAGTGAGCACATCTGAAGTCATATAGCTATTGTTTGTCCTAGGTAATATCCAGCTTTCAGGAGAGCTCTCTTGTTATTCCTGAACTCAGTATTGTATTTTAATTGAGAATCATAGGGTTGTTTTTCCTCTTCCTGGGTTTCAGTAGGCCAGTGTATTTAATTCCTACCTTTAACAGAGGGAGTAGATGTGGAGCTACTGATTGACTCAGAACTTGGACACACATGGTGATTTCAAGCACAAATATTCTAGGAGATTTGGAAGCTTGGGGGCCAGTTTCTTTTAAAATGATCACTCCCTTTTACTTGATTAGATGCTTCTTGATTTCAGATTCAACAGGGGAAGGAAGTGCCTGACTAGTAGGAAACAGACAACCTTACAACCTTAAGCTATTTCTTCACCATCTCAAGGAAGAAATCCCCTTAGAGGGGTCATTCAACTGAGGTTTCTACCTCCATTCTGCAAGCTGAGGCCCTTCACCTTTTAGGGGGAGACATGGTACAGAGGAGATGGGGAGTTAAATTGTTTGTCTGAACAGATGACTGTGGAGGTTACTTCTGTGCCCTGTGTGCTGCTTCCTCCATCTGTAAAACACAGATAAAAATGCTTATTAAAAATTAGGGTTGGGCAGGTGTCCAAAGACAGCTGACAGTGTCTCAAACATCTGACTGCTTCTCTTCATGACCTTTATCGTCCCCTCTTCTCAGCACTTATAGCATATAAGGCTTTTCTCACCTTAAGGCTGGTGTGTTATTGCTCTTTGTTCACCTGTCCAAATGAGATTGGAGGCCAGGGCACAAGTGTGACACAAATATGGTCCATTCCTAGTCATCCTCACTAATGATGTTCCCATTTTTCCACCAGGGATGCTAAATGCTGTCCTGTGACCCAGGGCACCAGTCACAGACCTCAAACTGCAGGGGTAAAGAGTTTCATTCTAATCTAGTACAGTGGCATTTGTTAACGTTGGCTGTTCATTAAAAACTTTGGAGCAGCAGACATGTTCATAAAGCTCACAGCCTGCTCACAGATAATTCATGAGCATAATAAAAGGATTCATTATTCATGTAAGATCTTTGCTGTGAAAATTAAACCAGCTCTAATATCTCACGTGCTTCGGTGCATGTTGGGAAGGTTTATTTGTGGCATTTCACTTGTGCTTTGAGATCCTGGAATTAAAGTTGCTGTGGAGAGGGAAAGCAGTGTGGACTGAGTTTACAGCTGTCGTTAATGCCCTCATTAGCTGAGGCCTTATGAACACATCAAGTGTAACTGCATAGCTGTAGCTCAGGCAGTGCATCACCACCTAATGGCCATTGTACTAAAGCAGCACAGCCAAACAGGGCCAGGAAGGCTATCCCAGTGTATACACGTGTATGTTCCAGACATTAACTTTATGAACATCAGATGCAAGGGTATTGCCCCCTCTTTCACCTGTGTTCTTTCTTAACCTTCTCCTTGCTGAACAATGCAGTTCTGTATAGGCAGAGGAAGGGACAGCATCCTACTTCTCTCTGCTTTAGTGTAACGTCAGCTGAGATTGCTGAGATTGCTGAGATTGCTGAGGTTGCTGTTGGCTTTTTGCCTGAGGTGGAGCAAGAGGTGCTGGCATGATCAGCAGGAGCAATAATCTCTAACCAAGAGGTAACAGGAAACATGGGGAAGGGATGATGTCTTCAGATGTTAGGCCTGCAGTGAACACTGACCACAGCCTCCCCATCCTAATCAGACTCTTACTAAATGGATACCCAAATTAGTTGTAGACCAGGCTTAATACCCCTAATAGATTCATTTCAATGCAAGCTAAGCCATACAAGTGGTAGAGAAATCAATGACTATTTCTATGCAGCCTGACAGTAGCGTAAGCTGTCTGTTATTGCACATTTGAAAGGGATCTATTGTACATCCTGAACAGAAAGCTATGCACACTGAATGGCCTGTGCACAAATGGGCACTTGAACTGTGATCAAAACAGACTGTTGCATGTAAATGAATGTGTGAGCATGGAGATATTCCCCTGACAAGCATCCACATGCATGCCAAGGGAATTGTACCAGCCAGGCATTGTTGGATTGTTGGTAGTAGCAGTGGTATAATCATTTTCATCAGTATAAGACCTTAAAGATCCCATAGACAGTGAAAGATGTTTAGAGAAATGGGAAAGATGTTATATTTTATTTTTGCTTTGTGGACTTTGGTAGTGGTGAAATTACTTTTTAACCATTTCTTCTTATTCATCTGATGCATTTTCAGTGATAAAATCCTTTGAGCAAACACCAAGGTGAAACTGCCACCAGGGACGAGAGGAAATGTCTTTTGTAGAATATACCATTTGCAAATAAACATGTTTGCACTTGTGCACTGAGCCTCCCTGCAAATTGCTCCTGGTTTAATTTTTTTGTCTCCTTTTGGTCTGTCCCCCGCAGGGATACAGTGGGAGCAGGGCAGGCACAGCAGTGTGAATATGGTCAGTAGACCCCTTGCAGTTGCTGAATAGGCAGTGTGAGAAGGGATGTGGAACATGAAGTCAAGGGAAAGTCTGAAACAAGGGTTTGAGAGACTTTGCTAAGGCAGGAACCACCTGAAGAACAAAGCAGGCTCTGCACAAGTGCCCTAAGCACTCTCATGTTGCTTATACATAGTAAGTCACCTCTGGGACACCAAACTGTTTATGTGCTAGCCATACTGGCCTGCTTGAGAGTACAGCTACAAATAGTTCCTTCTTGAAAGAGCCTGCATGCACGTTATGGAGTGTCCTTCCTTTCTGGGTGGGGAAAGGACCCATATTCAGCTGCATCCTCCAGCCAATGCATGAAGCAATCCTGCTGCATTTTCCCCCTCTTGATTAGGGAGAGGAGAGCTAAACTGTGTTCCTGCCCCACCTGAAGAAGGTGTGAGATGAAAGAGTAGAGCACCTTGTCAGTGCCTGGAGCAGAAAACCTTGGATTTCATCAGCTTTCAACCTTTATTAAATATCTCCCTACAGCCATTGTGAGTAGGGACCTTCCAGAGTGAGTGCCTAGAGGAAGGTGAGCAGTGAACTCAGTACAGCAGTGCTTATCCTCTTCCATAGTCTGTACCCCTGTGTGATCAGCCTTAGGACACTGGCATGGCCAAGGAGTGATCTTGATGGTGACCTGCTTCTAGGCATGGATGAAGGTCAAGGTTCCATGCTGGTGCTCCTTGAGATGTTGGTATCCATTGATCGAAGGATTCCTTGAGCACCATCAAGGACCCAGCAAGAGAAGGTGGCTCCAGTCATGTTTGCTGGAAAGAGAGCAGAGTCAGTATTCTTCCCTGCCCTTTGCACCATTCTGTGCACAGACAAGCCCAGAGCACCAAGAGATGTGAAACACAATGTGCTGCTTTGCCAATTACACATTGACATGGTTCAGTTCTGCACAGCCTTCCCCACTGGGGCAGTCTCTGGCAGCCTCACTGTGATGTTTTCCTGCCTGGAGGAAAGAGGGAGATTGAAAAAGGACTTCTGCTTCCAACCAAGCACAAAGATGGAATTTTTGATGGAACACAAAAGAAGTTTGTGGAATTTTGTGAAAATTTCACAAATTTTGATTGTGAAATCAAAATTTGATGGAATTTTGATGGAACACAAAAGAAGTGTTTGTGACAGGAGGGGCATACCCACTATACAACGTATTTCACCATCAGTTTGAGGCACCTGACTACCAGCCCTTAAAGCAGACACTCTTCTGCTGGTCATGCTGAACTGCTGGGTCCTCTCGACCACTCAGAAAAAGCACTAAGGAAATATGCTGCTATGCTTGTAGAGCTGGCCATACACAGCTTCTTACCTTGAAGAACTTACCTTGAAAGTGAAAATCGTACGTCCAAGCAGTAAGGATATACTGCACTAAATTTTGTTTTGTGGCTTGCTAATAATTTATGGGGTTTTTTTCTGGGTTTTTGAAGCAATAGATCTGCTCCACGAAGCAGGTCTCAGTAACTTGTTGGTCAATATTTAATCTGTAATTTCCATCTTCACATCAGAATACTCCTCACACTTGATAATGTAGTCTCTGGTACATGGGAAGAGCAATTTTCAAGTAGGATTCAAAAGGGGAGGTACTTTTGTCTTGGGAAAGCTCTCTTGAGCAATAGCAACTCCTCTTCAGTAAGAAATACAATTGTCTTAGCAAATGGCAAGGAAAAGAAGAAAAACCTATCTCAGCAGAAAGGTTACTCTTGAGGAGCCAGCTATTGGCAGGAGCACCTGATCAAGGTGCCTTAGGAGTCACCAGGATGGATGATGGTCAGGTCAAATCCATAAAGTGGACCTAAAGCAATTGATAGTTGGGTAATGAGTGTGTTTGAAAGTTGCTTTAGTTTTGTCCCTCTCAATCTGTTTGGAGACAAGGCCTGAGAGAAGCCTTGAGCCTCAAGTAATGCATTTTTCTAGTCTTTAAAAATGGCTGGGGAAAACACAGTTTCCCTGTTTAGTTTTGTATGGCTCAGCCACTATACAGCTGTGACAAACAGGAAGGGTTTGTGCCAGCTGGAGAAGTAGCATGTGAAGAGACAGCCACCTGCCCTGTGTTAGAGCAGCACATAAGGGGGATGGCCTCTCCATGCCAGGCCTGCCCACCAGGCATGCCACTTGTCTGTGGTGAAATGGCCAGGCTTGAGAGGAGGTCACACCATGAGGGTGAGGGAACATCGCCTCTCCCCACCATGACTGCCCAGACATGGGTAGGGATGCCAGGCCATGTCAGCTGGGATGGCTTACATGGTAAGGGGAGATGTTGCCATCCCTCTGAGCCTCCCTTGGGTCTGCTCAGCTCAGAAACAGCCCTCAGTCCTGCAGAGAGCCCCTTACAGAAAGGCCAATGTTTTCCCTGTGTGTGCACACCTTCCCAGGCAGAGGGGCTTGTACTCACACTTCCATTTTAACTCCTCAGCTCCCTGTCACTGATGCCACCTTCCCAGGCAGGGTGGCTTGTACTCACACTTCCATTTTAACTCCTCAGCTCCCTGTCACTGATGCCAACTGGCTCACCCCATTAAGTTACAGAGAAGGAGGTCCCTGGATTGATGGCAGGCAGGTTTAATGTGGCTCTTTCTGAGCACTCAAGTGCAGCATGTAGGAGGCTGCTGGGGAGATATTCCCACAGGCTCCAGCAGAACTGACTGATTGAAGTTGCTCTGAATTGATGGCTAATGGGGGAGCTTTCTTTGATAGCTCTTTCATTCTGGGTGCAGCTGGATAGAAAAAGATATCTTCACATGAGGGAGTAGGGGTTTATTCCCCCTGCCCTTTATTAACAGATGCTTCTAGTGCTCTCTAGCAGCAGAAGGAGATCTGATGGAAACCTAATGGTGTAAATGATTCTTAACTCCTTCTTTTTCATCAGTGGCTCGCTTATACACACCAAATGACAGTCAGGTCAGCCAAAAAGTTGATAACTATGTAAAGTGAAAAATCCCTTGGGAAAGCTTACTGCCACTGGAGTTGGATGCAGCCTCTCTGTGGCTCCAAAAACGGGTCCTTGGTTTGGTGTAGGTGTGACAGCTGCAAGTAGAGCATCTAACGCCTTAAAGCCGTGGGTGATTAGGTTGTGATGGAGTAACTGAGGGGCAGAGCTGGTGTAGGAAGCCAGAGGGCTGCAAGGCAGGAGGATCCATTATTAGTAGAGACTTCAGAGAAGCTTTCATGGCACCTGTCCATGTTATGCATGGCTCAAGCTGATGTGGCAAGAATTAAGACACATTCAGGCAGAATGATCGCAAAACTGATTAACAGAAACTGGCTAATGGTGAAAATGCTGTTTCACCCACCCTATGGTGGCCTCTGTTCAACAGGCTCATTGAAAGTGCTTTTCTACCTACATTATCTAATCTTTTAATCAAATAATGGATTTCTTCCCAATGACATAAGTTCTACATCTCCTAAAGTTTCCGTCAGCCAGATGTCCCTGCAATCTGTGTGTATCCATGAACTGACATATTTGTGACCATGCCATTCCTCATTCCCATATACAGATCAGGGTGTGTGTTAGAGAGGCCAGAAACTCCAACAATTTGATCCTGTTTGAGATCAGCAGGCCAGATTTTGGTTGGTATAAATCAGCACTGACTTGGGCACAGTCATTTTGCTCCATTTGGGGATCTGACTCATAATTTCCAATCTAGGCCCTGGCATCTGGCAGACTCTATGGCAGGGCACTAAAGAAGCTGTTTGGGTAGGGCTTGCTTTGCCCATTTCCTCAGCTTGACACAGAAGCTGTTTGTCTTCAGTGATGTGTGCTGGGCCCCATCTTAAACTGCTGAGGTAAATTTAAGAGAGTCAGAAAGTAACTACACCCTTACCTGGGAACTTGGCCATCACTTTGCAGTTAAAACCCCTTTGCTTTTACAAGAAAGGACTTGGATTTCAGTGACTTTTATTTGTAGGTGATCAGACAATGCAGTTTTTCACCTCAGAGACAGCAGCTTCACTGTTTAATGCCATGTCGAAGAGCAAGAAGCCTTGAGCTGTCTCTTAAAAAAAGGTCATCAAGTTCATGTCATAGCATGGGTGAAAGTGTGTATGTCTGCTTAGCTGGGACCCAAAAAAAGGCTTGGACCTGTGGCACCTGACAAACTGACAGTAAGTTCCTGGGCAAAACAAGGAGGGTGCATCCTGGCCCTTTTCCCTGGTAAGATCCTGTTCCCCTTTTAGCTGGAGGTGTCATGCATAACCCCAGTTACTACAATGGTGCCATTCCTCCTCTTCCCTGCCTGTAAAATGCCATCTGGGAAGGAGGGCTTCCACATATTTGCAGAGTGTCTGGCCAGCTAGGGTGATGTCCTGTGACTCATTGCAGCTGCTGCTGCAGGCAATCCCATAGCACTCCATCATGGCACCCACCTGGCTAGGCCATGGGGGAGGAAAATGCTGGTTTAGGTTCACAGTGGCTTTGCAAGAATGTGAAAAAATCCTTCACATAGGAGTGAAACTGATCAAGTGCATCGATGTATCCTAACAATTCTAATGGTAGCCTGGAGAAAAGGAGACTCAGAGGTGACCTTATCACTCTCTACAACTTCCTGAAAGGTGGCTGCAGTCAGGTGGGGATTGGTCTCTTTCACCAGGCAACAGCTGACAGAACCAGAGGACACAGCCTCAAGCTGCACCAAGGGAAATACAGGCTGGATATTAGGAATAAGTTTTTTACAGAAAGAGTGATAAAGTACTGGAATGGTCTTCCCAGGAAGGTGGTGGAGTCACCATCACTGGATGTGTTTAACAAAAGACTGGATGTGGCACTCGGTACCATGGTTTAGCTGAGGTGTTAGGGCATGGGTTGGATTCAATGATCTTTAAGGTCTCTTCCAACCTAGTGATTCTGTGAATTCCTGTATGCTGCTCCCCTCCTTTCCTCCTCCCTGTTTTGCCCTCACCATCAGAGAAATGCTGTCTACTGGCAGCTACTGGCTAGACTCTGTTGTTGTCAATATGTCATGGCTGCACAGTGCTCATCTTGCAGTGGATGAATGGTAAAAAGGCCTGCAAAGGACCTCACAAGTTACCTAATCCATATCTCTGCCTAATGGCAGGGTCAGCTCTTCCCAAGTTGTTCCTGATAACTTTCTCTAGTTTGTTTGGAATGACTTCACACCCTCAATACAACATACAGGACAATTTATGCTTGTGCTTCATTATACTTTATGTTCTTTCAAGGTTTAACTGAAACTTCCCCATTGCAGTTGGAGACCATAGCTTTTTGTCATGTCTGTTGTAAATCAGATGCAATTATCTGTTTGCTTTCTTTATTTTGTAGGAATATTGTCCATGATTTCATCACTGGTTTTTCCTTTCTTTGTAGCTCGTGTATCCTAAACATTTGATCATCCTCCTGCTCTTTTCCAGACCCCTCAGTTTGTTCACATCTTTCTTGTCCTCACTCCTCCATACTTATCCTGCTCTGGCCTTTCCAGTGGATTTCCAGTTTGTTAGATAAATACATTGCCAATCTGTTGATTGCAACTCAGACTGATTGTAGGTAATGCAAATATGGGAAGGCATTAATGATTCCATCAGATCTACAGATGTCTGCTGATTTCCCATCATAGGACTTGAACCTGGAACTGGCCTGGCAGCCAGTTGTTCTCAGCTGTAGGAGAGACACGTGTACGAAACCAGCCGTCTGTCTTTTGGCCAGGGTACAGATGGGTTTGTGCTACTGCCAGTGCAATTCCCATCTGCCTCCATCATCTTCAGCAGCTATGGAAGTCATTCCTGGCTGCTGCTCAATAGCTGAGCCACAAGTCTGAAACAAGATCCTTTGAAACTGGAACAATTATTTTGTGTGGTGCCCCAGTTTTATCTCGATGGTGCTCCAAATGCTGTTTCACCAATAGTTTATGTTATTGCTGCTACTTAGAAAGTGCTCCCCAAGCTGAGCCACCCAGGGGGCAGGGATTGCTGGAAGAACATCATAAAGATTTATGGCAAGCCCAGCCCTACTCTTTTCATTAAAAAAACTATCTATTTCAGGGATATTCTTGGTGAAAGGGGGGAAATGAAAAATCTTATTTCCATATGCTGTCTCCCATGGGAAAACAGATCTAGTTGTAATAACCTTCACTTGTGCCCTGAGCTCCTAAGTTCCCCCTCACACCAGTGCACTGAAGTCAGGGCATCCCATCAATTCCTGTGCACTTTGGCACAGTCACACCAGGGACGGATCAGGCCCTGCTCCCTGAGCTTCACACAGTGCTCATGTTGAGTCATTTCATCCCAGTCAGTGTGTCTGCACAGTGAAGGTTGAGCAGGCAAAAAAGACTTATGGTCTGACAAACTACCTGGTGTGTCTTCACTTGGACACTCTCTTGTTCTCCCACTCCCTTTCAACCTACCCCTAAACTTCCTTCACTGAACTTTGGCCTAAATTTTCTATTATTTCTAGAGATATTTTTTTATACCATTTTCCCTGCTGCTACTCACTTTAGCCTGATATTAATGGCCTTTGAGATACTAGACTGGAGACTTTGCTTTCAAAAAATAGCCTTTTGTAGCCCTGATTTCTTTTCTTTCCTCTTGTGTTTCATCCTACTTTCTTATGTTTCTTTTGGGGAAGTATTCACTGTTTGAACCCATGTATGATGCTGTTGGGAAATTGGCCATTTTTGTGTGTTGGGGAGAGAGGAAAAAAGCTTTCATTGCCTGCCTAGCAAGAGGGTCTGGCCAGCTTATTTCTTCCCATCAGTGGAATTTCACAGTTCAGTACAGGAAAGCTGAAGGGTGAAATCAGCTGAGAGAAGCTGGGGCTGGAGGCAAAGGGTGTGAGCCTGTCTGTCTGTGCTGCTGCACTGTCTGAGCAGCCAGAGATTCTGGATGCTGGAAAGAGAGGTGGCTGGGAAGCAGGAGCACAGGCAGGCAGACCAGACAGATGAGAGGATAGAAGGTGTAAGCAGCCCATTTTAGCTCATGGCTGAGAGGTACATAGAGTGAATATGAATCCAAATCCATCTGCACAATTAGCCAGGATACTTGGGCAGAGCAGGAGTCTCAATGGATTCGCCAACACAGAGGGAATTCCTGTGCTGTTGGGATCCCATGCTGGGGAGAGCAGAGCAGCTGGGCTAGATGACCACATGCCAAACAGCATCTCCAGGGAAAGCCATTAATATGGTAGGTGACATTCCCAACCTGCGTGAATTGCTTTGGCTGCCTTCAAATTAGATGATGTGATGTCAGCTGTGAAAGTGACCATGAGTGGAAGGTTCTCTCCAAATCAGAAGGGACTTCACTGACCTCCTTAGATTTTCTCTGAAACAGTGGTGCTCTGAACAGATGATCTTCATCTCCCTTGCTGATATAACCCCTGGTTTAAAAATAAATTAATTAATTAATTGGAAAAAAAAAAAAACAAAAAAAACAACAACAACTAAAAACTGGGGGGGGGAAGTGTCTTTGTTTTAACTTCCATTTTGAGAGAAATGCAGCTGTTCCCAGAATTGCTTGTCATAGCTCCAGAAACTGAGCAGCTCATGGGTTTTCTGTCTCTTATGTGATTATTTCCCTTCTGAATGAAGCAAACCTTGATGTTCTGCTTTGGGGCAAGGGACTAAGGGAACAGTTTTACTGTGGTCTTATTCTTTGTTCTCTCTGGTCTTGGCAAGTGACCTCAGTCCCTGCTTTCCTCACTTGCCATTTCTCTGCCTTCCTGGATGTCAAGACAAGGAATTTAGTAAGCACTTTCCCACTCCTGCTGTCTGGTATTGCTGTGAAGTTAATAAAGGCTCTCTTGCAGCCACTCTGCATTGGCTGCAGTGCATTTGCAGTTCAGCTGAGTCCAAGCTCCTCATTCATCTCTTTTCCTCTTATTTAAGATTTACAGGTTCCAAAGTTGGTATCGCCCCCCCTACTTGTCCCTAGTCCTGTGTTAACTTCCAGTTCTTTCTCTGGAATGAGCAGGGGGAAGAATCTCTGAAAAGTTCAGGTTCCCAAGTCATTTTGGCTTTAAGACTGACAGCCCAGCAAATATACTGCAGTGGGAAGGAAGAGATACAGATACAGGCTGCTGGGATCATCTGTCCATCAGTCAGCAACAGTGTAGTGCTTTATTCACTTACTGCATCTTCTCATGTCATAAAGCACAACCCGAATGAAGGACTAGAGAAAAATGGATTTCATACTCCATAAAGAGCCCATTTCTTACACTCCTGGGTAAGACAATGAACTTCTTCAAGTAGGTTCTGCTGTGCTGGAAATTAGAGACCTGGATGTCTGGCATTAACAGTGAGTAAAACATTGTCCTGACCTAGGCCCTGCCCCTAACACTATGCACTGAAGCACCTGGGGACAGCACCAGAGCCTTTGAAACCTCTTCTTCACTTAATAATAATGACAGGATACTTCAGATGTCATGAACCACAGGGAAACACATTCATGTTTTCCAGAGAAGTGTGGGATGATTTATCTAGGGAGTGTAAAACCACTAGCTATCTTGGATTTGAAAGCATATCAGGATTTCATTCTGGTCATGATCCCTTAGCACAAGAGGATGAAAAAAAGAGAGAGAGAAAAAAAAACATGAGTAAGGAGAAAATATAAGCCAGAAGCTACATACACAGTGTTGGTCTTGTGTGTGAGTGCTCAGGAAGTGATGGGGTGTTGTTTCAGTGGAACAGGACACGGTGGCTGTGCATGATGAGTGAACCTTAACTTCAAAGCTGGCAGGAATGGGTCACAGGAAATTGTAGTGGAAGAAACAAAATAACATCTGCTACTGCAGTTCCCCAGAGCTTCTTGATTCCCTGCCCCTCTCTGCCACTGGGCTATGTCCCCTGCTTGTGGATTTTGGCCACCTGTCCTTGGTGCTGACAACACACTGGAGCATCCCAAAAAGATTGGTGTTAGCCCCTGTGACCAGCTCCAGCCTGAGAGCCTTTGCCCTGTCCCTTCCCACTGCACCTTCCAGTGAGCAGGTCCTGAAGGCACCTGACACCACATTCATTCCCTGTAAGCACTTCATGCACTCAGGGTGTTTTATGGGGCTGGGTAAATGTTTGCAGTGATAAAGGGGATGGAGAAGTGTGCCACATTTAAGTTAGATTCATCCAGTTCATTCAGAGAACACCAAACTTGTCCTACACACTCAGGTTTTCAGCTCATCTGGTCTTTTTCCAGCTATTTTGAGCCTGATGTGTCCATTATCTACAGCTTATTTGGTTGCCTGAATTAGGTTCTTGTCTCAGTAGGCACGAGCCTTTATGTCACCAGCTCTGGCAAATTTTTGTCAGCTAAAATAAATGCAGCATTATTTGAAATAGGCATCCTGGTAACAGCAGGACATTGCCTGCTCAGAAAAGACCTCAGAGCTTAAAGAAGGCTGCTTCTCCTTGCAGCCCTGGTTCTCAGGGGGTATCTCAGCCCTAGCACAGCCCTAGTGCACGCTGCTGTTGTTCAGAGTACTTGCCAACCCTTGGATTCCACACAGCTTTCCTGTCCCCAGCTCGGGGTGCGTGACAGAGACAGGAGCTAGGCCCAGCTCACAAATACACCACCCAAAGCCTGCAAGCCCACAGCTTGCCCCTGCTCCCTGCAAACCCACTGAGCCACATGCTGACCTGCCTGAGATGCTGTAAGTGTGCAGTTAACACAATCCATGACAGCAGTGTGCACCTGGCATTAGGCAGGCATAGCAGAGGTCAGAGCCTGCCTGTGCTTTGTGTTTGGGGTTACCATGCATTGACCTGGTGCACACACAGCAAAGGGCACTTCCAAGTGCATTTCCAGTCTCCCTTCCAGGTTCTGCTGTGCTGTTTTGTGCAAGTACCAGCTTCACAGATTCATTTCATATTGCCAAATCCTTGCACTCATTTGAGGATTATCTCAAAGTGACAGCAGCTTACACTCAGCAGATTTAACCATTTCAGTCTTTCCTGTAAACTAGGTCCTCCCAGAACTGGCTGTGTGTGGTTGCAGGTTCCTCTGGCAGAAAAACAGAGATGCTGGTAGCTGACTGTGTAGACAGAGGGAGTGAGGGACTCTCCCTAGAGTTGAGTTGCCAGAAAGATCACACTCCAGCTCATTTTCACAGTCCAGGATCTTAGCCCAAACCCACAATCAGCAGCGCTCCAGTGCTGTAAACAGGGACGGTTGATGCACAGGCACACAATGTGCATGTTCCTGGCACTGTCAGGAAGCTGGTAATCTGCACCAGGGCAAATGCTGGAGAGCACAGTGTCATAAATTGTCTGAGATAGGTCACCTCAGTTCTTCTGCCAGGGCCCAAGTCTCTACAAGCCAGGCATAGGAACCAGCCTGTGTAACTTGGGCTCCAATGAACCTGGCACTGCTAAGACTCAAGGAGAAGCTGGATCAATTATCTGATCACACCACTATTTCACCTGTCAATTCTTTACCTCTTCAAGTTGCCTTGAGAACACTTGCTGATTTTCTGTGTTTTGGAAAAAGCTGTTGATTCTACCTTAGGTCTTTAACAGAAATGTCTATCTTGAGCCTCTTATTTGTTTTATATCAAATTTCTATTCCTGAAGAAATTAAGAAAGAATAATGGCCTATGCAAAGCTGAGCTCCATATACCTGGGAGCAGAGCAGGAGCCAAATTGCTGGGAATGATGAAGACCACGTATGTTGATGATTTGCAGGTAGCAAGAGCTGAACTGGGAGTAGTAGTGAGTGTGTGGTGGATTGTGCAAGGATAGTGTAAGATTGCACTAGGACAGGACCAGGGGGAAGGAGATGCATCTCTGATTCTGCACAAAAGAGTTTGAAAGAGGATTTGCATACATAGCATGTGTATAACTGAGAGTGGAGCAGTAATTAGGAGTAAGTGAAGGTGAAGCTGAAAGAGGAATTTCATGTTCAGTGAAAGATCTTTCCATGTAAGCTATTGTTCAGAAAGGTTATTAGCAGACAGCAGTACAAACTGTCCTGAGCCACATGCTCTGCCTTTGTCTGACTACAGGATTTTTACAAGCCTTTTTTTCTTTGAGAGCTGACAGCATAATAGTCCTGGACAATGCCAAATCATCATCTGCACACTCACTAGGGGAGCTGGGCTTTTATATGAGAGTGAAGAAGATAAAAACAGCACACTCAAAGCAAGATAGAAATGACTGAATAAGGGAATAAGAAAAGAAGAGAGAGATTTAAATGCTGTTTGCTGGGCTGGCTGATTTTTTCTTCCCTTTAATTTTTTCCTCTCCCCTGCTCATTATATTCTGGATGTCCTGTTCCAAAACTGTTTCAGTCATTTTGTGTGCCTGTGTTTGCAGAGTATGAAGGCTCTGGCTTGGAGGTAAATACCAAATAGATGCTTTAAAATATGACAGATGGAAGAGGGAGGAGAGAAGCCCTATATAAGTGAAGTTTAGGACAGATGTGTCTCCTTCCCCAGGCAGCATTCTGCTCCTGACAGGCAACCCTACAGACTCCACTAATGCTTCTCCAGATGAATTACATGTGTGGGACTGCTTGGGTCAGCTCCTTAAACTGGACAGGCAGCTGGTTTCAGTCCAGAAAAAAAGACTTGTTTATGATTACTGCCTGCTGGCCAGGACTGGATTCTGTTGCAAGATTCAGACAGAAAGCCAAACTTCTCTGACACTCAGGCATATTAAGAAAGATCCACATTCTTCAGATTCCCATAGCCAGGCTTAGGTGGGGAATGTATCTCTTGGTCCTGTGTTCTCCCCCTGTGTTCCCTTATCTCCCTTCCCTGAGGCTTCTTGCACATCCCTCACTCCGCGGTTCCCTTTGTAATACGGCAAGAGCTGAGTGACAGTCAATCTCCTGCCCCTTTTGGCCGCTTCCCTTACAAAGATTGCAGAAGCTGTTACAGTCATTAAGACTGAAGGAACGGCCATGAAGCATTTTTGCTGCCAGTGTGTGTTTGGTAGGAGGAGGATTTCCTTCAATCAGAGGGTCCTTAAGTTGCCCCAGATATACGATGCGTGCTGGCAGGGATGGCATCTGGCTTTGTCAGCTCTGTTAGGGGAACAAGCTCCATATAGTAACCCTGTCATGCAGGAGTAAGGCAACATATTGCAATTTGTGTTGGTAAAGCCTTTATGCTGTTGTGTGTTACTATTAAAGATATGATTGTGTCTGGCACTATGAAATGTTTTGGAAATGGTTTAGGACATTTTAGCTCGCTGTACCAGTTGCATTGTCTGCATGCCTTCTGCAACAAATCCAGGTGCCTTACTAATCTGAAGTCCAGCTTTACAGGGCTGAAGAACTCCTCAAAAATAGCATCATTCTCCTGCATATAAAATCATCACAGGGTTTTTTTAACATATTTTATCTTAGATTCTTACAAGGTTAGTACAAACTGAAGAGCAGGAACTCTTTTTTTTCCTAGTGAATAAGACTTCTGTTCTTACCAAGGAGTGAAATACTGCAGTGTAACAATTTAACATGCAGAGAACTGGAAATTCTGCCATGAGCAAGGTGGTTTTGGTGGGAAGGCAAAGAGATATTTCTCTAGATAGCTGCTTTGCCTCTCCCTACTTGTTTGTGAATGGTTGTGAGGATGAGGCTGGGGTGTCATGGATGGAGAGATTCTGGGTATCTTTATATATAGCTCTGCTCTTTGCCAGTATCCTTTGCCAGGTTACCAGGTTAGCTGCTGTGGCTGTTTTGTCAGAAGACCTGGGGGTCTGTGTTAGAAACCTCACCTGAGGTCTGGAGCCCTCTCTGGAGACTTTTCTGGCTTGTGTGCTTCCTTGAGAACGGTATGCTTTGCAAAGAGCCTCAGTTTTGCTTTATTACTTGATTGCATGTAAAGAGCTATTAAAAATGAGTAACAATAAGCATGTAATTAAAATTACATTTATTATCATCTAAGTCCTGTATTGACTGTTGGTGTTTGGCATAGACACTGACTTGCAATTTAAAAATAAATAAATAAATTGACTAAATGGAAATTCAGCTTTTGGAGACTTTTTTTTAAGATTTCATCAGTACAGCAAATTAGTGGTGCAATATAAACTCTTTCTTGAGACTTGGATTGAAACCCAGTAGAAGCTAGTCAGTCTGAACTAATTTAGTAAAAAGAGCTCAGGTACTGGGGCTCAGCAGTTTCAGAGACTTTCCTTATCCTTTCAGGCTCAAAAAGAAGGAATAATTTTTCTTGCCCAATGTGTGCTGCCCTTTTGACCTTCTGGCCTGAGCATATCACACCCTGAGTGTGTGCTCCTCTTGGGAAGGTGCCCTCCTGCATGAGCTGTGCTGTTCAAAACCTCCTCCATGCTCCTGCCCCAAACCAGGCAGTAGAATGGAGAAACAGAGGCAATTTAAACAGTGCCACAGCTCAGAGCAAAGTCTGCTGGTCATCACTGTGTGGCTGCAGTGCTCTGAATAGCAAGGTACAAAGTCAGCCTGCTCCACCTGGCCATCACAGTGATAGTCCTGAGTATTCTGAGGAGGGTAATCCTTGCCTGTGTTGGGACTCCTGCCTCTGTGGCTGGGGTCATGGCAATGAGATGAAGAGGGTGTGTGAGAGCAGGACTGCCAGTGTACACCTGGCTCTTCAGCCAAGTGGCTCCTGCTTGCAGAAAAGTTGTGTACTGCACACACAGCAGGCATACCCCTGGGAGCTGAGAGGCTACACCATCAGGAAAGAGTAGGCCAGTGCACTCCATGTTCCTGCATAAAAAATGAATTGTATAATCTTTTATTTTTCGAAACTCTTTTATTTTTGCTTTTTATTTTTGCTTTTCCAGCATTGCTGTCCAGTTCCTGTCAAGGTCTTTGCTAGTCTACCCTGAGCAGGTCAACTTTAAAAAAATTTCTGACCATTCTTTTAACTGTGTAGTAGAAAAATCAAAACTGAGGGGGTTCCCACAACCTCTCTTTCTGCTTTCTGGCCTGCAACCAGAGCAGTCCTTCTCCAGAGCAAGCAGGGAATATTAAGGAAGGGAATAGAGGGCTGAGCCAATTCTGTTCAGTCATTCATTTCCTTTAGTGCTGCTGGTGTTCACCTCTAGAGCAATTTTCTGAACAGGATGCAGGGGATATATAACCATGGGGGTGCATGGCACTGCACAGTTACTAGTAAGTATATCCTTGCAGTACCAACTAGGAGTACCAGGAATCCTAGCAAAAAAAAAAGAGGAAAAAGAACCAAAAAATCAAAGGTCAGTAAAATGGGATGAAAACCACCTATTTACTGTTCACAGACTGGGATGGAAGGAAAGTGTTACTAGAGAGCCCAAAGAGAAAAAGGGAGACCTCCCTACCTAACAGCTCCCACTGAAAGCTTGGCTATAAATTCAGAATTTGCATTGTGCTCTCTCCACTGGCAAGTTGGAATGCTGCTGGTCTCATCAGGGGAAAAAGGAGCTGAGATGAAGGCAGCTCTGCTGATAACAGTGGCCTGTTCTAGCCTCCCAAGTCAGCACTATCCACAGAGAAGGAGGGAGGCAGGCCCTGGGCTGCCCAAGGTTTGTACTAGAAAGGAAGAGATAAGTCAGAGATGAAAGGGAATGCACTGGTCAGTTCTAGTAGCTCAAAATAAATTGCTGCATTCCTCTCAGCAAATTTCTTTATTCTGCAACCACAGCCCCCTCATTCCCACACACACAGATGCCTTCCTCTCTTCTCCCTCCATCCCTCCTTAAACCTCTTCCATGTTTGCCTGATGCTCCATTCTGAGCATCTGCTGAGTATACTGAAAAGCATACAGCTGTGATTTGTGACTCAATCCTTGAAATGCCAGAGATCAGATCCACTGCCTAGAGTGCCCTGTGCCATGTCCAGAAAGGGGACATGCCAGTAGCTCTACCTCCAGCACCCCTCAGTCTCTCTCTCTCATGATGGCAGTTCTGGCAAGGTTTCCAAGAGGATGACAATATGCTGCCATGGGCAAAGAGGGCCGTGCCACCATCTTTTGTGCCTTACTTGTAAACAAGAAAGTTTTTATCTTATGTGTGTGTCTCTAGTCTCTGTCTCCTCATTCTCCCCCCTGCAAATCTCTCCTTCCCTCCCTACACCTCTCACGTATCCATCTCTCAGCTCTGATGTGCAACTGCTCCTCTCCAGCGCCATGACCTGCACGGTGGAACCAAGAGCAATTTGGGCCCAAATAACCCAGTGTCCTGGGGCACAGGTGAGACTGGGGGCTGAGGAAGTGATTGCCTTGAAGGTGTAATTCACATAGTTCCAGGAGGGTGTGCACACACCCATCTGGGTGCAGGGGCTCACTTTGGGGCTCCCCATCAGAAACACAGGAGAGCTCAGAAGTTGTCTCTCCACCTCCTGCTAACCGTGGCTGTGGGCAGCAAGTTTGCTGACAGAGGGGGCCAAGGGCCATGGGGAAGGCCAGGTGGGCTGAGGAGAGTGAGTGAAAAATCAGCATGGGATGGATTCAGACTTCCTTTATCTCACTTGGGGTTGTTTCTGATTGCTGGTTTGAGTTTTGCCTTTGAGACCAGACCCCAGGACTGGGCAGACATAAAAAAGCATCTCCTGGGCTGCTGCAATAGTTGTCCTCTAAAACTTTCCATCACAGGAGATACTGGAGCTGTGTTTCAAGGCAGCCCAAGCTGGTGAGATACTTGCTCGAATGCAGATCCAGTTCAAGAGGAGACAGCACACAGACAGCAGCTTTAAGAAGGCCAGCAGAGCTGTGCTGTCCAGGCATTGCCCATCAGAAAACACGGCAGGGAGCAGCTCATTGCTGCTGTCTGAGAATAGGGCACACAACTCCTTATTTGCCATATGCCAGTGCAGGGCACTATCAGGGAGCCATGTGTGGGTCTGCACCCAGTTAGTGCTGCCTCAGCCTCTCCCAGAAAGAGAGCCTTGGAGTGATGAGTACAGAGAAAATAATTTTAAGGGGAAAACAAACACACTGAAAAATCTGCTCAGAGCTCCTGCAGCACTGCAGTCTGTTCTGGAAGACTATCATGTCAGAGGAGAGCAGCATTTGACCAATGGAAGCTGATTTGTGTTACAGAAAGAACATGTAATGTCATGTTGGATAATATCATCCCTTTCTCTGCATCTGGGTAAATCTCTGAGCTTTTGATTTCCCTTGGTTTATCCTGCTGTGACAGTTCCCATGCAGAGGCATGGGATAAGCTTCCTCACCTCTACGCTGCTTGAGGGATGATTTTTTTTCCTTTATCAGTGCACACTCCAGAAAGACATTGGATACTGGGCTAAATACGCCCTCTTAAGATTTTACTTAGGGAAAAAAACAACGTAAAAGCTTGAAAAAAGCTTGGATAGATAGTAGGCAGTGCAGAGCTCTGCTCCTTGACCTTATCTCCTGGGTGATGCTGGCTGCAGTGCACTAGCAAGCTGCAGCAGCTGGGAAAGCAGCTGCCCTCAGCCTGCAACAGTAACACCACCATTAAAAAAACCCAGAAATAATCAGAAATTGCATTTGTGACTGTACTGCTTGTGCCAGCTGAGCTGACCATGCCCTGAGAGGAGACACAGGAGCAATGACAGCCAGTTCATGGCGAGGGAAGCAGTGGAAACTCATCAGAAAGGGCTGTCTGTTTGGAGAAGAAGCAGCACAGCCAGGTGTGGTGGGGAGTCACTCTGGATCAGACCCTGGGCAGAACAAGCTGGGAGAATCACAGCTTCTTACCTGGTGGGAGTAGGTTTTGTCGAGCCACACTTGAAAATCTTGTTCTCTTTGCTTCTCACCAGGAAAGAGATGCAGGCAGCCAGGGGAGCAGGGTGTGCCTGTCACCATGGGAAAGGGAACCATGCTGAGGGAAAGGGCTGTGAGTCAGCAGTGTCTACTCACTGACACACAGGAGGGCCTTCAGTGGTGCTGCTCTCGCTTGCACTCCACACTGCCCGAGAGCCATGCCAGCCCACACCTCAGGGCTGTTGGACACCCAGGAGATGTGCTTGGACTTGGGATAAGGAGTTGTGATGGCACCAGCTCAACCTCTGCCAGCAGCTAAGAGGGTGCAGGGGTGCCTTGTGCCATCACCCTGACCCCCACGGGGGCCGGGTCAACCGTGCAGGCCTTGCCCTGCCCTGTGCCTAAGCTGGACTCTGAGCCTGAGGCACTGGGAGATGGGAGCCACTGTACTGGCTTGACACTGGGATAAGGAGCTCCCTGGGCACTTCTCCCTCTCCACTGCCTGCACAGGGAGACAAGGAGACACCTTGCTCAGGCCAAGCATGTTATTTTCAAAAGCCAGTGCCAAGGAAGACAGCTATCAGGCTCTCCATGCTCTCCTAGACCAGGGTTTGTATCACATGTTTGGGAAGCTACTGGAAGCTCATCCTGAGCAAAGGATGTGTCCCTTTCCCTCTGTTTGCAGTCCTCCTCCAGCATACAGCAACAGCACTTGTACCTGCATCCTTTTCAGTGCTAAAGCAATACCTCAGCAAAGATACTCAGTTTAGTCTTCCTTCTCTGCCTTCCTGATCTTTCAGCTCTTCTCTTTCCTGGGCCAGGAGTGCAGCTGCAGGACAGAGCAGGTCCTTAATGTGGAGGTCCTTAATGTGTGGGTCATTCCACATGGAATTTTGGGGACAGCTCTGAGGGTGGAGGCATATAAACCTCATCCTTCTCCTCTGATGCCCCTAGCAGAAGGAGAACTGTTGCATTACACCAGCATTTAGGAAACAATAATAATTAAAAGCTTTCTGATGAACATGTTTAATTTCCTATTCTAAAAAGCTGCTAAGGCAGCGCCTTTCGTTCATTAGCATATTTGCAAGGTTAATGTAGTGTACTTAATAAGATAAATAATGCTTGTCATGATATTTCAGGCCAATTGTAAGGGGAAGGAATAAAAAATACTTCGCTTAACATCTTAAGTTTTTGCCTGGTCAACTTGAAGTTAACTGCTGAGCTACCACTGAGTGTTGAGGTATGTTGTTCACTTTTCTCCTTGGCAGGTGCTCACCAGCACTAGCAGAGGGTTAAAGGAGTCTGTCATGGCACAGATGGCATGGGTGAGCTTGAAGTGGACTCTTGGTGTCTACTGTGATAGACATGAGTTTGGGAATGTGCTTAGGAAAGCAGCAGAGCCATAAAAGTCTAAAGGAAAAGGATATGGGATCAGGGACAACGTCTGGGACTGTGCAGGAGACAGCAGTGGTACCTGCCTGCAGGAGAGGGTCTGAGGTGACAAGCAAGGATGGCAAGCAGGTGGCAGCAGGAATAAACAGTGACTGATGCAGAGGGACCACAAGGCTGGAAGAGGTGATAGTGGTCCTCTTATTTTTATCTCCTACTTCAACTTACAGTTTAAGACATATTTCTGTATGAACATCCAGAATAGGGAAGCATTTGAAAAATCCTCATGTAAGACTCCATGTATGGGCCATGGGAGACAATCATAAACCTGCTTGCAAGCTGCCAGCCCTGGGCAAGTGTCAGGTAATGATTAGCAGAGAGCCCCTGTGTTCCTAATGGCTTCTCTTGGCTCCTCTTCTGCAGAATGATTGCTTTCTTAGGCTTTTTCATAATGCACAGTAAAAGCTGCAACATCCTTAGATAAATGAGGCCACAGTGGGCAAGGAAGAAAGAGGAAAGAACTTTCCAGGCAAACAATCCAGGGCACCTGGCTTGCTACTCCCACATGCCCTTTTTTTCTCTCCCCTCCTCCCCCCTACCAGTACAACAGACCAAACAGCTCATTATTTTCTCATAATGATGAGGAGAGGGAGAGAGAAA
>VZRH01005667.1:446-51886 GCA_013397555.1 Urocynchramus pylzowi | reverse complement strand
AAAAAAAAAACCAAAAACCAAAACACACCAAACCTGCTGGTATTTTCTACATAGGAAATTAATAAATAGATATGCCACACAGATACATGTCACATTGAAAGGCTGGGAGGATGGGTAGATATTTAGCTGGCTTAAAATGCTAGGCCAGTATGATGAAGGAAAGGATGGACAGCAGAGGCAGCTGAAAGATAACGGGGTGGGGGCAGGGGGGGGCAAGAAATAAAATTGGGAAAGCAGAAAGCACAATGAGGAAACAAAGACACTGGGAAAAAAATGAAGGGAGGAGAGATCTTTGAGTGAGGAATGAACAGGATGTGAAAGCAGATACAGCAAAAAGACAGATGAGTTTGGCAGAGGGTGGAAGGAATAATATGTTGTTGTAGGTGTTCAAGGGGGGTGGTAGCTAAGGGGTGGAGGACCAGCTACAGTGGGTAGATTGATTTTGATGTTAGCTATATTGCAGGTCAAACACAGTCCTCACACCACATCGGCTCCACATCTGCTGCTTCTTCCTCCTGCCTGTCAGCCCCCCACTGTGCCCTGGATATTTTCAGCTGGAGCACTTCTTGGGCTTGGCACTGACTGTCAGCCCCAGGGTGGGAGAGCCCAGAGCACCGGGTGAGGCACGCAGGTGAGGCACCTACCAGCCCACGTGCCCCGCAGCGCCAACGAGCCCGGGGCTCAGGGCAGCC
The DNA here is from genome assembly GCA_013397555.1 of Urocynchramus pylzowi. Lineage (NCBI taxonomy): Eukaryota > Metazoa > Chordata > Aves > Passeriformes > Fringillidae > Urocynchramus > Urocynchramus pylzowi. Next base: position 51,194 of record VZRH01005667.1, on the reverse strand, counting down.
TTACGGAGCTGCCAGGGGCCGGAGCCTGGTGCCACTGGAATCCCCCTCTCCTGCCTCATCTCCCAGGCAGACTGGTAGCTGGAAGCCCACCCCACAGAGGGAAAGGGGCTTTGAGTGCAGCACCCAGGGGCTAACCTGACAGACTGTCTGGCTGGAGGGATGCGGGACAAGCCATCCCACCCCACAGGACACCTGTGAACTGGAGGTGATGTCAACCTGCCTCACTGAGTAACATGGGGAAAGGGCTTTTACAGCAGCTCTGCAGGCTTAGCCTCTCCAGTCACCTTGTTCCTGTGGTTTTGGCCTGTGAGGATAGCCTGTGTCAGGCCAGAGGGAGCCATTTCTTCAGCCTCATCTCTACAAATGGTGTTGCTTAGCTGACCCCATTGTACTGTGCAAATTTCCCTTCACCCTGGGCTGCTGGACCCAGATGCCAGGCTGGACGAGCCCAGCATCGTGCAGCTCATGCCCCCAGACAGCAGCCCTGCATCCCATCAGCTCACCTGGCTGAGATGCACTCATCATCCTCCAGCACGGGGCAGACAGCCCTTAATATCAGAGTTACTGCTTCCTTTGCAGTGCTGCAGCACATTATTGTCTGACAGCAGCACCAAACCAGTCCCCTGCCTCCATCCCAGCTGCTGGTTTCTTTCTGTCTCTGGGGTGCTACAAACAGCACCACTTACAACTGCAAAAGCAGCTTTGCTTCCCTGCCCAAGCGCTGAGCAGCTCTGCAGGGCCTTGGCAAACGTGTGCCCCACCAGCTCAGGAGAGATCAGAGCATCCCAGTGCCTGGGCAACTGGAGGGGTGGGCTGGGCTGCCCTGGGAGATGGTGGTGGCAGTGTGGTGTCTCAGAAGCTGCTTGGCTGAGTGCTGCTCACAGCTTTCCTGGGGGAGAGCACCCCCCTCATCGCTCTGCTGATCCCAGTTCCATGGTAACTGTGACTGCACTAAGGGATAAACACCCCAGTCACAGCCTCCCTGTTCCTTCCCTCCCCTCCTGTCTGCTGACACCCATTGTTTTGCAATCATTTGCTCATGCTTTTTCGGTTTTCTCCACTTGCCTTCCTTCCACATTTGCCCCATCCTGTTTCTGTCCTCTGTGAATAATGCTTGGCAGTGCAGTGTGTTGCCATAGAGGAATTAAAGCTGCTAGGAATTAGGCAGTTAGCCACTCATCCAGGAGAGGATCCTGAAAAGCAAAGGAGGAAAAATAAAGAAAAAAATCAAGGTTTTCTCCATTCTCTGTCTCCTCAGTGCTTGGTTGGGCTCTTGGCAGAGCTGGGGGCAGGGTGCCCAAGGAAGAGGGTGAAGCCCCAGGTGCTTTGATACAGCTTGAAGAACAAAGATGTAAATAAAAAGAGGATAACTGCCAAACCAGTAGGAAGCTGAAGATTGAGATAAGGAGGGCTGATGCAGCTGAAGACTGAGCTGTATTGTGTGTGATGTACCAGCCATCCAAGCCATTCCACTCAGAGCCGTGGGCTTTGCTGTTCTCAGGAGCTCTGGATCTTGCCCTGTGCACTTCACAAACCAAGGAAACCTAGAAGAAATGCAAAAGAAAATAAAAATGTTCTGAGTGGAGAAGGAAGGAAAGGAGATCATATTCCTCATCTTCCCATGTAGAGCCAAGTCCTCCATCACAGGCAAAAGCACAGAGGCATTTGTATGTAAATACATGCACGCAGAGATCTTTTGCAGTACTCAGAAGAGATTCAGGATCATCAGAAAGCTCCACACTGAACCTCTCCAGATTTTGGCTCCTGTCCCTAATCCTAGTTCTTGTCTGCCCTTCCAGAGCATGTCAGCAAGGCTCCATCAGCTGCACTGCATCAATGGGGCTGTAGCACAGGTTAATGGTGACATCTGGGCAGGGTTTTGCCCATTCTGTGCATTGTGCACCAACAGAACATTCTTCAGTCTGTTTATGAAGGTGATCAGCTAGGAAAAATTCAGGAGGGAAATCTCCCCCCCAGAAAGCATTTGCACAATAGGCGTGGGGATTTAAAATGGTAAACGATGGTGAAAATGTGAGGTGGTATTTTTTATATATATATAATGATTGCTCTTTGCTAGGAAATGAAACTCAGCAGGGGAAAAAATACTGTGTAGATTTCAAAAGTCTTCATATGTCCCAGCACTAAAGAGCATTTCTTCTCCTTCTCCTGTTCAACCCTGACACCAGAGATGCTTCAGACTTGAGCAGTCTGTTTGAACTACCTGCTGTTCAAAAATCTTGAGGAGACAGCTGAAGCTCTTTGCTGCTGAAGCCTTTCTTCCAAAGCTTCCAGGAGCTAGATAAGAGGAGCATCCAGGCTGCATCCTGCTCCTAGGAGAGCAGGCAAACTGCTGACTACCTCTGCACCCTGTTGTGCATGCTGAGGTGGATTAAGGCTGCTGAAACAGGGGTCTGCTGGCCTGTGGTTGTCCTGCAGTGCAGTGAGTCAGTGATAAACTGACATTGCGTGGGAGGTGGGAGTTCTGTCTCTCCTCAGGAGATCCTAAAGGATTTCTGCTTTATTGGAAATTCTAATAGTAGCTGGACTGATTTTTATCCATTAATCCCTGTTTTACTATGTGAGCACACACTCATGAAGCAGCATTGTATCCCCTGTACTTGAGTCCCATCTTCTTACCGTGCAGATGTAAATGACTGCCTATTCCTCTCAGCCTCACAGACCCAGTGGAACAAAAACTGAATGAAATTTTCTTTCACCTTGTGCATCAGCAGCAAAAAAAACCCCAGCTATTTCCAGTGACAGGATTGTTTCTGCTGGGAATGGTCGATGAGGCAGATGGAGCTTTCTCAATGAAACTCCTGTGTTTCTGGCATTTGAGAAGAGCATCCTTTGCCTTGAAAAATTAATGAATCAGCGTGAATTTCTTCTACTGTCTCATTTTTACAACCAGTGATATACCTATAACGAGGATTTTTAAAGGCAAAGGAATGAAGTTCCTGAGGCAGAGGATGATGGGAATCTCTGCTCTAATACATTTTTGGACATGGAGATCAAAGAATAATCAGAAGAATGTCAGGATCATGGAAAGCAATCTGATTTTAGTGCACATAGGAAGAGGTGGTGAGGTTTCTTCTTGCACTCGGCACAGTGAAGCACTGGCAGTTGCCATGAACTCTCCAGCCTGGGTGTAAGTAATTAAAAAGGTCCTAAAAGGACCTATGAGGATGGGCTAGAGTGCTTGGTTTGCTCAGTCAGAAGGAGAGAAGACTCCAGGGAGACCATAGAGCCCCTTCCAGTACCTAAAGGAAGCTAAGAAGAGAGCTGGAGAGGGAATTTTTATAAGGGTATTTAGGACAATGGGGGAATGGCTTTAAACAGGAAGAAGGTACATTTAGATTAGATATAAGGAAGAAATTCTTTACTGTATGAGTGTTTGAGGCACTGGAACAGGTTGCTAAGAGAAGTTGTGGATGCTCCATCTCTGGAAGTATTCAAGGCCAACCCCATTAAAGCAATCTGGTCTAGTTCTAGTGGCAGGTATCACTGTCCATGGCAGAGGGTTGGAACCAGAAGAATCTCTCTTCCAACTCCAACCATTCTATGGCTCTATGGAGTTAAGTCGTCCAGGGCCAGTGACTTTCTGTGCATAACAGAGCATCTAATAATACTCTTAAAACCCATGACAAATACCAGAATTATTTCCTATGCAGTTGGTTGCTACAAAGAAGCAGTTAGGAAGATGATCAGTACCCTTCCTTCTCTTCCACGTTTTAAGCTGCAGGGGGAAATGGCAATATTTTGGTTGGAGATAAGTATAAACCAAACCCTAAGGTGTTGACAACCCAAAATGCTTGCATTTTGAACTAGCATCTAGATTTGTATCTTGGATATGGTCCCTGGCTTAACTTCTTTGAACAGTAAATCTTTTTCACAGTTTAAACTGTGAATATAATTTAGCATTAATGTACCGTGGATGTCTTTCATATGGCCAAAAGGGACAAGTTATGTATCGGGGTTGGAGCAGAGAGACATATCACTGTGTTGGCAGGATCTTTACTGCTGGAACACTAAGTCCAGGAGTTTAAAACATATGGGACTTGGAGTACATTTAAGTCTGAAAAAATAAAGTATGTTCATACATCTAGCAGTAGCTACCCCATGCTGGTGTATAGATCATGTGAAGTGTTTCAGATGCAGAACGGGTGCTGCCTTAGGGTGGTAGAGAAGGCAGAAGAGCATCTGCAGCGAGGAGCCAGTTCCTGTGGCTACAAGGTCTGCCCCCCTTAGGGGTCCAGCAATGAAAAGATCCTGGTTGTGTTTCAAGGTTCCTTCTTGGGAAGGTTGTTTTTCTTTTCTCTTCAGCTAAAGAAAGAAGAAGAAAAAGGCTTTCACTGTGTAAAATTGTTTACAGATAGAAAACTGAGCAGGAGTTCTCAGCATGATATAGCCTTATTAAGCCATGGTCTGTTTTTCCTCCTGTTGTCTTAATGGAGAAAGAAGGAAAGAATTAGGAATCCTCAGATCTGAACAGTAGAATTGTGGCTGTGATTCACTACAAGCAAAACCAGCTAACCATTTCTCTGCTATTTTTAATTCTGCGTTTGAATCGTGGTGTATGTGAAACACAAGACGGGGTCTGAATTTCTAGGAATAACTTAATTTCCAAATGCACACATAGCAGAACTGCCAGGAACTGGAGAAAAAGTGCAGACAAACAATCTGATTTTTACAGGACTGAAGGGTTCCTCCATTGTTTTTCTGTTGATTGTATGTGTTGGTGGTGTGAGGGAGGGATGCCCAAGGTTAGAACAAGCTGGATCACTGAGTTTTGCTCAAGTTTGATCCACTGTCGGGTAACATAGTCTGTATTTTGATCAGGTTTTGATCAGTTTTTGATCAAGGCCTCTTCTTTCTCTTGTTTCTTTTTCTTATTTTTTTTTTTAATTTGGGGGGGTGTCACCATTATTATTGCTACTATTGCTATTATTATTACTAGTTTGCAGTGGTTTTTTTAGTCATCTGTGTTCAGCTCTCTTGAGAGCAATGAAAAGAAATCAAACTGCTTTTGTGAGTTGTGGCAGAAGAGTGCAAATAGATTGATTAAAAACGCTGTTTCTTTTTTTAATTTAAACAAAGCAGAGGCTTGTGGGTAATGTGCATAATGTATGCTTAGTGGTAACAAGCCACTATGGGGAGAGGGGAGGAAAATGAGGGAGAAAGAAAAAAAAAAGGAAGTGGAGCCAGTGTTGTTCTGCCTTTAAACACAAGATTGATTTTACATTTTCCCTGTGTGTCACTTTCATTACTAGCAAATTAATCCTTCTCTCTGAGGCTTGAAACTTATTTCTAGGGTTTCACATAAGAAAATAGCTCTTGGTGTGCTACCTATTCTTAAAAATGGAGCTTGGAGCTTGGCTACAAGAGCAAGGTGCAGCCATTTAACCAAAGGTGTAATGTTAAAATTGACCCTGTTATAGAGTTGCACATGACTGCCTTATTATGATTTTTTACTTTACTTTGAATCTGCCTGTTCTGGAGGAAACACAACACTCTGGAAATGATAGGAGAATGCTGACTAGAGGACAGGTAACATCACTTTAACTAAATCGATAAAAAGTTATCCCTTCACAGCTATTTCGCCTTGTTCAGATAAAGAAGGCAATTACAGAGACCTGTGGCCTGAAGGATCAAGTCCTCAGCAAACCCTCTTGGGAGGAGGTTGTGAGATGTTTCTGACACTGATACCATCCTGCAGTGCAGCCTCCCTTCGAACCGTGAGGTCTGCAGGCTGATGTACCCCCGGGGACTCAGGGAGCTTCCTGGCCTAATAAAGGGGCAGATTAATTGAGCACTCATTTTAGGACAATAATTCCAGGCAATTAAATGATTAAATAATTGGGCTGTCAAAACTTGTAATTCTACTGCAAGTTGAGCAAACCAATTGGACGCTGTTGGGTTTCTAGAAAAATCATAATGCTGCGTTGTGGGGCTGCTCTCTCTTCAGTTCTCAGGTCATAGTACCATGTGTAGAAATTTGGACTTGCTTTGTTTCTGTTTAAATTATCTGGTATACATAGAGCTTAGATCATCTGTGCCTCATGGCACAAGCAGGGTTTCTTTCAGGTTTTGGTGTTTTTTTCAAGTTGTACATTTTTCAGGTCCAGGAGATTTCATGTATGTTCCTTTATAGTCCTTGGTTGGTCAAATCACTGGCTGTTTACCAAAACCTGCTGCTGCTTTGTCTCTTTGCATGCCTCTGATGAAGTAAGAGAACTGTTCTGGTTCAGTTCTGGCTCAAAAATCTGGAGGGTGACCCAAAGCCACTTCTTTACCTCAGTTAACACTGACAGCTTCATTTCTGTTTAAGGTGAGTAGGTGTGCCACAGCCTGCCTCACCCTTTGAGGGCCACTTGCCAGGTGTGGCCCAGGTCTGTCCAGATCCATGGTGCCATAACGGGGCAGTAGTGTGAGATTTCTGTGGCTGCCTGGTGTCTGGGTTGGTGCAGCAGCAATTTTTCATCATCAGTTGCTGCCACAGAATGTTAGTGTAAGAGCACAGTCTTTGGGGCTGACCTGAGCAGGGCCCTGCAGTCCTGTCGACAGCAGTGACTGGTAATTAGCTAGAAAAGGGTGGGAAGAAGGGCTCCATCTTTCCTGCTGAATATCAAACAGCATACAAAAATAGCCAGTTGAAGCCACAGTGAAGACTTGCTTCAATCAGTGAAAATCCAGCATGTTTTATCTGACCAAATGTCAGGTGTCTGTTTGGATTGACAAACAAAAGGGATGCCAGGTGCAAGAAGGAGAGTGAGTAACTAGTTTTATATCAAAAAGGAGTCTTATTTTTTCTTTTTCTTCTGAAAACTCTAATGGAAGCATTTCAAGTTGCTTAGACCATGTTTCAGTGAAAATTACTTCCTGCTTTTCCTGTGCTGTGGAGTGGCCAACTCTAACGGAGGATCTGGTATGTGATTAGGTTTCTTAAGTGGCAGGCAGGGGAGTGCATCTACTTACAGAATTATTGTTAAAGTGAGGAGCTTTTGGGAGTTCTCTGCAGGAACTCTGGATTGTTGGAAGCATTCCATCAGATTTCTCAAAAATGCTCACATTCTGAAAAACTGCAGTCTTTACTGCTGCCTTTTGGATTTACTAGAGCCTTGGGCAAGACACTGGCCTCTCTTTGAGCATGCACTTGTTTAAATATACCCATGAAGAACAAAGGGAGAGACATGGCCAGGCCATATTTATTTCCATTTTGACTGACTTAAAGTGAAGGTTGCCTGTGAGCATCTGCAGGACTTGTTATTGCTCAGTGGACAAGAGCTTGTCAGAAATGTTGGGCTGGTTATCTATTGTGTGAACTGTGTGCTTTATAATAGCCCTTCTAATTCCTGTGTTAGCAGAGGAAAAATCTTATTTTTCATGCTTCAAACAAGTGCAATTGAGAGTGAATAGATCTTCACATTGACACTTAGGATCCAGCTCTGTTCCTTTCAGAATAATTGCCAAAAAATCCCAAAAATTATTTTCTGTGAAGAAAGAATTTCCGCTTGGATCAGTGGCGAGGTTTCAGGTACACTGCACTAACCAAGGGGCTCCTGAAAGAATGGAAAATTTTATAGGCCTTGATTGATGCAGGAATGTCCCAGGAGCCAGGATAAGAGAGGACAATGTCCATGTCATGGTACATCTGCAGTGGACATGTGCATGGGTGTAGGAGTGACCTGTCTTTGACCTGCATTGGGAGAGCAGGGACTGCTGCAGGGCAGGAGGGGGGACACTGGCAGAGCTGGAGGGCTCTGGGATTTGCCCAGAGTAGTCAAGTTTGTACCTCGTATGGTACAAAGCTTGATTTTCCAACTACCAAAGGCATCAGCTTTGTCGACTAGGCAGAAAAAATATAAATGCAAATATCACAGAGGTTGGAGGGAAGAGGGAAAAGAGTGTTATGCTGGTTTGTTTATCAAGAAACAGAACTTTCCTGGGACACAATACAAAACTACAAGCCTATTATCCTGCTGCTTTTCCAGCTCCAGCACCAGCTCTTTTCTTTTCCAGGTGAGGCATTATTGTGTTAATACTTGCAGGAGGAGGGAAGAAATGAGTCCAAATGCCCCTGTTTGAAATGTCCTATCAGTGCATAAAATATGTCTGCGGATTTGAGAATTACGCTGACTTCACAACAGTAAATTTCAGATAAATAATTTATCTCCTGCAAACACATTTCTGTGCTCTTACACATCCATTTGTTTCTGGAAAGCAGCGGGGGTGTTGGGGAGGCAGAAGCGATTGGTGCTCACTGGGGAACTTTCCATGGAGCTGCCTCTAGCTTGGGTGTTGTTGGCCGCTGGAGGTAGGGTTTTGTTCTCTCAGTCACCAGCTCCACATCATAAATAAAGCCATTTTGGAAATAGGAGGCACCTTGAGCTAAAACTGGCATTTCTCACAATGTTGGCAGATCAAGCCAGCAACTGTTGATTTTAAATGTTTAATGAGCAATATGTTGCTGATTCTAATCATAATGTTGTGTTTGCCTAACCTTTCTCAATGTGCTCCCTTCTGCTGTATTGCTGGCACGTTTCCAGGAGAGGAGGAAAGGGAAAAAACACAAACCCCACCACGAAGGGTGAAGCAGGGCAGAGAGAAGAGGAAAATTGAAAGTCTTAAGGAGAAGGGGCATAAAAGGCAGGGATAGAACTTTACTAACAGCAGCAAGATGTTGATGTCATGTCAGAGTATTAAACTGGGGATTGCACAGAAAAACAGCTTTTCCCTGCAGAGGTATTCATACTGAGAGAACTGGAAAAGAAAGGCTGGTTGCTAAAAGGAGATGGACAGGAAGAGCTGTGTGGAGATGAACCCCTAACCAGGGAGTCTCCTGAGACAGTTCAGTGTGTTGTTTAAAAGCAGGTGATTTGAAAGAGAAGCTGTATTGCACAAATCAGTAAGATGCTCAGTCACTTTCCTGCCAGGCTCATAGAATGCTCACTGTCTCCAGTATGCTGTATTTTTTCCAATTTGTTTTTGTTCGACTTCAAAGCCCTTAGTGGTTCAGCATAAGCCTGTTTGACACTGGGTTTTGGGTTGGGCTACAGAGAAGCTTAGAAACATGAGTGGGTATCTCTGAATAAAAAGGAGGCTTCCCTGGCTAGCAGAGGCAGGAGTACGTAATGGAAACAGGGAAAGGCTGCTTTTATAGTGCTAGATAGCAGCTGGTTTTGCTGCTGCTCCCATCCTGGACCAGACCCTGCTTTTACTGGAGTGGGTACTGACCTCTGTTTGCTGTGGAAGACTGAGCTGTCGCTTAATATACACCATGACTCATGAGCTAGTGAAACTGCAAGACTCCAAATACTGGGAACTGAACTCTTTTGCTTTCTGAACAAAGAAGTTTTGGGCAACAGGGTCAAATATTTCCTACCTGAGTGCCTTGGACACTCCTCAGCAGGTGTTATCCAGAGAGCTATTTTGTAAAAACATGGAAGATTTTTGTAACATGTTGATTGGGCTCTTGAATGAGACCAGGCATTTTCTCATCTTTTAATCATTACCTGTTTGGCTGATGTTTAAATCAATGAGTGCATGCCAAACACTCACTGCCCTATTAGAAAGACGTTTCTTGTTTTACATGATGACTTATTTATTGCTTCAGTTGTATGTATGGTACAATATATATTGTCCAAAAGGGAGATATAGTTACCAGGTCAAACTTGGTAAGGGAGGATTTTTCTTTTTTTAATGAGGAGCATATCAATTTTGCAGTGCTTTTTATGCTTTCATTCCAGGCTGCTGCATACAAATTCTGTTATATAAAGTTGACCACACACAAATAGATGTAAGGAAAAGTGTGTGTTGAGACACTCTGAGATAGAAGTGGAAAGAAATGGGACACAGAGGACTTGTCTAAGAGCAGCCTTGCCAGAAGAAAGGGCAGTGGTCCACCCAGGCCACTCTGTCTTCTAGCAATGAGAGAATTTTAGGGGCCCTTTATTTATATAACTGAATGATTCATTGTTTTTCTTTCATGGATAATCTATCACCTCCCTAAGTTAATTATTTAGTTGTTAACAAATGAGAGTGAAGCATGGATATATGCTCCACACTAAATTTTCAATTTTTGAGAGCCAGTATGCATGGGATTGCTGGAATGACCTTTTCTCTCTGTGTGTTTGAGTCCCTCTTTTATACCACCATGGTATCTTCTGTTGTTTTCTTGCTTTCTTGTTTATGTGCTAAGCATCAAAGCTACTACATGCAAAAAAAATTTTAATTAGCCTTGAGCATCCCACTAGGGTCCTCAAGTACAAACAGGCACAGGCCTTTACCAGTTCAAATTAAACACATCTTCAGTGGGTCATCTTCAAGGAAATCTCCAGCAGCCTCGCTTCTGTAAGTGAAGTTCTTTGCTGCCAGCACCTCCAAGTGATTCCTCTTTAGCTGTAGCATATTTCTTCAGCTGTAGCGTATTTTTTTACCTTCTCTGCTCCCCACCCCCTGGTTCAGTTCTTTACAGCTTTGAAATAAAAGGATGGAGTCTTTTCCAGCCATGTGGTGCAATATGGCATCATCCCCCTTAAAGCAATTGCTGTGTAACAGACAGCTACAAAAGCAAAACAAAGCTGCAAGTATGAGAATTCTTCTCCTAGATGTTTCAGCAATACTCTCTTCCTGCATGAATGTTCTTTGTCATTGCAGTAGCTCAACTGAGTTGCAGTCAGGTTTCAGTCCTGTGGACATATATTCAGGTGGAAGGAAAAAAGGGTTCAAAGATAAAAATGAGAATAATAGGGGAAGGGGAGGAGGGAGACAGAGTAAGGGGGAAAACTGAAAAGACAAAAGAGGTATAGGAACTGAAGATGGGGAAAAAAAGGTGAGAAATTTGAAGCAGGTTTGTGATGGGTAAAAAAGCAGAGGTGAATCAGACCTCTGGGATGGCAAGGTCTGAGGCTGAGAGCTCTTCTTGGCAGAGCAGAGCCCTGCAGAATGCAATATAATCTCTATCAGGGCTCTTCAGTTTAGAGGCATATAAATGGAGTGGGGTTTATTGCAAATTCTGGTTAATAACTTTCTCGAAGGGGAAAACTTCTGTATTCTCTTTGAAATACAATTTCTTGTCTCATAAATTGAAACAGCTGTGGCTGCTCCCTCTGCACACAATTTTTTTTCATCTTCTGCCTTTTTTGCTGGGTGTATGCGTATGATTTTGCTTAATGATTTTTCTCTGCAGAAGGGACCCAGAGTGTGGTGCTGTATACAGGTTTGTGATCAGTGTCTTTGCACAAACACAAGAAAAATGCCTTGGGCATTTTCTGCTATTAGAGAGGAACAAGTGTTAAGCTATTAGTCTGAATCTAACTTAGACTGCATTTCTCCTGAGAAAACCCAGTAAGAATTTCTGCAGCCTCATTCCCTAGAAAGACTAAGCTGAGATTTAATCTATCACCAGAACCAGGCTCTGGTCTTGGACCTGTAAAAGCTGCTTATACCTCCATAGCTACCATGTGGAAAGCAGAGCAGAGAATAGAGGTGAGGATCTTGACAGCCTGTATTCCTGCCTCATCTCTTAAGACATTGCTTCCTGCACAGGCATGGGGATGGGCACCACAGTGCAGGTGGGGTGAGGTTTCCCTGCCTGGAAAGGGGAGCAAGACCATTTTCCTCCTTGTGGTTCTAAGCAGTGCTAGGTATTCTCTGCCAGCATCAAACCATCTCTGTCTTTCTGAGGACTCCTGAATGTCTCTTTTTCCTTTTTCTTCTTTTTTATTTTCTTTAATTGAAAGAGCCAAGATTGCCTTTAGGCTTGTACAGATATCAACCACTTTTGGGGACGATTGAGTGTACAGAAACACAGGGACTCAAACCTTCCTGCCTTCAATTCACTATCTGCTCCCAAGCTAAAGTGGTCAAATCCCTAAATCATTAAACAAGTGATATATGAGTTAACATAGCATGCTGACAGGACCAATGTGCACAAATGTCCCAAGGAGGTTCAAATTCAGAGGGCTATATGTCACCTTCAGCCAACTTCTGTTTGGAAAGAGCTCAGGAACGCTTTGGGATTCAGTAAAGGAATACCTGAATAGGTATCTCAGTTTTTCATTTCTCCATCTCTCTCCCATGACTCCCTACAAGTGCCTCCAGCTGGAAGAGGTAAGGGGTGTAGGAAGAGAATTCATCAGATCTGAGTGCAGAACTCTTTCCCCTCATAGCAGACCTCAGCCTCTCATTGTATATAGCAGATGAGAGTCGTCTTGGGCCAGCTGCTTGTTCAGGAGATCAAGGGCAGCAAAACCATTTCTCCTGTTGGGTAAGGAGACAGACCTGTGGTCTCCAGCTGATTCAGTTTCATCCTCATCTCCTCTTGCAGCAGCTTCCTGCTGCATTCCATCTCATGGGCTCCCTCCCATGCCTGCATCCAGAGGCTCAGTTCTGCTGTGTGACATCAGCTCTGCTGGTGGAGCTGGGACATGTGTCCTTTGCCCATCAGAACAGATTTGTAAGTGAGGAACCAAAACCTCAAATCACCCTGGTGACAAGTGACTGGAGAGGTTCTCTGTTTCTTTCCTCCCTGAGCCTCTTGGCAACCACACTCGCCTCCAGGCAAACCACAGTGAGTTCACAGCAGGAACAATGGGGATGAAAGGCAAAATAAACTCATAGGGGCTCTTCCAGGGCTACATGGAAAGTGCTGCAGATTATCTTCTACATCTCCTGCATTGCTGGAATGAGGGGGGACACCTATGGTTTCTTCTTTGTCTTTTTGCTCCATGAATTGCAGACTTTTCAGAGGGGCTCTCTGTATTTGAGAGGGTAGCAATAAGAGCACTTGTTTGTGTAGAAATGGGATGGCTGTTCATGTGGTATATTTTATCTGCTTTTAATGAGATGAAGCAGGCAGAAAGCAGGGAGGGGGAGCCGGCACCAAACATTCCCACTCCATCCCAAGCCCTCACTACCAAAGGTCATGGGAACTTACCTTTTTCTCCTTGTATGCCTCTGCATGTGTACACAGCACGTAAGTGTCCAAGGCCCTCAGTGGTACTACCAACAGCCATGAATTGCCTGTGAGCAGTGAAATTGTTTACCACAGATCAATATAACAGTAATACATCTGGAAGACTCTGGCCTTCAGTTACCCCTTGTATGTTGTATTCCCAGCCAACACTAACTGCATTCCCCATTGCTTTCCCATGGCAATTCACCTTGCTCAGGGCTCTGCTTGTTTGCCCTAACCCTCTGCATCCCCTCGCTTCTTTTTAATCAAACTTTCATCTCTATCTCATGCTCTGTGTCTCTTTCTTTATTTATTTCCTTTTCGGTCCTTTTCCTGAATACTTGGGTCTCACAAGCTATCTTCTCTATGCTACTTTTTAAATTATTTGTTGTCTTGACAGCTCTTCCCCTGGTCTCAATTCTCCCTTCTTCTCTCTTCTTCCCTCTCCCCCTATATATGCAAGCTCATACTGCCTGAAAATTATGTCAAGACCTTCTACTCCTGAAGTAGTGAGAAAATAAAGTCTACAGGTGAATTTGCCATTTTAATATAGTTAACATTCCTCCCATCCTTAACTGTTCTGCAACTGCAGACTGCAGACTGCTGAGATTAGCGGCATAAAATCCCACCAGGATATTGACATAACCTAGAAGCCAGGAAGTTGTTATAATCAAACCCAGCATCCTTTTTGGAATGCTGGACTTATAAATACAAGGACAGCAGTTTTGAGAGCAGTTGAGAAATAAGTGTTTAAAGAGAGGGCATTTGAAAACCTGTTTTTTAATATTATTTCAATAGCTTATGGTCAAAGTTGCAGGATTTTTTCCCTACTGAATCCTAGCCTATACAGAGTACTCAGACAGAGTACTGGTGCTGGAAAGGTGATAGAAAGGAATTTGATTGAAATGCTGGTTATTAAGAAATGCTATTATCCAGTAAAAGTGCCATAGGGCCTCAATCCAAGAGGCAGAGATGATTACTGTGGATGAATTCTTAGTCCTTGGAGGCCAGGTGGGAGGGCACAATTGTTGTGTTTTTCTCCCACCCACAGTAAAACTTGGAGCAGTCTTGGAGGAGCCACCCACAAAAAAAAATGTCTGTTGTGTTCTTTGAAAAGCAGAGAGCCAAAGAAAGAATAGAAGATACCACAAACTATTTGTCACCCTCATACTCCACCTCTCTTTGTTTTCCTCCCTCTGAAACCCACATAAAGCAGTTTGTATGTTATGGTGATGAGAGACAAGGGGAGATTTCTGTCCCCAGCTGGTGATCAGTTTATTCACTGAAGTATGAGGATTGATAGCACTTGTCACTAATAGCCCAGCTAATATAGCTGCAGATGCTACATTTAATCATATAAACTGTGAGGCACAATTGCAGAACAAGGGACTCTGGCCTACACCACTGGAAAAGGAAGAGGAGCAAATTCCTAAAGGGCTGATGGAGAATTTCAATGGTCCTGCATCCCTGTGACAGGAAAAAGGAGGATGTGTCCTGCTTCTGCATGACACTTTCTGCAGGATGTGTGTCCATGCACATGTGTAGTTTACTGAGTGCACATGAGGGAACCAAATGAAAGGAACTTGTGCATGATAGCAAGGTATGTGCAGGAGAAAGCAGGGAGCTCCACTGCATGTAGAAGAAATGAAGGAAGCAGTTTGGGTAGGAGGATGTGCCCTGTCATGTTTGGCTGTCTTTCACAACAGCGTATTCCTGACACCTTTGCCTTGATATCTGCAGCCAAAAGGAGTTAGAACATTTGAGATGTGGTGCTGTCCAGCAGCAAAGCTGCATAAAGGATGGAGCAGCTTTCAGGCAACTTAGACCAGAGCCCTTGAGGAAGGATTATGTAGTGCTGTGAGGACAAGTTAGGGAGAAAAAAGGGAAGGTTTGGGCTTTTTATGGCCCCCATCATCAAATGGCAGCCTCACTCCCCCTCTGCTTTCCAGGAGAGCTTGAAACCAGGTGTTACAGATTTTCAGCCATTAATGAGGGGTCTTTTCCCACCTGCCAAATGTGTTACATCACAGATGTGCATGAGGCTGTGTGGATGCAGGCACCATGCAACTCTTGGGAGGCAAATGATACTCCATACTTCAGTCCTCCACATGCAGGACCACAGACACTCCCTGTGTTCATCCTTTCACCCTCTCCCCTGCCTGCCAGCCTTCCTCCCTGCACATCCTCACCTCAATGCTCCATCATGCCTCCAATCCTATGCCCATTATTCCATGTTTTTTTCCACCACCTGTAGACATGCACACATATGTGCAGTCTAATCCCCAGGCACCCTGTCACCCACCTGCATTTCCTCTTGCATCCCCATAGTCTTTGGCTCTGCTTTCCTTACGATGCTCAGCAGCTCTTGCCCACACACCAGCTGGTACTCACTCATGCTCACCAGACTCTCATGTTCTCTGTCTCCAAATGCCCCGTGCTGAAACCAAGCTGTTACTTGTTCAGTTCAGTCATGTGTGTGTCCTGTCAGACACACATCTGCAGTCAAGTGGCCCAGAACAAGACCAGCATGTATCAGGGTTAAAAAAGAATATGCCAGGAACAACCCTCTTCTCTAAACTCACACCCTGATATCATAGCCCCCAGGGGGATCAGTCTGTGCTGTAAAGAAAGCTGTTTGTGGTTCTCATTGAAGGAGAGCACAGGGGAGGAAAGTCCAGCCCAACACCTAGCCCTTCAAATGAAGTGACTTGTCAAGTATGCAACTGTGGCGGGGATTTGAGAAGCAGTAAATTTAGCAGCACTCACTTCCACTGACAACCTGTCATGTGCTTGAAACATAAATAGTGGTGGAGACAAATCACTGCTGTTTTCCTATTAAGCTTTGGCCCACTGGCCCTCTAGCTTGCCAGCAGCATTTCCACCTGGCCTGCATGTGTGCCTTGTCTCAGGGACAGATGTGCCTCCCCGTTAGAGGCTTTGGGAGAGTCAGAACAGGAATTATCATGCCGTTATTTCCTAGGTGTCCTTGGTGTCTGGGTACTTGCCCCTCAGCTGATGGATTTCTTGCTCAGGCTGTGTGCTGCTGGCACCTCCTACTTCCACCCAAGGCTGAGGAAACAAGGACCCTCTCCTTAGAGGGCTTATGGTTTTCACCCCTGCCCCTGGTTTCTGCCACACAGTCTGGTAAGGTCACACTGATGGAGTAAATGAGGCACTGATTTGAATAAAAGGGTAGAGGTGAAGTTTTCCAATGCACCTGAGTGACTTACAGGCACAAATGCCATTGAAAGCCAAATGGTCTTATCCTGCTAAAGCATTTAGTGGCTTTTGGAAACTCTGCTTTCAAATATCAATTATTATATACCCATTTAATAAAACATGCCATCAGAAGCTCACATTAATCTTTACAGAGATGAGAGACGTCCCTTAGTGCTTTAAATTGAGGAACCAGGGATTCAGTACATTTCACCTTCTTCCCTCTCTCTTATCAGTTTTGATGCCTCTTCCTCTCTCTCCTCAAGGAAGATGAAATCATGGCAGTGATTAAGGTGGCCTGCTCTGTGCTGTTTAATTAGAGCAACTGCTGTTTCAGTTCCAGTGAAATTCTCACAGGTGTGCAGTTGCAAAGGCACTCTAATGAGACCCCTGCCTCTCCAGGAGCTTGGCGGAGAGGAGCCAAAGAGTCCTCAACATAACACGGATGGTTTTTCATGCTTTCTTGGGTTTTTTTGGCTGACTGGGCTCCTGTTGGAGCAAGAGGTTTCTCTTCCCACAGGAATCAAATGTGTTTGGGGAGTCAAGAGAAGAGAAATGAATGCTTTCCTGTCCATGATGGTAATAGGGGGATTCAGAGAGGCGAAGCCCAGTGAGACACATTTTGATTGACATGATTGGCCATGGTCTGCTCACGCCAGCACTGTTACAGTTTTTGGAAATTTTATGTAATCATCAGAACAAGTATTAAGGAGTTGGTATGAAGGCAATGAAATATCTTTTAGGTTTGTCTTCAGACCCCTTCCTAAACTTACGGGATAAGCTGTAAGAAGTCAGAAAGGAGTTGTTTTGATACTGTTTCTTCTATTTACAGTTTTCTGCTTTCTCCCATTTTGATGATTCCCTTCTTTTTTTTCCCATATATCTGAGAGAGAAACCCTGGTTCACAGCCAGGATTTTCAAGTGTGCTGATGGCCAACAGCTGCACTAGCAATGGGAGTAGCTGCATCAGGGAGTTACAAGACCTCAAAATCAGGGTGTCTATTTCCTCTTTGCTTGCCTCTCCTGTAGGACTATGCAAGATGCAATATTAGGCATGGAGCAAATGTCTTCCTTTTCCTTCACAGCCACTGCCTTGCAAGTTTGAGAGAGAGAGAGACTCTTTATTCTTTGGAAAGCAAGGGAGTGGCTAAATGCATAAGAATTAAATATCCTGGACCGAAGTAATCATTTATCTGAACTGCTATCACTATGAATCAACAGCAGACACCTCAGATGATAATATCACAGGAGCCAGCCCAATTGATCAAAAGTCTCTGCAATGTGTGAGCCCAAACAATCTCTTCCCAGCACACTCCACCCTGTCTCAAACCTCTGTGATTCTCACCTTGATAACTAGCAATATTTGATGCCTGCTGAATCCTGAATTCAGCTAGTTAGCCTCATCTCCTGACCCCTTGGTGCTCCCCACAAAGTACTCCCTTTTCTTCTTCCACCAGGAGCAGATATGGGGGATGGTGTCAGGAAATTACTATGCTGGATCTAATTGAGAAACATTGCAGCAAGGAGAGGGGTCAACAGAAAAGCAAACAAAACGATTTTTCAAGAAGCTAATCCACCTATACAAATATTGGCGCCAGGCATCACAACACTCTGGCGTGTTTTTGAAAGGGTAAATCTTGCTAAAGGGTGGCTTAACTCTTTGACCTCATTTCCTCAGTTGAAAACTACATCAGTTTAAAAGCAGAGTGGCTAGATACAGGCTGATACAGAAATCCCAGTCTTTAGGTTTGGTTTGTGAAGTTGGTGTTCAGAGCAGCCTCGATGAAAACAGGGATGAACTACAGGAATTGCCATCTTGCAAAAGGGACTGGAGATTCAGGGGCTGTGTTATCTGGTCACGAAGTGTTTGGCTCCAGCTTACAGCAAAAGAGCCACAGCATTGCCTAAGCCTGTGAGTTAATGCTCTTTCCCATTTCAAGTAAATTTGTGCCAATTTGTAATTTTTCAAGACTTCTTCCAAGTTTCAAACGTATAAGATCATAATCCTGTGGGCTAAGTTGAATCATTGAAGAGGAGGGGATCATCCAATTTTTAAAAATTTTTAAGTAAGCTTGAAGTTCTGGGTTCATCATTACCCTCTCATCCCAAGAAGTATAAGTGGGCATAGGACAGAAGGGAACAAACACCTTATATTTAAAAACAGGGAAACATTCTGGTGGATGCCTACAAAAGCGAGCCACTTGATTCCTCCACAATAGTATATTGAGCATTTCTTGTGCTACATAAAACACAGGGGACTTTGTAAAGAACATAACAAGGATTTTTAAAGATGCCACCAAACACAGACCAACCCCTATAGTTCCTAGATTGAGAGACTGGCACAGTTGGTACCAGTGAGTGCCATCACACGATGGTTTCCCTAAAGTCTGGGGATGACACAGTGATTTGTGGAATTAAACTAGGGACTGCATTGCAGTCCATCATTGCTCTTCACTGGCAGGACAGAAATTATACAGTTCAGTCAGGCTTCTTGCCCCAGAAGGGGCTTGTTGCTGTCAGTCTTTTCTTTGGTCTTGTGCTTGTGAGGAGGAACTTGTCTTCAAACTGTACAACAACAATAGCACAAGCACATTGTCCAAAATAAGAAATCTTGTAGGAAAAGGAGTAGATGAGGCCAAATGAAAGGAAACTATCTGACAGAGTCACTAGAGACTGTAATAGTTGACTGCTTGCTGTTGTATTTTATGCCTTTCACAAGTGTCCATGCATTACCATCTTGTGCTTAGCCCAGTGGGAAACAAAGACCTATTGATTACACACGCACACCCTCGCAAACACACCCTGATGTTCCTCTTGTCAGGGGCAAGGCTGGCCCATCCTTTTCTTGTAGGTGGTGGAGGAAGAGGGCACAGGACCCCACAGTGCTGACCACACTGCTGGGAGCGAGATTGGTGTGCTGCCATCCACCTGTGAACATCAAACAACTCCTGTGCCTCAGCTGTGATCCTTTGTCTGACTTTCTGTTTTCAACCTCCATTTCAGTAGCTGCTCCAGCACTGTCCTCGCAGCCCTGATGAGTTACCAACCCCTGCCTTCCTAAGGCTCTCAAAGATGTGGTGACATCTCATTGATTGATCTAGCTGATGGTGACTCCTACCTCATGTTGTTTTAAAGTACCCTTCAGAAGGCAGCAGGCAAAAATTTTGTGATGCAGAAATGGTGAAACTATTGGTTTGTTCATGTTTATATGTCATTTTCTTGGCAGTAAAATTAAGGCTTGGTGTTTGGTAGCATAGTCATGACAACTTGCATTGCAGTATGCAACACTTAGGGAGTATAATATTGTAGTTGTGACATTACATGACTTAATTTACCTCATGGTTTATAATTTGCTTTATACATTGGCTTCACAGCCAAGTTCTGTTCAAGAGTAATTAATCTATCCAAAAAATGCTGTTTGTGTTCATTAAAAAAAGTGTTAACAAATTTGGGCTAAATTCAGTAAGTAATTTTGAGGGAAAAAAAAGGTGATCTTCTTCAACATGAAATCATCTGATTTAAATTATATCTCAAATTGAGGCAGAACATTATTCCTTCTTCTGGTTCAGCAAAGAGAAGAAGAAAACCACTGGTCAAACAAAGGGCTTTGACCTGAAGTGGGTCTGGATTTTTTTTCAGGGGATGGTTCACTTTCTTTCTGGTGTTCACGTGTGGATTTTGAATGGAAAATCGAATCAGCTGCTGACATGAAGTAGTAGATTGCACACCTGCTCCGTGCCCAGACTCAGGGCTGTGTGTGAGAGACTGTGATGACCCTTAGTGGTCATTTATAGAAAAGAGGGGGTGGGAATTCAGAGATACAGCCGATGTGCTGAGGCTGCCTCAGGCAGATGACCCCCACTGACATGCACCCACAGCCGGGATGCAAACTGCATCTGAGCTGTCAGATTTTGGCTTCCAGCTCCTGGGCAGAGCCGTCAGCGATGGGTGAGTGGTCCCAAGTGATTTGGTCAGTGCTGTCCCGAGAGAGAGCACAGAGACATTGTTCAGCCTGGGGAAGCTGCTCTCAGCCTGCAGGGCTTTGTTTGCATGCTGGATGCGTGGAGTTTGAGAAGAAGGAGCCCATGAAAATCACAGGCTCTCTTAACCCTGGTCATGCCAGCAGATGCTCATGTTCCCCCAGCCAGGGAGCTCCTTGGGCACTGTCCTTGGCTCGGGAGGCAGGGCAGGCAGTTTTGCACATAAGGTGCAAATGTGATTGCTGATGAGCAAAGTCCTGGTGAACGCCAGGGGAAGCCATGCCAGAGTGTTTCCTCCCGGTCTGACTCATTCTCATTCATGAAGCCAGAGCCAGGCCAGAGCCCTCCCTGGCACTGCTCTAGTTTTTTGGTTTATGTGTAATAGCTACAGACCTGAGGGCATGGGAGGCATGAGGCCAGCTTAAACAATAAATACCCTGCTGTGCCTTGCTGCTTAAACAGAGTAATTACTGCCTTACTACATGTGACCCCTCTGTTCCTGTCCCTCTGGCAGTTGTTATTTCATGGCTCCCTTTACACAAGGGATGGCTGTGCTTCTCTCCCAGCTGCACATCTCTCTGTCTGCCGCTGTCTCACCTCCCGTCTTTCTCACTCGCACTGTCTCAGTGTGTTTCTCTTTGTCAGTAGCTGAATACCATTTTCTCTTTCTCAGTCACTGAAGAGTCTCACTTTTTTTTTTGCGTTTCTCTCTCCCAGCCACTCTCCCTCTCTTCATTCTCCCTCTGTTTTTTCTCCATCTATTTTTGTCTTCTCTCAAGCTTTCCCCGTTTTCACCACTTCCCATGCTACTCTAGGTTTTCTGCCTGCCTTTCTCACTGTAGCATTGTAGCACTAGCTGTCCCTTTGCTTATCCACCATCTGCTTCTCTCTACTGATCTCTTTGCTAAAAACAAACCTCTTCAACTAAGGGATGGGAAAAAATGACAAGCTCATTGGAATCTGTGATGGCTGAGGAGACAGGGACTGATAAATGAAAAATTCAAAGTTTTGAATTAAAAAAAAAAAAAAAAGAAAACCCTCTGCTGGAGGTAAAACAAAAAAAATCGTGTCAAAGGCTCCCTTAGCTATTTTTGTCTTTCAGAAGCCTGTTCCTAGGGAATAGAAGGTGCAGAGGGAAGGAGGAAAGTTAGGTGAGCAAAACCTCAAACACTAAATGGAGAGTGCAGAGACAACAAAACCTGCAGTTCAGCAATAGAAGTTGCAACACACAAAAAACTTCAAATGGCATCCATTGATTTCCAATCTTTTTTATCTCCTTGCATCTTGTTTTAGGCCCAACAAAGATGCATAACCCATTCTGCTCCCCTCTTTTCACAACTACAAAGATGCTTGGAGGGAAAACAAACATAGGAGCAGGGTGGCTGATCTCTTTCTCCACATGCCAAATGCAAACAGATACTTTCAGCAGATCTAAATTTCAGTTTAATTTAAGACCACAGCAGTGTTTAAAAAAAAAAAAAACAAATAAGAGAACTAAAGTAATTTCTGCACAAAAAGAAGCCCAGTGTTGGATGCACAGACAGAAGAGGAGATGAAATAAAATGTGTCTGGCACCTCTGGAGATCCGCTTCCCCTTTGGAGATGTAAGAAACTAGGGCATGAAGGGAAAGGCCTCTCTGGCAGAGAATGTGACTGAATGCATTGCTGGCCCTGACTACCTGAAAGGGCTGCTGCACACAGTACAACTGGGACTTTGGCTGGGTGTGGGTCATTTGCAGAAAGGAAGCATTTAGCCTTTGAGGAAGGAGTGATGGTTTGTGGCAGTGCAAGGGGCTGTTTGGGTAGAGGTGAGAAGGGCCCATAAATGCCTGGGGAACATGTCAGTCTGTGTTTCTGCACACACGGGTGGGTTTATAGATGTGAAAACAAATAAAATACAGAGTAGA
Organism: Urocynchramus pylzowi; assembly: GCA_013397555.1. Classification (NCBI taxonomy): domain Eukaryota; kingdom Metazoa; phylum Chordata; class Aves; order Passeriformes; family Fringillidae; genus Urocynchramus; species Urocynchramus pylzowi. The sequence goes on along the minus strand of VZRH01005667.1, from coordinate 29,136 downwards.
AAAAATACAGAATATAGCATATATATATATATATCTACATGATAGCACAAGCAGGTGTGCACAGCAACAAGGACAATTTGCAGAGCCAATGGGGTTGTACAAGGCTATTTCCAGAGGGTAAGGGGAAAGGAAGGCTGCTTGCCAGCAGGCCAGCATAGCCAAGCAGATTTGCTGTTCAGCTTCATTATTTACTGGGTCCAATTAGGAAGCCAGGGGATAGGAAATGTGGCTGAGGCAAGCAGGCCTTCAAAGCCTTCCTCCTGCACACATCAAAGCTGCTGCCGCAGATCCCTCTGCAAAAAAGGCTCTGCCAGCTCCGAGCGGCAGCAGCCGCCTGGCTCGCGCTGCTCGGGGTCGTTCCCTCTTGGTTTGATTGTCAAGCCTCCCAGGCTTGTGCTCTCTCTATCTCCAGCCTCCAGAGCAGAAAGCTCCTCTTTCTGATTCACTGGGACAGAGTTAAGGAGCTACAGCTTGGCAAGATGGTGTTTAATGGGGCTGTAGCAACAAGCCAAGCCAGCTATGAACATGTGAAAGACAAAAAACCTGCAGGGAAGCAGGTTGCCTGCGGTCATGCAAGAGGATGGTTTAGGATGCAAAGAGCTGCACTGAGTGAGAAGTCATCCACCTAGGGAAACCTGAAAGGACCCTCACTGGGAAAGGGCTGTACTGAACCAGGCAGAAGAGCCAGGAGATAACCCTTGTCAGCAAGGAAGCTTTGGCAGTATGGTCAGAATTTCATCCTTTGATAATCTGCTCAAGGCAAATGTCTTCTCTTAACGGGAATGGAGTGGCTTGCTTGCCAGGAGTTGGCAGTCCCTCTTTCACCTAATAGAATATGTTCATTGTTATCGGTACCAAAGAGCATTGTCCAAGCCTTCTCCCTCTCTGCTTTGATAAACTGCATAGTGACAACCATCAGTTCCCTACCAAAGCTGGCTCCTGTGCAGAAACATTTGTAAATTCACTCGATGTATAAAGCTCTGTTCCTGCTCCCCCCACCCCCTGTTTGCCTTAGAGGTTAGAGTTAATATGACTCACCTAATCTGGCTGCCAAAGTGAATTAGTTAAAACATCTCTACAGCTCTCTGCAAGATATCACAACCTGACATTTCTCTAACACACTGTGATACATCTTTCCTCTCCCTGCTCTGTACTGCAACACCTCAATTTTATATAAATGCTTTTTGTTAGAAATGGTTAATGTGCTCTTAGAGGGGACAAGGCAGCAAGCAAAAGGGTCTGTCTTGAAAGTGAGAGCAGCTCAGTTCTTGTAGCAAAATGTTGATGCTCAGGGCCACCAGTGCAGAGACAAGAACAGTGCTACCACTTATACAGCAAAAGACTGTCACAGAAACTTTCCCTGAAGTATTATGCTTATATGTGTGTCCTAGAGCAGGGGAATGAGGAGCTGAGTAGGGATATTGGTGTCTTTGACATGCTCTTTAGAACAGAAGTCATGCCTTTCAGTTACTTCCAGGGCACTCCACTGGGTAAGCCAGCAGCTCATCATGTCTTGGGAGGGATTCTGTGTAGCTGTGAAAGCTCTCCTGCTGGATATGGTACAGAGTACACTTCAAGTGCATGCATGTATGCAGGGGGAGAAGCTCAAAAACATCTTCCCTTGGGAAGGTATCTACCCTTGTAGGTTGCTTTGGAGCTCCACTGATGTAGTTCTCTGACAGATTTAACAGCACCCGAAATGAGGGTGCCACTCCATTAGAGCTGGTTAAGTCACCCTCAACCCTGTCTTCATTACGGTGACAGTCTTGTGACAAGGGCAAATTGCAGGAGAAGCAAGTCCCACTTGGAATGAACCCTGTGTATAAACAAGGCAGAATTGCAGAGCAAATGAGTTGCAAAACAGAGGCAAATTATGTTTTAACCTTTTCTTTGTGAGTCTTTCCCTGATGTCTGATTAACTTCCCAGTCAACTCACTGACCTACCAACTGGGAGTGCTGCTGTGAAAGGAGAGGAGTGTTGGTTGTCAGCTCAGTTTGGGGGTGGGATTTTTAAAGTGCTTCATTAGCAGGTAGCAATATGAGCAACATGCTATAAGAAAATCTGTGAATTAAGAAGAGAGTTCCCCAACAGAAATTGTCCCTGCTGTAGATAGCAGCATGGTGCAGTAGTTGCAATGCAATCCTTCATCTGTGTTCAGCCATGGTAATACCTCATCTGAAATGCTGTGTTCAGTTTGGGGTATCACACATCCAGAAAAATGTAAACTTGTCAGAGAGGTCTAAAAGCAAAGAACAAGAATGATCAAGAGCCTGAAAAACCTCACCTACAGAGGAAGGTTGAAAGACCCTGGCAATGTTCAGCCAGAAGAAAAAAAAAAAAAAAAGATGACAACTGAGGGAGGAACTAAGTGATTTAAAAGTTGATAAAAGGCTATTGCAGGGAAGGAGGGAATGATTTGTTCTTTTTGTCTGTAGAGGCTAAGACAAAAGTAATAGCTTTAAATTGCAGCAAGGGAGACTCAGGTCAAACTTCAAGAAACTGCTCCAGTGGTAAGGACAGCAAAGCACAGAAGCAGATTATCAGGAGTGGCTGCAGAATCTCTGCCACTGGAGGGCAGAGGATGGCTGTGTCCATGACATGAGTCATGTGTCCCGCCTTGATATTGGGGAACGGATTAGATGGTGACTGAAGTCCCTTCTGCATTTCTGAGACTCACCTAATTCTGGTCCTACTGGGGTTAGGACTCCCCAACATATTCATGAGTTCCAGCAATAAAAAACACCTGTGAACATCCCACCCTGCTTCCTTCTCCACTGACTCTTCATGGCATCAGCCCCAGTGCAGAGCAGAGGACTGAGAGCCATGTCCTGGCAGCAGGAGCCAACTTTGCCTCCTTCCCTCGTGCAAAACGCTGCTGCCATGCAGGAAGGTCCTGCAGCAGAATGGTGGGGGATGCAAAAAACAAAGCAGCTGTAAATTTTAGACATAGCAATAAGATTTTCACTACCTGAACATCTGGTAGGAGCTGGAAGAAGGGACTGCTGATTAGCCCTGCTGAAAGAGAGGGGGAGCCCTTGTCTTTACATGAGTTTAATAGGTACACTGCTGGTTTCATGCTGAGTCTCCGTGATGGGGGGTGGTTTTCTCCTAGAATGATTCTGAAAATTGCCTGTGAAAAAGAAAAACAAACAAACAAACAAAAAAAAAAAAAAAACCAAAAATAATTATGTAAGGGACAGAGTTCTGTGCAGATTTTGAAGCTTCTGAAGTTCCTCCCTGATGATGAAGGGAATTGCACACAGTTGGCATCACCAGTGTGTGTGTGTGGCCAGGCTGACCTGGCCAAGACACTGCAGCAAGTCTGTGCTTCTGGGGTGGGATTTGTTGCAGGTGGCTCTGTGGGAAGTTCAGCTCCAGAGACCAGAATTACCCACTGCTTTCATGCAGTGCCATAAACCAAGGCGAACAGTAGGCACTGTTTGAACTCTCTCAAAAACTGCACTCTTGTGAAGTGGGCAGGGTTTCAGAAGTGCTCAGCACCTGTTGAGCAGAAAATACCTTCTGGGCAGAGAGTTTTTTGGAAAATCTGACCACTCTCTGAGGAACCTCCATGGCAGCTCTTCTTAGCTGACCTTTAATTTTTTTTTTTTCAAATCTGTCTTTTACCCTTTTAGGGTTGGGGCCTGATTTCTCTAAACATACACAGGCACACAGCTGGGGTTTGCCATTTCCAATGCTGCAGAGCAGTGCTTACAGCCTTCTGAGAGGAGGAAATGTGGTTCAGATTCTTTCCAGGAGGTGCCTTATTTTGCTTTCTGAAGGAATAGGGTAGATATACCAATCCTAATATTTCATGCTTCCCTAGCAACTTTCATGCAATGAATCTAATGTGTTTTACATGGGTTAACCTCACTGCCCTGCTCTAACCAGGAGGTGATGGGAGAGGGGGGGCTATTTGCTACAGTTTACAGAGGGAGAGCAAAGGAGTGACTCACTCAAGGTCACACAGTGAGTTAAAAGCAAGGCCACAGACCTCCCCCAATTCCTGCCCCCATCCCTGACCCTGACTGACACTCAAGTCACTGTTTTCCAAAGTGTGTAAGTGAGGCAGCACAGTTTAAATGTGTGTTTTCATATGTACAGCAGCTCAGGGATGCGTGATGATTATTGGTCTCTGCAGATCAAATTACGGTTTGTTTCTCTCAGTTTGGCTGTGTTTAACGGTAGCTTGATCTGATCGATGGCACTTCAGGGTGGTGGTTGCTCTGGGAGACAGAAAGACATTTTTCACAGTTTTGCAGTGGAGAAAAGGGTGCTGACAACACATCTGAGGACCCAGCTAGCCCTGGGTCCAGCACATCACCCACAGCATGACTAACCTCTGGTGGTACTCAGCCATCACACCAGTGAACTTAGTCTGATCTTACGTGGTGGAGATTTTGCTTCTCAGCCTGGGCAGCCTGTGAGATGCTATGTATTGTACCACCTGTATGGTGCCTTCCAGATTTTCAGTTTTCAGCAGCTTCTGAAATAAATTTTAAACGGCTCATGACTATTGCTTGTTTGCAGACTCCATGTTGTGATTGTTCCTCCATAGCACTTTCCTAAATCTGAAAGCCTAACAGAACCACTCTCTGTATTTTTCTGTCCTACCAGGCAGAGAGTTTGAAGGTGAGGAGGAGTACCTGGAGATCCTGGGGATCACACGAGAGCAGTCGGGCAAGTACGAATGCAAAGCTGCCAACGAAGTTGCCTCAGCAGACGTCAAGCAAGTCCGGGTCACTGTGAACTGTGAGTAGATCACAGCTGGGGCAGGGACACGGGGAGAGCTTTGCCCACAGGCGAGGGTTACTTCAGGATAAACAGAGAAGTGTTTCTGGGCTTGGATTATACAATCTGAAGAGAGGGCACCGAGAAAACTATCTGCAATCAGACACTTGCCACAGGGTACAGTTTGTGCTTTAAACCTGGTAATACATAAGAAAAGGCTGGGGGTGGTGTGGTACAGAGAGACAGACAGAGAGGGAGAAGGAGAAAGAGCTGTGAGTTGCCCCCGTCTCTCCCCTCCGAAACGCTGTCAATGCCTCGTTTTCACTCATTGACATTCGGGTGAACAGTAGCGTGAAGAGAAGCTTCACCAAGGCAGCAGGGAGAGATAAGGGAGGGCTCAGCTGGCTCAGAGCAAGCACATGCCTGCCTGCACCCAGCCATCTCAGCAGTGCCTACACGGCTATCGCAGCCAGGGGACACGGGGCACAGGCACGTGCTATTGACAGGGTGCAAAAACTGAACTTTTATGCTGGTTTCAGGTCATTAGTTTAAAGCTCTGTCTAAAAGACCCTTTGTGCACCAGTGCAATACAGAAAGGGGTTTTGGCCAAAGGATACAGCAATCCCCTAAAAGCACCACATAGGCTGCGGTTTACTTCCACACATGTGGATTAGGGCATGGATCCCATCCCATATGTGCTCAGACAGATGTCCACTTCATTCTGCTGGCATGCTCCTCTCACAGGAACACAAGATATTTCAAACTGATGTTACTCTTTAATCCTGTATGTGTATATGTCCACCTCCATACTTGTATGGCTTATGTTTGGCACTTGAGTGATGTAAAGTGAGCTATCCCCATGTACCTGCCTCGTTTCTTTGCTTGGAGGCTAATAACTTTGCAGCAAGGATGGATGAATGGGAGGTATGTCCTCTCCCGACCTTCTTCAGTTTAAATTGAGACTTAAATCAGAATATTAACTTAAATTGAAATTGGAGATGGCTACAGACATATTTCTGGGTGCATATTCATGCCTTGATTCACAAGTAGAACTGCTAGGGAGCAGGTTAGGGCAGAGAGCTGATGGCATCGAGGATTTCAGGCAATACCAGTCTTAATTTGACTGTAGGTGATTATAGCACCTTTTAATATCATTCTTGCTCTTCATTTTTTTCCTTGGTCCTGTGAGGGCCATCACATCAAATCAACTTTTCTGTCTTGCTTAGAAGTTGAGGTTATAGGCTCCCTGCAGCATCTTATGAATCTAAAGTTTTTATAGTTCCCTTAGAAATTGGGTGGCAGTGGTTTAATATCAGCTGCCTCATGGGCCAAATTTGGCATTAATATGAACTATAGTAGCAGATTTTCTGCACTGAAAGTATAGAAGTGTCAAAAACAGCTGAGTTTATAAACTGGAGGCTTTCCATGAGAACCAATTAATAGTTTCAAACATTTCCGTGAAACATAATTTCAATGGTGCTTTAATGTGTTTGAAACAGATTGTTTGTATAAAGTCAGAATGTTTGATTTTGATTTAGTTTCAACACATAATAACTATGCCACGGTAAGATCTTAAACATTTTAACTGTTGAAAAATATGAAAAAGTGATGTTAATATGTGGTGTAATTTGTAATGTAAGCAACTTAAAATTCCTTAAGGACAGTTTTTTTTCCTTTGGAAGAAAGGAAAATAAATCTAAGAGACTATGAGGACCAAGCAGGAAAAAAAACCAGTCCTATTAGAGGAATAAAAACTAGATATTTGCATACATCTTTCCTCATCCTGCTTTGTTAAATAACACCACAAGCAGCATAAAGTGGGAAAACCACAGTAAGTTTGAAAAATGGGGCCTGTGCAACCTCAGGAGCTTCCTGGCCATCTCTTATCATCTGCTGTGGAGCACTGTCAGCTCAGACTGCAGAAGAAAGCATCTCACTGTGCTTTGGTCTCGCACTACCACCTTCAGGCTTCCCAAGTAATTTCCCTTGCACATCACAGATGGGGAAACTGAGGCCAGGGGAGAGTGGGAGGAGAGCAGCTAAAGGGAACCCACCCCTGGCTTCCCGGGCAGCAAACGGCTGCACACAGGGCAGCTGCTTTCTAGGTGCAATAGGCTGGTTTGTTTGGGACTGCCACTTGCTCCTTCTCCCAGGAAAGCACTGCACCAACTCTTAAAGTGGTGAATATAGGCACTGCTCAGAGCAAAGGGCTGGGCTCCCTGGCAGCAGGCTGGGAAGCAGACACTTGCTGGAATCATTTTGCAGGACCATGGAAAGATGCCTTTTCATTCTGTGACTCACCTCTTGTACCAGATTAATGAAATGGAAAGGTTTGTCTTGCTGTAAGAAGAGAGACTGCTCAAACCAAAAAATCAAATAAGAATGGTTAAAAAAATCACCTTCGCTATCCTTTTATTATCCCTCCTCCTTTTCAAATTAAAATATTTACATGAACCCACAGCCTTTGAACGTAGGATCCTATTTATGTAAACTTATTAATATTTATGATGTTAGAGGGCGCACTGCAATATCCCTAAAGCCCTGCATAAAATCCCGATTAAGGTCAGGGAAGGGATCATATTGAGATGGCTAATGTGTTCACAAACAAATTTCCTTCCCTACATTCTCCAGACAGAATTATATTTTTTTTCTTTGACTGACACAATCCTTTTTGCTTCTTTTNTTTTGCCTTTCAGTTCTGGGACAGATACAGATGGCAGAGTGTGTTTCATGGTAACTTGAGTCTCAGCAAAGTATCTGCCTGAGTCGCAGCCCTGTAATCTCAGGGTATCCAAGTATTAGTGACGAGAGACAAGGCACTTATTCCTTGATCCCTCTCAGCAGCCAGGCAGAAATAATTCTGCCTTTTAACATGTAAAGCTTATCACCTAATATTTTGAACATGGGGCTGGGATTGAAGATGCTGGTGCCTACCCTTCTTGCTATCCAGCCAGTACTGAGAACAAGCTCCAGCAGAGCACACCAATAGATCTTCCAAGTTTGGTTTGCCCATGGCACAACACTCAGACTTCAAAGTAAGCAGAGGTGGGAGCACCGTGCTGAGCTGAGGGCAAACTTCAGGCAGAGCAGTCACAAGCACGCCCTTCTGGAGCTTTTCACAAAGCACCAGGTCCAGGTGATCAGGATTTGTAACCTTGGACACCTAAGGGAAGTGTCTTAACATTGGCTCTCAGAGTTGCACCCACAGCTTCTGCTAAAGTTCTTCTCTTTTAAGCCATTAATGTATTTCTGTTTCATACATGTTGCCTCAGTCCTTTCTTATTATAGTTTTGGCATTAGGCAAAGAGTTTGTGTGGAATACAATTTTCATGCTAGTGTTAAATTCCTTCTTTATTCCTTCAATTTTGCTGTCTTCCTTTACCCTTGATGAAGTCTTTCTCTCATCTTCTTCTCTCTGATAAGCCCATGTGAACCACAGATCCATAGGTAAATAGAAATAAATTGCAGAAGTCCATAATTAACCTTAACTTTGCCTGTGTATGCCTATGCATTTATGACAGAACTTTATTCAGCAGTGCTGAAGAGAAGCACGTGTAAGGAGTGCTGCTAATGTTGTGTATTAGGGAAAGTTCAAAGAGCAGCGTTCTGCAGAGGAGCAGGGAGGAAAACAGCCACAGCAAACAGCTAATGTGGGCCTCCACTAGCCCAGAGTTTGCATGAGGCAGGTGGCCCTGACATAGTTTCACTGTTTTGTTCCACCTGGAAGTGTGTGGATTGACCACGTGTTTCCCTCCTGCAGACCCTCCCACCATCACAGAGTCCAAGAGCAATGAAGCGGCCACGGGACGACAAGCCTTGCTGCGGTGCGAGGCTTCAGCCGTGCCCACGCCTGACTTCGAGTGGTACAGAGATGATACCAGGTAAGGCCTTTAGCTCACCTCTTCCCTCCTCTCTTCTTCAGTCCATTGAATAGGGGTTCCTGTCATCCTCCCCAGCTCCTCTCAAACAAATTGCTCCTTACCATCCATTCAAGTCACAGTGTCCATCAGACTCGGCAGAGCCAGCGTGGTCATGGCTGGAGGAGGCAATTCCTCTCTGCACTGGAGATGCTGAAGGAAGTGCAGAGGATGGAGCTCTCGCCTTGAAGTCAACTATGGGCCAATACCCAATTAATACACAGTTCATGTGTTAAGTAGCCAATGACACAGACCAAAAAGTAGGTAGTGTAAGTCTTCAATTAGGTAACGTTGCTCCAGGTGCATTCTTCTAGGGAAAGGAGCTGCTGAGGTATGAGATTCCCCCACCTGTGTAACCTGAGCCTCTCAGACTTGCATATGAGAATAAATGAGAACAAAAAAAGGATCTGTCCTTTCTGCCTGGCGTAAGAAGGTTGTGTTATTACCCTACATTTTAGGGTAGCCAGCCCTGAACAGGGTGCCCAGGCTCAGGGGTGACTCAGCATTGCTATAGGCACATATTGTGAATCAATGTGTTTCACTAAGAATATATTGTTCAAGTACAGACTAGCCTTCAGCTGGCCATTGTGTGTTCATTTCCAGAGTGACTCAGTGCTGGGTAAATGCTTCCTCCCTTTCCCTTGTCTTAGCTTGGTTCTTCACTGCTTTACCAGGGGCATATAATCCCACTGAACTACTATGTTCCTTTCATTTCCTCCTCCTGTTTTCCATCTTGGTCTCTTTCTTTGGTCTCTTTCCTCTCACATCCCCTCCCTGCTTCCCTCTATCCTCACCTGCCAGCTGGGCTGAATGACTTAGCTGCATGATGGGGAAGGATTTCCTTCTCAATACACAGCTGCCATTGCACTATACACCTCTTCTCCTGTCTTCCCAGGATAAACAGCGCCAATGGCCTGGAGATAAAGAGCACGGGGAGCCAGTCTCTGCTGATGGTGGCCAATGTCACTGAGGAGCACTACGGGAACTACACCTGTGTGGCTGCCAACAAGCTGGGAGTCACAAATGCCAGCCTATACCTTTACAGTAAGTACAGGAGAGGATGAAGGGAGGTTTGCAAAGACACAGCTGTGCAGGAAGCACACGGTGGCCAAAACTCAGGAAGGCATCTGCTTGACAACCCAGTCCCCTCAGACCTCCAGCCACGACCTGGCTTCCAGCACTCTGCTTCGGATACCTAAGTGCTCATACTTGCCTTGAAACACAAACACAGCCAAATCAAAAGGTTTACAGTCAAGCCCTTTGATTGACTGGCTTTGCTGAAGACAGATTTTGTTAAAATAATAAAAATGTGTTTGTTTTAAAGCTGGAAACAAAAAGCCCTTTAGAATGACAGCCCCTTTAATAAGTAGACAGAAGGCCAGGGCTCGGAGGATCCATGACAGCTGAGAAATGACAAGTAATTCAGAGAGATGGAGAGAGCTAGCCACCGAGCCTGAGGAGAGCAGTGACAGAGTCAAGAAAAAGAGAAATAGGTTTGAAACTGGAAGGGACAGAAATGAGAAAAGACAGAATGATTTTAAAGGGATATACCATAGGGACCATGGGGGAAAAGGTAATCAACAGATGAAATATGGAATAAGGTTCCTTGGCTCTCATTCTGCTACCTTTCAATTACTGAGTTTGTCTCAGTAAGTATAAACAGACAGAAGCTGGGACTAGAGCAAGCACTAGAGCAGAGTTACCTGCTAGCTCTGAATTTTGCAGCTGATTCAAACCTGACCCTAAACAGAGCCCCTGCCCCTCACCTACATCCACACACACATACAAACTGTGGTGTATTTAAAATGCAGTTCCCAGTTCCAGGTCTAAAACTTGGGCTAGACTTGGCCCACACATTATTGGCATCAGAGAAACACCGCAGCAAAATGACCCACACACACAAATGAACACGTAGACACAAAAGTGACTGATGGCAGTGTTCCTGTGATGGTCCCAAATTGAATTAAAACTCTCATGTCATGACCTGAATGTCCTTTAAAAAAAAAAAAAAAGAAAAAAAAAGCTGTGTAAAGCAGTCAGTATGGGATGCAGTTTAGTCTAGTTTCTGCTCTCACAAAAAAACCACCAAAGTTATGGTTTGGTGTTTTTTTAACAGATGTAGTGCAAAAGGATAAATCCATGGGCATTCTTTGTTTAGCACCTTTAGATTTATTTCATGGCAGCTTGAATTTTTGCAAGTTTGGGTGTATTTTGTTGCAGTTACTTTCTAAAGAACAGATATTATCATAAAAGAACATATATTTGATTTCCTGTAGCATTGAAGTACACAAAACAAATTTCTACTTTGAAAGTCTTTTCACCCTGGTCTTGTGACTGTCATGAGATTTAAAAAAAAACCTCAGGCAGCAATCTGGAACACAATTTTCAAATACTCCAGATTTGTTCTTGCTGATATTAATATATTTCTAAGTTTAGAATCCATTATTTGTGACTGAATTCTAAATTTGGCCCTCTCTGTTGGTTCCTGTTACACAGATGTACTGAAATGCATCACTGAAACAAAATATAAGATGAAATTCAATAATGCATGTATGCACATATGATTTTAGCTGGGGTGGTTAGTTTTGCTAGAGAAGCATTTTGCATGACTTCAGAACTTCACCTCAAAGGATCTCAAAGGATTTGCTAGCAATGAATATTTAAATATCACAAGTCATTTAGAAATGGGTGAGTGTTGTTAGCACCATTTTGCAGTAGGAAGGTACAGAGTGAAGAAGTGGTTTACCCATGGTCATAAAATGAGTGGCAGAACCAGTGAGAGACCCAGGGAAATCTTGCAAAGTTGCTGTTAACTATTCCATGAGGAAATGTGGCAACTCCTAAAGATGATTTGCAACAGTGAGGATCCTATTTTAGCCCCTTTTTGATGTGTATAAAGAACACTTTCTTTCAAGTTGTTGGATTTTGTTTATCATTTTTTAGAAATTCAGGGCCTGTTTATACTGGAAGACACTAGAGAACTTCACGAAAGCCAGGAGAATGGAAGGGCAGGAGCTGAGAGAGATTTGATGATTTTTAGTGGAGTCTTTCTAACTTGTTTTTGTTGCTTGGTTAATCCCTACTTTTTCACTGTGCAATTGCTTCATATTGTTTCAGGAAATCTCTGTTTTTCTAGTTAGTGTGGAAGAAGGAAGGAGAGAGAAAAAAATAAATTCAGGCAGACTACAGCTGCTATTTTGAAGGTTAAGAAATCAGGGGGGAAATGAGTGAAGGGAATCCAGCTTCATAAAGATAAAGAAAGCTGCTGAAAAAACCTACAAGCCCAGATGAAAGAAATGCTGTAGTGATCACACAGTAGCTGAAATAACAGGTAATGCACATTCCCAGCCACACACTCAGATAGAAAAATAAAGTAGTGCCAAGTTTTTGCAAGGGACAGCAGACACTCAGATACTTGGGAGTGTTTTTCATCCCTTGAATCAGAGATCTTATTTCCTTTTTAAACAGAGAACAAGCTCACTGTAGAGCAACATCCCACCAGGGAGGTAAGTACAGCGATGGTTCCTCAGTCCCATTGCAGCACAAAAAAGAATGCCAGCAAGGAGTGAAGAAACAACCAGAGAGTTAATAATGAGCTTCTGGCAGCTTTGCCTGAGGTGGAGGGCAGACAGGGAGCGAGCAAAATGATGTGAAAGAACAGTTTAGCAATAGAGAAAAATTGGTGGCTACCATTTCATGAAATCTCAGTCAGCACTGAAAAACTCTCAGAGAGACTGAGTGCCTCAGATGTCAATGTCATAGATAGAAGATGCATTAAAATACAAAAGCAGCCTCCTTGAGCTGTATGAATAGATAGCTAGTGATCTTCCTTAAAGGATGTAGCAGCAGGATTGCCTGCTGTAGGTGGAGAGATTTATACCCCTCACTCCTGGAGACCGAGTTTACAACAACATAAAGATGGCCCTACCAGAGGTTTAACTTACCCAGGAAACTGCCTCCAACAGCAAATATGGAGTATGTTTGTAGAGAGGGTGCTCAGGTACAGTTTGATGGTACAACTGATCCAATAGCTTGATGACATTCCCTGCTCCCCAGTCCTTTTGCTCATTCTGCTCCCTGCCATGTGGTTTTGTTGTTTACCTTATTCTGCCACTCAGTGGACATCCCACTGAGGCTGTCCAACGTGCTACACCAGTGAAATGCCCCAAATGTTTTCCTTTGTTGTACTGAGCTGAATTAGCTCATGGCTGGGCTCAACAGGCACCAAAGCCCATGCAGGAGGGGAAGCTCTATCACACATCTGTGGGTGTGAGGAGTTGGGAGGCAGGACCATGTTTGGCAGCACTGGTGAGCCAGTAGGTTGATTCAGCTCTGCAGAGCCTGGCAGCAAGGTTTGTACCCCCTAAGCACAAGAAAAGGAGCAGTAATACACATCTCTGTGAAAATTACCTGACAGAGAGGCAAAGCCAGGGCTGCCATCACAGAGCAACAGAGGTGAAAAGCAGTGACACAACTGAAGCAAAAGGGTTCTTCCTCCAAGAGTATTAGGAGGTAGGGAATATGTTTTCTTTTTGTTTTACTCACCTAGCAGTACTATGAAAAGCATTATGAGTGAAAGTCACAATTTGTATCTTAACACATGCTACACAGAAGTGTGTATATATATATATATATATATATATATGCACACACACATAGCAGATATACATTTGCTGGAGGAACACAGATACATAGGTTTATGTGTAGGTGAGTATGTATATACATAGGCATGCACCTCTGTGATGTAGAAGCAAACCCACACACCCCCCCACAGGCACACACAAGCAGGTGCAGCACCTGGCACATTCTAGCAAAGCAGAAAAAAGAAAGAAAAGCTTTTCCAAATTAGTTGCCTTCTGCCTCCTGCCAAGCTAGCCCAACCCATAGGCTGAAACAGGAGACAGCAGCACAGTGCTGCACATCCTGCTGGCTCATTTGGCTCAACTATAGGAGACTGCCACATCAGGAGGTCCCCTGCTGCATTCTCTGCACCCTTTGGGCAATTGGCAAGCACAGAGGTGAAGCAGGAGATGGCAAGACAGTGCCAACTCGAGAAGCTTCAGGTGGAGCCCAGCAGTTTTGGTTGCAGCAAGGCACGTTCCTAAAAGCTGGCATTAGCCTCTAACTTGTCATAATTTGTTAGCATCCTGCCACAAGTGTGCACACGCTGCTACCCCTCCTTCCACTCTGCCCATGCTTTGTTGTGCCCTGAGCATTTGGTTACAGTGGTGGCTGCTGGGGCTTGGAACCTTAACTGTGGCCAAAATCCCTCTTAGTGGCTCTTAGTGCACACCCCCTGTTTTGCTCAAGGCTGTCAATAACGGGGAGACTCAGGAGGGAGGAAAGTGGTTTGGGCTGACAGTCAGAGGGGGCAAGGCTGAGACACTGCTAATGAGCCAGGGTGGAGCAATAAAAGCAGCACACAGTGGGAGAGGGGAACAGAGACAGAGTCCTTGAATAGAAAGCAGCATGATAATGAGGCCGTAGTGCTTTGCTTTAACTGCTTATGCTGTGCAGCCTGCAGCCTGCTGTGCAGGAAGAAGGTAAAGGGGAGTTGAGTTATTTAACCAAACTAAATAACAAGGAAGTCTTGTCAGCACAAACAGCCTGCTTTCGCAGAACAATAGTCCCCTGTTGCTACATAAACAGAGAGATCCAGGCTAGACTTGTATTTGATCTCCACTGTGCCTGCTGTGGATTCAAACAACTCCATTACCACCGTGAGGGCAGGAGTTCTGCCAGTGTCATAGGGATGGGCCTGACCTGCTCAGTCCTCATGAGCTCCAGTGAGACACAAAGTCACTCTTTGCACCAAGGATACTGTAGAAAGAGCATTGGCCTCCAAATAGCTGGGCCTACATGATCAGAGAATAATAGCAGGGTACTGATTTATCCTGCCAAGCTCTGTGTCCATCAGCAGTGATCTTAGCAGGTAAGCCAGGAGATAACTCATTGCCCCAAGCCTATGTATGAGCTGTTGCAGCTAAATGTCTACCTATGGATCAGACCATGGCTAGGAGCTTGTCTCAGTCAGTAGAAGGCATCCAGCAAGCTCTGAAGGCAAAGAAAGGAGACCCAGTGATAACAGTCAGGCCTGGGGACCTTGTGTTCTTGGGTTTGTGCCTGGCCCTGCCAACAGTTCAGCATTTGACCTTGGGCAAATTGCTTCCTTGCTCTCTGCATCACCTGCACCATCTGTGAAGCAGAATTAACACTACTGTTAGCCTCAGACTGAGGTCTCTGATCCTGGTTTCCCTCAGTGTCTGTGCAATTCTTTTGGGATCCTTTGTGGAAGAAGCAAACCATGAAGCCAGCAGTGACATATATCAAAGTCCTGCTGTGACACGTAACGAGAACACGTTATAAAAACCCTATAAGCAAGACAGCAGGCTCTGCCTACAACTGGAAGATGATGAGTCTGCAAAAACTCTGTCCCTCTCAGAGGACAAAACCTAAAGAAGCAGAGTGCCCTTGAGGATTCACCAGGGTGACTGCTCCCATGCACAGATCCTCAAGGGAGCTGCTGTTGGCAAGAAATCCATTGTGGAGAATGTTCTGGGGAGGCAACAACTACCCATGGAGGACTTCCACAGCTCATGTCTCTGCCAAGACTAGCTTCCAGGCAGAGGTGTAGCTAAGAGGAGCTGTAGAGTGATGACATGAGTGGTCTTGAAAGTCAGAGGGAAGATATGGACCATCAACTCCAATTACCTTCACTGCAGGTGCTTAATCCCTCTTGCTGTTTGGCTATTATTTGTTTAGTTTTTCAAATCACTTCTCTCTGACTCCCAGTCCCAGGGGATGTTGATGTGTATTAGGCATGTTGCTAGCAAAATGCTCTGTGTATGAAACCTACTCTAGCTCATTTAATTTGGGAATGGACAACTCCATCAGGTTTGTATCTGCTGCTTGCTTGGTGTGAAAAGTGGCTTGTCCTTTTCTCCTGCATGTTGCTTATTGTTTTTTTTCCCCCCTTAGAACGAGTTTTACCCACACTCCCCAATCCTTTTCCAGGTCAGTATATGTTTTATGTTGAAGTAGCTCTTTAGCCGGGTCATTCTCCGTCATCCTGACAAATGCTCAGAGCTAGGCATGGGCAAAACAGCTCAGAAATGCAGGAAAATAAGGGCTTTCCTTCTCATTTACGTGTCATTTTGTCTTTTCTGCTCACTTTCCTCATCCTTCTCTTCCCTCTCCCTCTTCAAAAAAACCAACCAACTGAATAGCAACAACCTTTCACCAAGCTTGGAGCCAGGACAGTGAGTTGTCCCCCAGGTGTGGACAGTCTTTAGTGAGGTTCAATCTCCCTGCAGATGTACTTCTGAAACACATTCCCATCCTAAGCTCTTTTTGCCCACTTGTTCAGATTTGGATCAAAAACATAAGCAGACCTGAAATTTTGCAAAGATGGTGGAAAAAACAAGTGGAAAACTAAAAAATTAAAATACTGCCAGGTTTTTTTCACTCTAGTTGAGCATCTTATCATCCACAGTGAAACACTTTGCTTTCTCATGCTTTTGTCCCACCTCTCCAAGTCTTCCAGTCACATAATCATGTATCTGAGGCAGAGAGCATGAAAAGAGGCACATGGTGAGGTGTTACTGTCTGCTTTATTCGAAAAGGGAAGGTATGAAGGCATAACAGGGTCTGTGTGACCCTGTTTTTATCTGTCTCTGTGTTGCCCACTCCTGCCTTGGGTGCGGACAGCATGGTCCCAACATCCATATGAGATTTGGGGCTTGGTTGTGATATTTTCATTCTGAAAGAGCACAGAGACCAGGCATGTCCAGAAAGCAGGCTACAGCATTTGAATTTGGTGTTTGAAACTAAATCAACAATAAGGCAGCAAGTCCTTGTGTTCACTGAAAAAATCTCGGCCTCCTGGAGCTCCTCAGTATCTTTGTTTTGCTGCCATATGAGGAGGATGCACTCAACTTCTGGGTTTCTCAGAGACCTAAATTGTTAATGTCTGCACAGAGCTTTGGGATAGAGTGTTATTAGGAACCCATGTTGTTTTGCAAAAGAGCACCTGCTTGAACAAAGCACCTGCAGGTACTCCCATGAAAAGAACAATAAATGCTGGGTGTTACACATGCTCTGTTTAACTACTCTGCTGTTTTCAAATCAAGCTCTGCTCTTGGCAACTTATTCAGGCTCAGGATGTAGTCACAATTGCCTATTTAAAAGGCAAATCCACAAATACAATTAAAGAAAAGTACCTTAAAAAATAAATAAATAAAAAATTTTTAAAAAAATGAAGGGGGGAGGTAGAAATCAAGCTACCATTAAAATTAAATCCCAGAGAGTGATTTGTAAATAACATTCAAGGAGCTGAGAAAAGAAGTAAAGTAGGCCATTGGGAACCTACTGTGGAAAAATAAATCCAATTAAACACCATTATCTTGTGTATTGCAAATGAAACTTGTGCTTGGATATGAAATTAAAGTTGCTGAGGCTGTTTTGGATGTAGGGTTTTGAGGAGTTTTCCAATTTTAGGTGTTCTTTTTTTTTTTTAAGCTGAATTTTCAATGACAAATATTTTTGTCTGATGAAAAACCCAGGGCTCTTTGGTTTTATGATTATTTTTATTATATATCCTTAAATTCCATGGGCAGGCAGTGTTAATTTTTTTCATAGCCAGCCCTGTTTACAGCTGGTTTTGAATTAGGAGCCCATTAAGCTAAATGATAAAGCAAAATCTGCGAGTGAGCAAGGCCAGGATTCCCATTACAAATACACCTCCTAATCAACTTGCCAAGGCCATCCTGCACAGCTTTAGTTGATCCTTTAAAACACTTTCCTCTCCGTCTCTGAAGCTGTTATATTTTTACTGCTCCCTGGTCTCCTGAGATCGTCTTGGAGGCCGTCCTGGTGTGCCATCACTCCTGTGAGGCGTCTCCAGGATTTTGTGGTGCCAAATGCTTGTGTACCTCCAGTGACCCAGGCCACCCCAAGAGGATTTTGCAGAGTTTAAATACTCTGGGCCTCACTTGTTTTCTGAAAGCCCTTACCAGCTTCTCTGTTGTGGGCCTTCAGCACAGATGCTGGTGCTTTTCACATTTGCTTTTACTTTGCTGTTCACCTTCAAAGAAACCTTGGGCATAAAATTTTGTTAGACCTTTTTCTTCCTGTGAGTTGATGTTCTGAAATGTAGTCCTCAGCCCTCAATTAAGCTGTTCCTCAATGACCAGAATCACAGCCTTCTTCTTCTTTCTCCCTCAATTTTCATTTCTGTTAATCCTCAGTAACACTTCCCTGCCCTGTGGGGTTTAGAGCATTAATTTAAAAGGAAGGTGATTTGAGACGAAGAGCGCTGTAGTCCTGCTAAGCATTGCTATCATTAGCTAGCTGTGGAAACATCCTGCTTTCAGGCAGGCTGGAAACTCAGAAGCAGCCCATTCAACTAAACAAATGGGACTTGAATTTGATGAGACGCTTTCCTAAAATGCTGGTGGAGCCCAGCTGATTCAGCTCTCAACTGAGTCGTCCTTGATAAATTTTCCAGCTCTCCTGATTTTGCAGCCCAGCACTCAAAATGCCTTAAAATGTCTTCTGGGATGATGCCACATCATCATAGCTTTCTGTCTGCATTGTAACATCATGTCATAATGGGCTGACACAAGACCTGGCTGTCACCAAGCAGGGGCCTTACTGCATCATCAGGTGCCTTTTCAAAAGGATTTTTCTTCTGGAAAAAGAGAATTTATTCATTCCACACCACATCTGCCAATGGAAGGGCAAGCATAACCACTGTTGAACCTCAAAAGGACCTGTCACAAATAAGGCACTAGCTCCATCTTTGTCCTTCATTGTCCCTTGTCCTCAGCCCTTTGCACATGAACTCCTTCCCTCTGATTAGCATCTCAGAATGGCTTGGCCAGACTGATGGGCTTCAAAACCTGTGAGTCTTCCTCACAGGAGTTCTGTGATGAAGGCTTGCCAGAGGCTAAGTAGGGGCTTTCTCAGCATGGTTAGCTTGATGCCCTGGGAGCTACACAAGGGGGATGTGGTGTTTCAGAAAGCAGCACATCCAGAGCTGCCCAAAGGGCAACAAGCGTGTCAGTCTTTGAGGCCTGATCAGGCAAAGTCATGACCGTCAATACACTGACGCGAGATTCATAGCAGTAGTGTGTTAGCAATTAGCAGAGTGGGAGGGAAAAGGAGAATGAGGAGTCCTGCCTTTCAGCCAAAAGGTGCACTGATCGGAGAATGACCCTGTGTGACTGTAGATCGTAGATAGTCTCCATTTAGCTGTAGCCTGTGTAGCCTGTACTGTCACTAATGCCTTCATCAGGTGGGTGGGAGCTGGGGAAGGGAGAAAAGAGATGTTCATTTGGGTCTGATGGCCAGAGTGGGAAACAGAGAGCAGCTTTCTTTCTAATACCCTCTCAGTCCTCTTTCCTCTCTCTGGGTATCCTAGCTGTGCAGAAGAGAGCTCTTCTGTTGCAGTGGTCACCTCCCACCCATCCATGCTCCCCTTCCTCTTTCAGGAGTGCATGGCCCTCCCAGTTCTGCTGAGCCGGCTGCTCTTGAGTCAGCAGGGTCTGCTTTGGCAAAAGGGTGGACATCTGCAAGGGGGATGGCAGCAGAGAATCCAGGCTGTAAAGGGTTAACATTTCATGGAGGTTTGCTGACTAGGCAGTCAGCCCTGCCAGGATGATGTGACCAGCTAAAAGACCCATCCACCTCTGGAGCCCTCTTCACTGAGGCCTGAGGGTGCTTTCTCATTTGGGCTCCAGAAAAGGGTCAGTGAAAATCCAGGCCTTCAGGCCTTTGAAACAAACTGGTTGCCAGAGCTTGGGAAGCCACAGCATAGACAGGCCAAAATAGACAATCTTGTATCTTTGTGATCCCGACAGAGAAATAGAGAAAAAATAACGACCACAAAGAAATAACGGCCATAGGGACCAAGCACATGAGGGTGTATTTGGAACCATATCAAGTCTGGTATTCCCATAAGTCCTAAAGCATTTGAGGGACATAATTCAGCTGTACTGGTCACTCCACAGTGATGTGTGGCTGACTAGTCAGGGCATGCCTCACTTCCCTGAAATCTGCCTGAGCCCCCGGCACTGGCAGCGGATCATGCCCATGGCCCAGGGTGGGAAGCACAACTCACAGCTCTCCTTGCTTCTCACGGGTGGTATCCACACAGATTTTCCACAGAGCTCACAAGTGTCCATTTGGTGAGTGCAGAAGGGATTGGCCCTGCAGGATGGATGCACAGACAGACCAAGGTTGTCTTGCTGCTCAGGGTCAGTGTCAGTCCCTGCCAGCACTGCAGGCACTGAGGGCTGGGACTGAGCTGGGTGCCAAGCCTGTGGGGCCTTCAGGCCAAGGGAGCAGGGAGGACAAGGCAGGGTGAGGGCAGGCAGTCAACAGCACAGTAATTGCTTCGTGCTATTTCATAGGTACGAGGCAAGGGATGGCACTGTATCTTACTTTGGCTGTGTGGTTTAAAGTGAGTAATACCAAAGTCAGAGGTGATGATACTGTCTTCCAAAAGGAGGTAGCATGAATGTAGACAAAAACAGCAACTTAGGGAAAAGAGACATGCCAAGAATTGATGCCAAGCTACCAACATTGCTTGGTGGGTTTTGCTGAATGGCAACAGACAGCTTCTGTTTGTTGAGATTGCTTAAAAAAATTAAAAGCCAATCTGCTTCTCCCTACCCCTCCCAAAAAGAAAAAAAAAAAATAGAAAAGAAACAAGCTTTCTTGGAGAAAAAAGAGACACTGGGGGAAAGAAAGAGAAATGGCTTTACTGCCTGATCTGTTTCTGTCCTTTTTGTTCATTATTTTAATTTAGATTGATTTATTCCAAAATGAGCCTTGGGTTGTATATATTTGCATAGTACAGTGCTGTGGAGGATCCAGTGAGTGAAGAAGATCAGCAGCAGAGGGTGGGAACTGAGACTGGAAGTCCCAGAAAGATATTCCTCCAAGCTAAACCCTTGCAGTGGGTAAGGAAGACATGTCAAGGTGTGTGCAGTCACCGGTGTGGCTTTGCATGCATGCAGAACAGCCCTGCAGAGCAGAGGTCAGGGCACAGCAGTCAGGTGGGAGAGTGGAGCTTGGGTGGATCCAGGGGGTAAGAAAACACATAAGTGCACTGCACTGCAGAGATTAGAAACAAAGCCATGGAAGAGCGACTGCCATGGAAAATCAGTTGTCTGATAGGCACAGTGATAGTGTTGTAGCATGGACAGAGTACCCTGCAGAGCAGAGCTGGGGCAGGCTCTAACCCTCCTGAGCCAAATATCCCCAGCCCAGAGGACACTCATAGTCTGGATACCATCTGCATGTTAGATGAGCTTCTGAAGTCATCAAGTGAACCTTCCTCCTTTAGAGGATTGGAAGACAGCCTATCCCCACTGCACAGCAGGTGTACTTAAATCTTTGCTCTCTCCCTCCTGTTCTCCTTATTTCTTGTGTTGGCTGGCTGACTGGAACTGTGGAGGGCAGCAAGGAGGAGGATGAAGATCTGCCACTCTTGTCTTGATTTAATCCTTACATACACACAAAAACTCCTCCAACCCCCATGGGAAAATGACCGAAGAGTAATTTCCACCTTCCTCCTCCTCCTCGTCTTCGCCCTTCCATTTCCAGTGTAAACCACTCAAGAACTTGCCTAACAAGCTGGCCTCCCCTCTGGTTATTGTCCCAAGTGAACAGTCTCTCCATTCACTAACCCATGACGGTAAGTTGGTTTGGGAAGCAGCAGGTTTATCTTCCCAGCTCAGGCAGTGCGCTGGGCTTGCTTGTGAGCCGCCTGCCATTCAGTGTCTGCTCTGCTGTTGATAAAGCACATTACACATGGCTGGGCTTGCATGATTAATACAGCTGTCTAAGCGCTCTCTCTAAAAACAAAAACAACCAGAAAGGAGAAGGGAGGGGTGGGATTTGGGAGGCAGGGAGGGAGGGTGTGCATGAGGATAAAACCCAACCATTCCAAAGAAATCAGGCTTGCAGAAAAAGCAGAGCCCTCTTGGAAGGCCTTCCCTCCCATGGGTGAGTAGGTCTGTCAGCAGAGCTCCCCTGCCAAAGGGAGAGGCCTCGTGGCAAGGTAAGCAAGGAGCAATGTGCATGGTCCTTCCCCAGCATCGCCTGCATGTCCCTCTGCAGCCTGGGGAGTGGGTGCATGGGTGGGAGCATGAGGTCAGCCCCTGGAGAAGGATGTGCTCCGACCAGCACAGCTTCAGCAGGGTCTGGGCAAGCAGCCCCTCGGGTCGGTGTTGCAGCTACACAGGCACAGTGACCCTTGGTGACACTGCCCAGCCACGTCACCATACACACCCTGTGCTCAGAGGCACAGCCCACGTGCACTGAGCAACCTCCAGGCACCCGAGAACATCTAATGAGGAACAGGAATAGCTTCCTGCATCTTTCCCATTGCTCCTACTCATCTGGCTGAAGGCCTGCTCAGCAGCCTGTGTAAGCTGTATTAACTCCCTTTTTAATACTGGTCTGGGAATGGGATGTGGGAAGCCACAATGGCTTCCTGCTCTGGCTTTTCCCAGGCCTGGGCCAGGTATTAAAGCCATGCTTGCACTGTTAGGGTGTTGAGGTGACCAGGAGTCTCACTCTGGGATTGCACACACACAGACACTTCCATATTTTGATGAGAACTGCAGGGAACACAAGGTAATAAGGTAATACTAAGGTAATACTTACTTAGACCCCACACTTTGGAGACATGTACCAGCACATGGGTCCAGCTGGACTGTCATGACATCTCTAATTCTCTGAAGTACCGAGTGATATCCCTCAAGGACATCAAGGACAGGCTGGGCAGACCCTTCTTTGCAGATATTAGAGAAAGATAGGGAGAACAGAGACTGCAGTAGGACTGGATTTCAGTACCAGAGTAACCTCAAGCATGCTGGTCACTCTCCACCTTAATTTAGTTCTTTTTCTGCTCCAGTCACCCCTATGCATGTCCCCTGCCTCTTCCTTTCTGTCCACAGCCACTCAAATCTTTCCCATGCCATATATCCAGTAAAGCTTGTAGAAAACCATAGCAGGGATGAAGTGAGTAAACAGACAGACATGAAACTGATGAAAATATTAATTTTTCAAGAGGTTCCAGAGCCTCCAATTAGCAAACCTTCTTCCTAGGGCTGTGCGTGCTCTGGGTGAGGGGAGCTATGCTGTTTGTCCTCTATTGAGACACTGGGTTATGTGCTTGGCATCACCTTTGGTCTGCTGTGCCCTACACATGTGCTTGAGAGATGAGCAGGAGAGGGATTGCTTTATCCTAGGAAAGCAAAAAGCAGAAAAAGCTCAGATCTTCCCCATAATGACTCCTGGAAAAGTCTGTGCTATGTGGTTTGGGGGTTTGTTTGTTTGTTTATTTGTTTGTTTGTTTTATGCTTTGCTTGTAGAATGAGTCTTTAATGTGTGATTTGAAGACAATACAGTTTTAAGTATTCTGATTTTGTATCAGTCACTGGGGAAGGTGGGGTTTGGGGGGTGGTTGATTTTTTTTAAATAAACCTTCAGTTGCTAGGGAAATGAAAAAGGGTGGGAAAAAATTTCTTCAGCTATGAGAAAACATTGAAACTTTTTATATACACAGGACAGATCTGATGATGAAAGATCTGTGTAACCTTGAAACAAAGGTGGTCTTCTGTCCACCACCAACCTCACTGGTTAGGATAACAATTCAGTTTTAGACTAGGATTACTGTAAACCAGCTCCTGGATAAATGGTGTAAGCAGACAGCTCATGAGCACCACGACCTTCTCAGAAAGACACTGAGAAATACAATTTCAGGGATATTCTTCAGATGTTAGGGAAGGATGGGTGAGCTGCATTACAGAATGAATCTTCATTCCTCTAAGACATGAGGTATGATAGATGAGTACTTCGTACACCATGAATGAGCTCCAAAACATGGGGAAGAACTGTTCAGCGCTAAAAAAGCGTGAGCAAATTCTGAAATACATTAAACCGAGTGCAAAGATTGATAGACACCAGAGACATTTCCTTAATCTTGTTGGAGAGTTGCTGGAGGGCATCCTCCCCAGCTTCCACAGTGGTCCTTGCACCTCTAGGAAAGCCAGCCTATTGCCACTGCAGTCACAGTCAAGTTTTAATTACAGGAGCAGAACTGGTAGTGACAATGGGGAATGAGCAGGCAATGAGCAAAATAGCTTCAACACTGAGAGCAGGGAAGAAAAAAAAAGTATCTTCTTCTAAGAGGAGGGGGGAGGAACAGGAAAGAAATAAGAAAAAAAGCCCCAAATGAACCCTAGTAAGTAGAAGCTGGTAATCCCTAAAGCCTCAGAGTAGAGTGCAAAGCCCTGGAAGAAAGAAATTAATAACTTTCAAAGTATGACCTTGAAAATGGAATTAACAGTATTCCTCCCTTTTAAGCCTTCATGATAATAAAGATTTCATCTTCTGAAGCCCTGGCAAGAGAGTCAACAGAGTAGGAAAAATTGCTTCCTGCAGAGCAGCTGGCAAGTGTAAACCCTAAGACCCCTACAGGCCTCAGGGAGCGAGATGATAGAGACACCTGCATGATGCACATCCTCTTTCCCTTGTGCCTTCTGCTTTGGAGGTGGGGTTTGTTCTTCCCCCTCTCATTTTTGGTCCTATTTTCTTTGCTCAAGAAGCAGAACTCCAGTCTTCACTGTAGGGAGAGTCAGCTTATCAACAACATTGAGGCCAGAGCTTCTCAGAGTGGACAGCACCTGGAAAAACAGCAGGCTGGCTATACTTGGTTTATCATCACTCCTTCCTTCCCAGCACAGACAAGTTCTCCAAGCCCATCCCATGCTGTTTTCTGGCTTCTCTTCCATTCAGAAACTCATAGGGACCAATTACACTCTAACACCAGATTTCACCTTGCACTCCCTGGCAGGATCCCAAGGGCAGATCCCCCAAAGCAAATCAAGAGCCAGGAGCTCTCTGATGCCCTTTGAACCTTCTCTGTGGGCTCTCTTCCATCAACAAACTGCAGATATGTCAAGCTCTGGAGTCTTGTTAATGTAAATAAGAGAAAAACTGGCACTCACTGTCTCTTCTGCCTTCATTTTGGTTTACTCAGATGATGAGATTGGCAAATGTGGATGTGAAAGATATAGATGGGTGGATGATTTTTTTTCCTTTAGGAATGTATCTGCTCTCTGTTTGCCTCTCAGATGATCTTTTTTAAGGATCAGTGCTGGGAATGTCGAAAGTAACGGGTTCAGTTTCTGCTGGTGATGATCATGGTGCACACATTTGGAGGATGCCTCTGGTGAACTTGTGGGTTTACTTACACACGTGCCCTCATTTGCCTCTTGAGAGCAAGGCTTATGTGTCATGGCACAGTCTCCATCCCCCTCTCTAATGGGCCCCTTCAAGGGTGCTGCTGGTGTTACAAAAAGGAGCTGGAGGGAGTGGAGACAAAAAGGGGTGTACCTGTGTGGAGGAAGTAAAATAATAGGATGACTTGGGTTGGAAGGGACCTTAAAGACCATCTAGTTTCAAATCCCCTCCTATGGGCAGGGCACCTTCCACTAGGCCAGGTTGCTCAAATCCCACCCAGTCTGGCACTGAACATTTCCAGTTTCTGTGAATGCCTCACTACACTCATGGTGAAGAGTTTCTTCCTTATATACAATCTAAATCTACTCTCTTTCAATGTAAGACCATAACTCCTTGTCCTATCACTACACACCTCTACAAAAAGCCCTTCTCCAGCCCTTGTCAGCCCCTTTTTAGGTACTGGAAGACCATGGTAAGGTCTCATTGAGCCTTCTCTTCTCAAGGCTAAACGACTCTGACTCTCTCAGCCTGTCTTCATGGGAGAGGTTCTCCAGCTCTCTGAGAATCTTCATGGCCCTTCTCTGGACTCACAGCAACAGGTCCATTTTCATGCTGGGGGCCCATCATAAGAATAAGTGGAATAAATAGAATGGGCTGCAAACTTCACCACCACCCCCTGCACCCTCGGTTTCTGCTGCCGTAGTGGGTAGATATTCTGTTTTTTATGTGTCTTCCGAAGAGGTTTTGCCGATGTAGTGGCTGTGGGAAGATGCAGGCTGGTGGGGACCAGATTCCGTGCCACATCCACGTGCCCGTCCGTGGCTGGCTCAGCGGCGGTGGCTCGGAGCGCGCAGAGCTGGCACCCTTCCTGTGCCGGGGGGACCCGGCGTTCTCCCGGCCGGGTGTGCAGAGCCGCTAGCCCCGCGTGTTATTCCCAGCGTTTCCCGTGCCGTTCCCAGCCCGGAGGCTGCCTGGATGGCGAGGCGGGTTTGGTGTCCTTCGGCTGCCACCTCGCGGGGAAGGAGCGGCGCTTGGCGGCGGCGCCCGGGCGGGGACAGAGGGACAGAGGGACAGGGGGACAGGGGGACCCGCAGCGAGCGGCCGGCCAAGGGAGGGTGACAGACACGACGAGCAGGAGCGCTGTTCCCCGGCACGAGGCCCCAGCCCTGGCAGCACAGCTTGGCTTGCTGCTGCTCGTGTCCTTTCCCTGACCTGGAAAAGTTGGTGTCTGAGCTTGTTGGTGTCTGAGCTTCTCCGGGCACCACGTCCATAGCCAAGCAGCTCTGCTGCAAAGCCCACTTTCCCCCTGCCCAGGCTGGTACTGCTGCCTGCCTTTGCAGTCCTGGTACTGATGCTCTCTTCCCATAAGCACCATCACTCCCCTCTCCCTGTCTCGCTCATCCCTGCCTTCCCATGCCTGGTCAGCACCTAATTTCCTCTCTGTATCTCCCCTTTTCCCAGGACCTGTTCTCATTACTTACCTAACCTTTGTGCTCGTGTAACATCATGCATTTCCCCATCCTCACCCTGGCTGACCTCTCCTCCCCTTGCCCTTTTCCATGTTGTGAGCTCAGCATTCCAATATTGCCATTTTAGCTGAAGTTCTTCCCTGGTATCATTTCCTGTGCTGCAGCCCAGCATTGGTACAAGTGCAAGGTTCATCCTGTCACCTCAGTCCACATTACCCCCCATTCCTGTATCTCACATCATAGCAGCCTTTTCCAATGCCTCTTCCCAGATGCACTTACATATTTTTCACCTCCTCATGCAGCCCCCAGCCCCCAGCAGGCACTGTAGGTTTTAAGAGGCCAACACAAGCCATGAGTCAGGGCCTGTGCAGGGCTAGCCTTCCAGCCTTGGACACTGCTGCAGAAACTGGGTGTGTTGCAAGTTTTTGTGATTAAAAAAATCTCATCTCTCCTTTTCCTGGAAAGATCTGAACACTCCACAGCTAATAGTTCCCACACTGAGCAGTTTCCCTAGCCTGGCTCTCCCATAGTCAGCAGAGGAGGCTGCAGAGCAAGGAGTGACTGAGACAGTTTTAATCTAGCCAGTTCAGGTAGCAGCTAAAAGCAGGTGGTGTGCCAGGCCACCTGTTAATGCCAAGGTCCTAAAGTCCCAGGAGAGCATAGCACCCAAATTTAATGTGGGGCCACAGTGTCATTGCTGGCAGCTGACTGCTGCTGTGCTTCCTAAAGAGCTGAGGCAGGATGAGAACATGGAAATCTCCAGGCAGTCCAAAAGTGACCAGAAAAGTTCACAGAAAAAGAAATTAGTCCTCAAGGGCTGCAGCTTCTGCTGGCTCATAATGACTGTGAAGCAGCTGAGGTAGGCCAGTGTGATGCCATGCTGGCCACATGCTCCTGGCTGGCCCCCACCCAGACCCCACAGAGGACAGGACTGAAGGTTAGACAAGAGCCTTGGACCAACCCAGCAAAGGTCTCTCCTTGTGGTGTGTTCCTCAGCCTATTTTTGAGGATGAGAGCAGCTCTTGGCTTTGAAATCTGGCTGTGGCTTGTTCTGAATGTAAGCAGCACCCTGCTTTTCTCATCTTCCTCTGCCATCTAATCCAAATCCCCCCCATCCTTCTTGCTATATCTTTTCCTACACTTTTCATGGCAGTAGGAGCAGTTATTGAACCACCTTGCACACAAGCATTCCAGCTATCCCACGCCAGGCCTGGTGCAGTAGCACACACCCCACGTCCTCTTGGTGAAACCCTGGCTAGGCTGGCTGGCAGTGAGGGCATGAAGCAGCTCTTCTGCCCCATGCTGCATGGAATGGCTTGCCTGCAGGAGTGTTGGGGCACTAGGTGAAATTACTGATGTCCCAAATTGAAGGATCTGTCCACCCCTTCTGCATCTCCACTCAGAAGTATGTGGAAGTTCTCCCAGAAGCGTTGGGGGGGGCTCCTGGAGCCTCTCTGTGCCAGGCTGTTGTCCTGGGCTGTTGCACACAGGTGGGTGGGCCAGAGCAGTGAGGTCACCGTGGCATGGCTCTGTTTTTCCTATTGTTAAATTTAAGGACACACCTAGGGTTACGCTGTCTTGGGAAGAGGGGTGGCATGAGGGCTGTACATGGTCCCCTTCAGCCATGTGACAACTACAGCTCTCTAAATCTTGGCCAAGGCTACCTTGTGGTGTGGCACCAATACAGATCACCCAGGCTGAATGTGTGGCACCAATAAAGCCTTGGAAACACAGGATGCAGTGTCCCATGAGGCTGTTGCAGCACAATTGGGCACCATGGCAGGGCTCCAGCTGCCTCTGCACCAGGTATCCAAATATCTCACATTTGGAGCAAGGAAGAGCAGTGTAGTTGTTCTGCCCTTGACAGTTTTCAGTCTGCTCCTTCTTGATTTGCTTAATGGGATCTGACTCGGTCAGCATTTAGGGTCGGGGGTCCCTTAGGAGTTCAGCTGTGAAATGCTTCCAGATATTCATATTAGCTCATCATCATCAGAAACCAAATTTCCTCCCCTTCAAAGCCGTTGCGTGGTCACGGACTGACAGTGCTGCCCAATTGCCGGGGCGGGGTGGGGGGATGAATAGCCGGGGATATTATAGCAAATTCCCAGAGCACAGGCTCAAGGTCACCGAAGCGGGAGACCGCGGGGACAGCCCCGAAGCCCCCGGTGCCCGCGGACAGGAGCAGGGCTGGGCACCGGGGACCTTTCAGGGGGGCGGCTCCGCGCCGCGGCCGCCAGAGGGCGCCGGAGACCGCGGGCTGGCCCGCTGCTGCTGCGGGAGCGGGATGGGCAGGGAATGTGCGGGATGGACAGGGG
>VZRH01005664.1:0-20088 GCA_013397555.1 Urocynchramus pylzowi | reverse complement strand
CTCCTGCTCAGGGACCCCGTGGGGTTTGGTGTGGGAGTCCTTCATGAAGTTCTGCACAGGGACCCCACGGGAGTCCAGCGTGGGGGTCTAGAGGGAGGGTCCTGCGTGGGAGCATCCTCAGGGACAGCACGGGGTTCAGCGTGGAGGTCTGGCTGCTTCTTGGGGCAGTAGAACCTGGGGGACGTGGTATCCTGAGGGTGCAGGGTGGGATGCTGCCGGGAGTGCCACGGGAGGCACTGTGGGGTGCCAAGAAGGGTTCCCAGCGATCACCCCAGGGATGATTTGGGGAGAAACCGCTGGGTTTCCGGGAGCAGAAGCAAAGCCGGGCTCTGCTGCTCCCCGACAGCTGCCACCAAGTCACCCCGGGCCACCACCCGCCGCCAAAGCCGCATTTGGGATTTAATGGGAGGCAGGAGCTGGGGCAGGGGTGGCCCCAGCCCCCGGGCCGGCTCCCAGCGGGGGCAGCCGGAGGGATTTAAGCCATTCCTGAACGATCCGTGCTGCGCTGAGCTGGGACACAGAGGGAAGAACAATTCCCGGAGGCAGCCGCGGTGGCTGCTGCGGACACGTCGCGCGGCTCCGGCAGCTCCTCGCTGCGCCCCGGCGGGAGGCGGCGGGAATTTTCCAGCTGGAGTTGAGAGCTTTGCCCAAATGTTTGTTTAAAATTTGCCAAAAAAAATGAAGATCGTAACAATCCCGCTGGCGTTCCACCCAAACCTCCCGCCCACAGCCTGGCCTGGGGTTACCAGGAGACAAATTTGCTCCAGGAGCAGAGCTGCTCTGGGCTGGAAGTGCTGGGGAAAGGATGGGATTGAGCCCACCACCCATCCTGAGTCACCAAACCACCAGGAATGAAGAGGAACACCCCACCTCGCTCTCAAAATCCGGTAATGACTTGGCCCCTGGGCTGCAGCCACCCCAGCATGTTTTCCCATTCCATTTCCTAGAGGAGCAGACAGGTTTTGCTCGATAATTCCCCATACTCTCATCTCACCGCTGCCCACGTTTCCAGGAGGGGGCTGGATTTTCCTGGGGAACCACAGCAGGAGCTTCAGACAAAGCTGGGCATGAGGAAGGACAAGCCCAGATGGTGCCTCCCCCTCCCCACCTTGTCTGAGCCCGGGGGGACCCCAGGCCTCGGCAGATTTCCCCCTTGATCCGCTCACAACAGGCTCGTTTGCGGGAGCCTCTAATTAAGGAATTAGTAGGGGCAGTTCATGCAGCACCATTTACCCTCGGAGCAAACAGGATTTTGTAGGGGCACGGGGCAGTTTGCTGTGGGATTTATCTGTCTTTGAAGCTGTGGGTCCATGTGGAGACTCGGGGATGCTGCAGGGAGATGCCCACTGTACCCACCGCACCCCCAGGGATGCTCTGAGGGCATCTCCAGGGTATTTATTCTCTCTGACCCCTCCTGCTCTGTGCCTGTCCCCCGAGTGGGAGCCCCAGGTTCAGCTGCTCATCCCTGCATGGGTGGAAAATCCCACCTGCCACCTCTTAGTCTCACCTCCACTATGCTGGCGGCACCTCCCGAGTGTTTGGTGGGTGGTGGAAGCTGCATATTCACTAAAAATGGGAATATTCAACATTAAAATGTTTTGATCAGGATTCCTAAGAGATTATTTTAGCTGTGAGGGACGAATCCCCCCCACCCCCAACCCCTCTCTGAGGGACTGAGCTGTGCCCTGTAATTCCCACCCCTCCCAGCGAACTGAGATTGCAACACCTCACATGAATAAAACAAACTTTTAATAATGTACAGCAGAAATCGACAGCCTGGTTTTATATTAAACAAAAGATTTCCTATCTTACACCGTATGTACATTTGCATACTGAAGAGGTAAAGTGGCTAAGTGGCTATTTTCTTACAGTCCTTTGCTAAGAAAATGTACAAAACCAAACAAATCAAAGGGGCAGAGAAGTACCAAGAGTTCTGTCCTGCAGCCACGTACCGCTGATGGACCCCCCCCTCCTTGTCCTGCACCGGGCTCCCCTGGGAACTGCCTGCAATGCTGCTTTTTCCCAGAGCTGCTGCAACTTTTGGAGCCAGGCAGCAATTCCCACGTGCTCCGTCAGCTCGGCAAGCACTGGCGCCCCCGGGCACCGGTTTGCGTGAAAGTGCTGTGTGAATGCTACATGGTCAGCGTTCCTGCCGCGGATCCCGCTGGCTTTTCCCCGTCTCTCCTGAAACAAGGCTTTCCCTAAAACCCTGCTGCTAGGGACGTTGCCCTTGCCTCATCCCCTCCCGACCCCTGTTTGGTTTGGCGCTGAGGCAGGTGCAGTGTGGCTACAGATGGAGGGGGCGAGTTCAGTGCGAGTTCCGGAGCCGACGGCACCCGCGGCTACCGGGGCGGGAGACCCAAGGAGAGCCTGCAGCACCTGCAGCTGTGCCACGGCCCCTCCTGCCCTGCCCCGGGGCCTGCTCCGATGCCTGGCAGTCCTCAGGGCTGGCAAGTGCCCCCCTCGGCTTCTAAGTGCAGGTTTAACCTGCGTTTAGGGCTTGCAAGTGCCCCCCGTGGCTCCTGAATGCAGGTTTAAGGGACACGTGCAGCTGGGAACCTCTGGCTGAGATGTGACTCAGGACAAGCTGGGAGGGGACAGGGGACCCCCAGCCCTGCTCCCACGGCAGATCCAGGCCGCCAAAAACTCCTTGGGGGATGCAAAACGGCTCCTAACGTGATTCAGAAACCACACTCCTCACTTTGTACAAGGTCATGGACACACAGGGAATGGGGGGGAGAGGGACACATGGACAGGGACACAGACAGCAAGAACACAGGGACTGAAATAAAGACAACCCTGGCGGCCAGAGCAGAGATGAAACCTCACCTTAGAGAGCAGGAGCAAGGTCAGAGTAGAAACAGTTCCAGTGTAAATCGAGCTGTGCATTTGGTTTTTTTCTTTTTTTTTTTTTTTTTTTTTTTTGCAGTGATTTCTTTACAAACCAAAAGGTCAAGAGGTAATAATTAAAGATTGTTTTTCTGCTCTTAGAAAGAATTAACAATATTCAAAAAAGTTAAAATCCAGACCCTCCCAGAAAACAACAACAACAATAATAATAATAATAATAACAATAATAATTANCCAGTGTAAATCGAGCTGTTCATTTTGTTTTTTTCTTTTTTTTTTTTTTTCTTTTTTTGCAGTGATTTCTTTACAAACCAACAGGTCAAGAGGTAATAATTAGAGATTGTTTTTCTGCTCTTAGAAAGAATTAACAATATTCAAAAAAGTTAAAATCCAGACCCTCCCAGAAAACAACAACAACAATAATAATAATAATAATAACAATAATAATTAAAAAAATAATAATCAAAACCACTCCAGTTAAAAGTTATGGCTTCAGAGTTCTCTACTGCAGACACTGACCTGACCTCCACACCACGGCTCTTCCTGACTGCCAAAGCCATCAGGGCAGCCACAGCCCTCACTTCCACAGTCTCTGTAGTCACCCCACCTCT
This sequence comes from Urocynchramus pylzowi, assembly GCA_013397555.1. Taxonomy (NCBI): domain Eukaryota; kingdom Metazoa; phylum Chordata; class Aves; order Passeriformes; family Fringillidae; genus Urocynchramus; species Urocynchramus pylzowi. The sequence continues at coordinate 16,627 of VZRH01005664.1, read as the reverse complement.
CCCTCACCTGGATTCGGCATTGAATCAAAAGAAAACCCATGCAGATCCCCCCACCCCACACTGAGACACAGCCACTTCCACATTAGGAGATATTTATACACCTATATTAAAAAGATGGATGTTGATTTCCCAACCCACACCTGCTGTCAGATCCTGCCCAGTGCCTCTGGGAGGTGCAGAGCACCCCCAGAACTCAGATCACAGAATGAGCCAGGTTGGAAAAGACCTTTGAGATCATCAAGTCCAACCTAGGAGCTACCTAAGACCTCCTCATCAACTAAACCATGGCACTGAGTGCCATGCCCAGTCTTTTTCAAACATGTCCAGGGACGGTGACTCCTGCACCTCCCTGGGCAGATGATTCCAGCACCCAATCACTCTTTCAGTGAAGAATTTTTTTCCTAATATCCAACCTAAACTTCCCCTGGGGCAGCTTAAGGCTGTGTCCTCTCATTCTGTCAGTGGTTGCCTGGGAGCAGAGACTGAGCCCCATCTGAGCACAGCCACCTTTCAGGGAGTTGTAGAGAGTGATAAGGTCTCCCCTGAGCCTCCTTTTCTCCAGGCTGAACACCCCCAGCTCCCTCAGCTGCTCCTCACAGGGTTTGTGTTCCCAGCCCCTCTCCAGCCTCGTTGCCTCCTCTGGGGTGTCTCAAGGTCCTTCCCAAACTGAGGAGCCAGAACTGGGCACAGCTCTNTGCTGGCTCATGTCCAGCTGCTGTCAGTCAGTACTCCCAAGCCCCTTTCTGCCTGGCCACTGTCCAGCCACTCTGTCCCCAGCCTGCAGGGCTGCATCATCAGGCCCCCAGAAATCTGCCTGGGGGGTGGAGCTGGGAATTGTGTTCCCAGGAGAACCGAGCCCTGCATTTCCCCACGTGCCGGCCACAGCGCCCGCTCCACCTCTGACACGACTCAGCTCCCCGCTACCCCCAATTACAAACCCCAGGGGCTCAAGACAAAAAAACCTGGATTCCAGGAGCGATTCTCAGTTCCTTATTTGTTTCGTCTTAAAAAAGGGAAGGGGTGGCAGTGAGGCAACCTGATGGGACGTTGTGGCAGCCGGCGGCGGAGTCGGCGCGGCCGCGGCGCCCATCGGGGAGCCAGGGATCCGCTCTGCAGCAGCCTGTCCAAGCTCCACGACGCTCACGACTCAGCACGGAGAGCACCAGCAACAGCTCACGAACGGGACACTCGAGATTTGCACATGCACAGGAAGCACGGACAGAGATGAGCCACCCACAGGCAGACACCGCACGGCTATGGAGGAGATGACCAGGCACAGGGACACGCGCACCTCGCGCATGCAGACACCGGGGCGCCCCGACGGCCGTCAGGGCGCCGAGTTGGACTTTTTCAAGCTTAAGAAAAGGAGGGAGAACGGTTTTGTGAAGCTGATCAACTGTTCCGGCTCAGCCTCTTGGAAGAGAGCACCATTTGTTTTGCTTTTTCTGCATGAACGTGCCAGTCCCTGGAAAAATCCTCGAGAGTACGGCAAGAAAACCTTCCCTTTCCCTTCCCACTCCCGGCACCGAGCACCCGGGGCTGGCTCCGACCCCACCAATGGGTGCTCAACGCACACTGAACTTTACAGGGATTTCCTTTAAAGGAACAAAGAGTTACGATCATGGCTGAGATCCCTCGGGTGAAGTCCCTCTCAAGTCTCCACGCTCTCAGGAGGTGATCACAAAAGGTTTTGGATTGTTTCATACCCAAGCAGGGAAGAGAGCGGTTCCGTAGGCACCGTCCCCCTGCCTAGCAGCCTGCAGGTCCCGCTGTCTGGTTGTAGCAGTAGGTTGGGCTGAAACACGAGGTAGGCCTCCATCACATGTCTACTCTAGCACAGCACCTCCTGTGCAGTTTCCTCCTGCTGAGGCTCAGAGCCTAAATTTTCACATCTTCCTGGACACTGAGCTGGGAGAGGGTTTTCTTAATGCGGAGGGCAGTGAGCCGAGCCGCTCCGTTGGCGTACCAGCACTCTCGCATCATCTTGCCCATCACCCGTAGTGCCTGGGCAAGAAACAACAGCAAATGTCAGTGCTCTGCTCTTCCCCTGAGCCCACGTGGGTCTGCCAGGCTGCTGCTCTGCCTGGGCACCGACACAGCCTCCACATCCCCCAAAATCAGAGTGCACCTTACAGTACTTGTTACCTCGTCCTGGGGGAATCATGGAATGGTTTGAGTTGGAAGAGACTCTAAAGCCTGTCTCATTCCATGCCCTGCCATGGGCAGGGACACCTTCCACTATCCCAGGTTGCTCCAAGCCCCCTCCAGCCTGGCCTTGGACACTTCTAGCGAAGAGGCAGCCCCAGTTTCTCTGGGCATCCTGTGCCAGGGCCTCACCACCCTCACAGGGAGGAATTCCTTCCCAATACCCCACCTAACCCTGCCCTCTGGCACTGGGAAGCCATTCCCTCTTGTCCTGGAACTCCTTGTAAAGATTCTCCCCCCCTCTTTCTTGCAGACTCCCTTCAAATACCGCAAGGCCACAATCAGGTCACCCCAAAGCTTCTGCTCTCCAGGCTGGACAATCCCAATTCTCTCAGCCTTTCCTCACAGGAGAGGAAGGGGACACAGAGATGAAAGCAGACCTTACCTCGTAGCTCTGCCACCAGTTTGGGATGTTTGGCCGTAATTTCTGGTCACACACGACCTTCCGCATCTCCTCAATCGAAGGATCAGAGGGTACAAGGTCGTAGTAGGGAAGCTGATACTCCTCATGGATACCTGGAAGGCAGAGCAGGGAAAATCAAATTCCTGGGAACAGGGACCACGGTCAATGTGCTCGCTAAAGGCAGACGATAGAGGTTTGGGCTCCGTGACTCACTGCTGAGATGCGTCAACACTTTGCAGTTATTTAGAACAGAAATGAAGAATCTGGAATTGGAGTTAACAAGAAAAATTCAGGGAAATAAAATGCAGCTGCCTAAACTGGAACAGAGTCAGCAGGCTGGGATCAACACCTCCCAGCAAGGCGCCAGGGTCACTGAATCTCCACAGCAGTGGGACTGTCACACGTGGGATGATGCTGCAGCTGCACGTGCCAAGACATTTATACTGATCTGGGGGAGTCCCCCACCAACCAGCACTGCCATTTCCTGAAAATCCATCCCAAGGAACACCAGCCACCACTGGGAGCAACAATACCTTTGACCCAACACTGGCTGGGCTTAGCAGCAGTCATGGGTCGCTTCTGTTACCTCCCTCGGTGACAACGCACAGGGACATGTCCTCCCACAGCCCTGCTCTCCCTCAAACCCCCCAAACACCTGATCAATGGAACCCCCAGGTTGGGAGACCCAGGGGCAAGCATGGCCACTGGCCCAGGCACACAAAGGACTTTACCTCCTGCGTTGCACCTTCGGGCAATCTCCCAGTAGACCAAGCCCAAGGCGTAGATATCAGCACATTTAAATGAATCAAAATGCTTCATGTTGATGGTTTCATCCAAGACTTCTGGGGCCATGTATCTGCACAGAAAAAAGAAAAACATTTTCATTCTGAGAGGGAATTCTCTGGAAGATAGTAAATGATCAGTTTTCCCACACAGCACTTTCCAGCAGAAAAAGCTCTGCTTGGCACAGCCACTATCAGAACAGAACTGGGCCCCATGATCTAAGAGAGTGAAGAAAATAACTCAAGAACAAGAACAAGCTGGGAAAAGAGGAAGAAATGTCCCAAAACTACACCAGGCTCCCACCAGAAGGTCCCAAAGGCTTTAGTGAGGCCAAGCTTGTTGTCATGTATTACATGAGCTCCTGGTGCCAGGTTTACTTGGCTGGTCCACACCTCCCAGCGTGGTGACACCTGGAACATCCCTTTGGCATCAACTCAGGCACAAAACTGATGCTGCAAGACACTGGGAAATGCTAAATTCAGAGAATTCCCCCAGTGCTCAACCCACAGCTCAGGCATTTCCAGCCACCCAAATGCCTTCACATGCATGTCCCTACCGTTTGGTTCCAACCCTTTGGTTCGGTGCGATGTCGATCGTGTCCGTGACGGAGTCATGCCGGACGGCCAGGCCAAGGTCAGCGATGGCACACGTGCCATTCTTCTTCACCAAAATATTCTTGGATTTCAGGTCTCTGTGAGCGATCCCAGGTTTTCCTAGGAGAGCAAAATAAAAAGCAGCAAGGGTCAAGCTGGGGAAATCCATTTGTCGAACTGGCACAGAGGCAGAACCGGATTTCAGGGCGTTAAACCCGCTGTTGCAACACTTTTTCCTGTTTAGATTCATAAGGAACAGAGCAGGGAAAGGCTCCAATTGTGTTTTGGAGGCGCCACTGATGCAGTGGCACCCAGAGGCCTCAAGAGGGATGTAAACTCCACATCCCAGCATAGGAGCCGACGTCAGGAGTTTGTGATTCTGCTGCTGCCTGTGCTCACATCCCACCCAGGCAGCGCCAATTTTAGGATGGGATGTGAAATGGTGATATAACTCCTGGGAGCGAGCGCCAGGTTAACCCACTTCGCAGCCAGCCAAAGCAATCGCTCTATTTCTGGTCGATAACCACCAGATGAAGCCGGGCTGACTCAGGCAGGGTTTGCTGCACAGCACATCAGCTCCCTTCAGCAATCCTGCTTTATCCTCCCCTCAAGAATTCCCAACGCCTTTTCCAACTTAGCTTTTACCCTGAGTGCCCACGATCTCCATATGCAGGTGGGCCAGCCCGCTGGCAGCAGACAGGGCGAGCTTGATCATGCCCTCGATAGTCACCGTGTAGCGATTCAGGTAGTCAAAGAGAGACCCGTGCTCGTGGTAGTCAGAGACGAGCCACAGCTGAGTCCATGTCCCATTATCTGCAAAAGGAAAGAGATGGAGCTCAGGCAGATCCAGTGCAGGGATGGCCACTGAGCATCCCACACATTTTTTGGACAGAGCAGAGCTGCTGCACAAGGCTGCAGCTCAAGAGGGACAAGTTAAGAACTGGCTCAAATCAGCCATAGCGTGGCCAACAAGACCAGAGCAGTGACTTTCCCCCTGTGCCAGGCACTGGTGAGACAACAGCTCAAATCCTGGAGTCAGTTTGGGCAGTGTAGAGGTCCAGAGAAGCTGACTTAATCAGCTTTAGTCCCCCATGATAAGGAAGACGTGGAGGTGCTGGAATGTCACCAGAGATGGGCAATGGAGCTGGGGAAGGGAATGGATAACTTCTGAAGAGCAGCTGAGGGAGCTGGAAGGCTCAGCCTAAAGAAAAGGAGGCTCAGTGGGGACCTTCTCACGCTGTTCAACTGCTTGACAGGAGGATGGAGCCAGGTGGGGTAACAATCAACAGAACCAGAGGAAATGGCCTAAAGGCACAGCAGGGAAGGCTTAGATTGGCTACTAGAGAAAACTTCTTGGAAGTGGCTGCCCAGTGGTGAAGCCTCTGCTCTCAGGCCCGAGGCACCTCTCACCTTTGTTATCCGCAGCAATGAATCCCAGGATGTTCTCGTGCCGCAGCATCACGGTTTGATAGATCTCGGCCTCCCTGAACCAGGAACGCTCCTCACGTGACGAGAAGATCTTCACAGCCACGTCCCCCCCACGCCACCTGCCCCGCCACACCTCCCCGAAGCGGCCTTTGCCGATGATCTCCTGAAGGACAATTGTCCGAGCCACGGTCCGTTGGACAAACAGAGGCAAGCCTGGGGACAAGGGGTGGAAGGAATGAATCCCTGTGGTAGCAGAAAACCTCCTGAAACCCCAGAGGCCAAAGAATGTCCTCAAACCCAGCAGGCTCTACATTTGCTAACAGCTGGGAGCCTGAGCAAGACCCAAACCAGGGAATGGTGGCAGCTCCTGTGTGGGATGTGCCACTGCCTGGGCAGCATCTGCATTTTGCTTTGAAGCAGAGATTCAGCATGGAGCAGTTGGGGAACTTCTGTTCCACGACAGATGAAAGGAACTGCAGCCTCAATATGCAAGGAATGGAACTTGAAGTCAGTTTCTGCTCAAAAGCAGAAACCCTCCCAAATTTCTCTTAAGAAAGGAGTCCCAAAATCGCTGCCATTGCTTACAGAAAGCACTGAGCTCACCTGCCCACAGCACGCACAGAAGAGATCCCAAATATTTTATATATAGTGGCAGATGTGCTGCTGAAGGTTTATTCCCTGGTCAAATATCAGGTTGTGACATTCTCTGCCTCTGTGGATTTTCCTACGGTTTCCATCTGCTGCAGAATTCCTTATATTCTTTAACCCAACTACCTTCCTAGCTCAAAGCCACCACTAAACAGTGACTTTCCATCTATTCTGGGGATTCCTTTAAAGTGCTACAGAAGCAAACACTGCACATCATCCACCTGGGAAGACCCAAGGGTTCTTTGGGATGAAATGGGCTGTGCAAATGCACTCTTTGCACCGTAAAATGTTGATCTGCCGGGATCCTCCCCATTTTCCTGCAGCTTTGATGCAGGTGACATCCTGCACTCTCCTCTGAAAGCCAACAACGCACAGGTTAGCAGTTAATGGCTGTTTCCAACCCAAATCCTGTTCCAAGGCTAAACTGGGAACAGATGCAGCTGTTTGCTCCTGCAGTTAAGGAGGAGTTTAACTATTGCTCCTACCTGAACAGACATGAGACCACCACACAACTGAATTCAAACACTCCTTCAAGTTACTCCTGACAGACCCCCTGAACAGGCTCCGAGGCAGCAGCCTCACTGCTGTGGCAAAGCTGTGGCCACCACTAGCCCAAAGAGACAACTGCAAGCTCCCACTAGTCACGTCCCACCATCTCGCAATACCTGAGCCAGAGCCGGAGGTGGAGAGATCGTAGACCAGATCTTGCAAGGTCTTGTCCTTGGAAAGGCACATTTCACAAGAAGGATCTTCCATGTCCAGCCGCTGGCGGTTGTGATAGACCCGTTGGTGGTGATGGAACACAAAGACCACAATGATCATGACAACAAACACGAGGAAGACGGGCCCGGCAATCACCGCCACCAGCTCCACGGGACCCCAGCTCGACGGGGGCTCGTTGTCCTTCAGGTGTCCTTGGGAGGAAAGGGAGGAGAAAAACAGACATTTGGAGAAAATTATCATTGCTTTGAGGATTTGGGTGTGTTTTACTGTTCTCTCAGAGCCTGGACAATGTTAGCCTGGGGACATGTCAAACAACAGTGTTAAGGTGGGGCTGACCATCAGGCAGGCAAAATGCAGGTGAAACCTCAAAAAGAAGATGGAGCTGCAATTGTGGGATCAGGGATTATGGGCTGTTCATTCCCTCTTTTAGACAGGAGTGTGTTCTGGGCTGATTTTCCAGAACAGCCTGCAGTTCACCTTCCATTTGAACTCAACCAGTTGGCCAGGGCTCCCTGCTCCCTCTTTCCCTTTCGCCCTGCAACAACCAGTGAACTTGTACCTGACAACAATTATTTGTTGTTTTGAGCACAGATGAGACCTCCCCACTGCTCCCAAGGAAAATGACTCTGCAGTCTTCCCAGCACCCACTAAAAACCGGCCCAAAACAGAAAGTAGGAGGTGTGAGGAAGCACCACATGCCCTCTCTGTCCCAGGGATGAGAAGCAGAAGTTTCCCACACCCTCACTCAGAGGCAGGGCTGCTTCCCCTGCATGTGTTCTGAATACAGGCACCTTCCTCCCCACACACTTTGCTCTGAAGCTGCTGCAATGTTCCTCTACTTGTGTTCAGCAAAGAAAAGATTTGGAGTCTTGGAAGGGAAGCAACACCAGCTGATAAAGGCAGGGCCAGGCTCAGTGACAAAGGGAACGCACACATTCCCATTTGAATTTGAAGTAGTTTATTTCCACTTTACAGATGAAGGAAATAAACCCAGCACTCAAGTTCATGCAGCAACTGAAGGGAAGAAGTGAAAACGGGGCTGAGAACTCCAAATTCCCAATCCCAAACAGACAGCTCCTCTCCTCCCACTTCAAACACATGATTTATCTGACTCTCTACTTACCGCTGGGAACCATTAAATCAATTTTGTTGCAAAAATCGGAGTAGCAGCAGTGAGTATTACGCAGATCCTCTGAACTCAGACAATAGAAGGGTTTCCCAGCAGGAATCAATTTTGCCTCAGGAATGCAGGTCCGAACGTGGTGCTTGACACCGTCCAGGTTGAAGACTGAGACCATGCAGGCGCCGTCCGTCTCACACGTGGAGTTGGCTTGTTTGCAGTCAGAGCACAGACATGTCAAAGCTGAAATCAAAACAAGATCAACTCCTTAAAACCCACAAAGAGCAAAAGCTCGAATGAGAGGAAACCTTCTTTAAATTCTCCATTTCAGAAGGGCCGTTCTCAAGCTCTGGAAGAACCGGCTCTGCGAACAGCACAAGTCACACTCAGTATTCCAGACCTGCAAGAATCCAATTTCAGCATGAAACACACTGTGGAGGCAGAGGAGCCTTTCCAGGAGGTGCCTGTCCAGGCAGCCCTTTGCCTGCCCCTGTTGCAATCACCACCAGCCATGACCCAAGTCATCCCTGCAAACCGGGCGAGATCCGACCGAGATCCTGTCCCAGCCCAGCCTCGGGTCAGGCTCAACCCAAACCCAACAATTACTCAAACTGACTGACCTGATTCCACCTGGGCTGACTTTCCAGGCTCCTGGGAGCTGCCTCTCTGGGCTGCCAAGGGACGACCACCCCGGCTCAGGGGACAGGGAGCAGCTGGCAGAGGCCAAACCAAACCCAATCCAAGCGAGTGCAGAGCCAAGCGTGCACACCCAGCTAGATCAGCCACTTATTTAATAACTGCTTTCCTGATCCGAGACACTACCTTGGGTCAAATAAATTCCTGGCTTTTTGCCTGCTCTCCACGAAGATTATTTGGATAAAGAGAAGGAGAAACTCTGAGGCAGATTCCCACATTTTTCCACCTCCCAGCTGTCATTGTACTTTTCTCAAACTGCCTGAAAAACTGTAAGCAAATCCCCAGGCCTTGCCATCCTTGGGAACAAAGAGGAATCCAACAATGTCAAGAAGAAGGGTGGGGCTTGTTTAGCAGCACGCTGGGTTTTCACCAGCTTTCATCAGCTCTCCCAGCCTTCCCAGAGGGAATCCAAAACATGTCCTTACCCGCTGCAGAAATGGGCTTTCAGGTAGGGAGGGGGTGAAGAAGGGTTTTAAAAGATACAAGTGCCACAGTTAACTCTGCCCAGGCTGATCTAAATCCTCTCAGTGTAAAGTCACACACAAAGTCACCCTCAACACTTGTGTGTGGGGCCATGTTACCCTAAGCTTAATGAAAAACAAGCTGGTCCTGATTTACTCAGGGCTCCTTTAGGAGGAAGACACCCATTAGCCCTTATCCCAGAGACCTGGGTAAATCAATCAGGGTAATTGCATTACTATTCACTTAATTCTCCCTGGACACTGCTCCTCCTTTTCCAGCTGCTGTTGTGAGCTGTTTCAGATGGGCTGAATGTGGGTGCTGGTTAGTCTGGAATCAACAGATTCAAAACTGCAGAGAAAAGCCAGTGACAAGAGCCAAGGGAACGGCTGGAGCTGTGTCAGGAGAGGTTGAGGATGGGTATCAGGGAAAGGTTCTCTCCCAAGAGGGTGCTGGGCACTGCCCAGGCTCCCCAGGGCACGGCCCTGAGGCTGCCAGCAGTGTCTGGACACTGCTCTCAGGGAGGCCCAGGGTGGGATTTTGGGGTGTCTGTGCAGGACCAGGAGCTGGACTGGATGATCCTGGTGGGGCCTTTCCAACTCAGGATATTTCATGATTCTGTGACTCTGTCATCAAAAGCTGAAGAGCTGTTGAGTGAGACACCTTTAAAAAGCATCACGAGCAAATGGAGCTTATTACCAGGTGCTCAGCACAGGCCAGAGAAAAGGGAGAAGGGACAGAAAACAGACAGGGAAGACTGTCAGACTGATCTGTGTTGAGAAGGGTGGAGAACATCCATAGATTCTGAAGATTTTGAGAAGAAATGTTACAATGAAAGGAAAAAAACCCCTCCACTAACATGCACTTTAAACAGCTCCAAGATCAGTGTTTTCCCATGGTCAGAGTGCAGAAGAGACAATTCTGAAAAATACATACACTTAGGGGAACAAAGGTTGGTGATAAAGGAGATTTTATGAAAATCTCAGATGGCAAAGAGCACCCAGGGCACATTCCTGCCTTCATGTCTACTTAAAAGGAAATGGTCTTTTAAAGTATCTCCCTTATTACTTATCAAAAGCTCGAGGTACAAATTAAAAACATTTAACCCACACACATTTCACTGTGTAGGTTCTTCTCAGTTTGATTTAGATACAACAAAACTGAACTTTGTTCCTTTTAGACTCATTTTTGAGGTCTCAATTCCAAGATTTAGGCTGTGGCAGTTTTGCTTCCAGAAGCTACAAAGCAAACAAAACACTTCAATGCACTAATAAAACTGGTTTTGTAAACTTCTGAGTGAATTATCTGGCCTGAAACTGAGCATGCCTTTGAGAGGGAAAGCAGAGAAGCAGGTCATGTCTGCTCAGTCTCATTTGTAGGATTAAAAAACAACAACAAAAAAATCAGTTTACCTGCAAGGTATGATACCAGAGCCTCGGCTCAGAGACAGAGCAAGATCCTTATCTGTTCTGTGCAGAAAGCCAAAATTTCCTGCTAAAGGAGGGGGATGCCCCACGGCTTCACCTCACCCTGTTCCCCCTCTGAGACAACTGCTCTTTTTTAACTTTAATTCTTACGTTTGCACCTCAAAAATCCCCACTGTTAGAGAGCAGCTAGAACAAAGAGAATGGAGCCTTCAGCACATGACTGTCCTTCTCTCCACCTCTCATCAGAGACCCTTGAGGGGCTTTCCAGGTATTGCTGGCCAGAACCTTCAGGCTGCAGGCAGGAACTCTCCAATTTTCTGTGTGTGCCAGGGAGGAAAGGCCTGTCTGCACCGGGGCTCACTGGGAAGCTCCTGGCAAAGAGAATTACAGAGCAACTCATGCGCGTCCATAACTCCAGTTTGCTTAACCAGAAAGGCAAATCCTTCTATCAGAAACTTATCAGAAGCCAGGAAAAAGCAACTGTTGTTTGTCCTTGGGTGGGGGACAGAAGGTGGGCAGGGAAGCAGAGCCCCCCGCTGGTATCTCTTGGGTGCTCCCGAGAGCAGCCGGGGCAAAGCAGGAGACAGGAGTGGATAAAAGGATTTTTCATGCCAACAGCATTCTTTTTCCTTCGGGAAGAAAAGCTCCTATTGAGCCAAACATATAATCTACTTAATAAAAAAACCGCCTGGGCTGAAGGAAATAGATGGGGTGAAGGGAAACAAAGAGCAGTTCCCAGAGCCGGGGCGGCTGTTGCCCCCTCGCAGAGCGCCCGGGGACGCGTCTGCGTGCGAGGTGCGAGCGGAGCTGGAGCTGGAGCAGAGCCTGCTCGGTCTGCTCCCCACACCGACACCCAGAGCCCAGCCCAGCCCTTCAGAGACACTGCCTGAACAAGCCCAACGTTCAGCTGCAGATCCTGTGCATGAAAAGCTTTGTTCTCACTGGAGGGATGGAGCAGGTTGGAGCAAACCTTGCTGTGATTCGATCCGAGGCCGGGCCTCACTGCTCTTCCCCAAAACCTGAGAGGTCGCTCAGCACTGACAATAAACAAATTTTTTTTTTTGTTTATTGTTAATGCTGAGTGACCTCTCCTCGATCCTCAATTAGCCCAGCCCAGGGTTTGACTCCTTCAAGCCCAAGAGCTGCTTCTGCTCCCCACGAGGTTCCCAGGTTATAGCCCCAGCTCTGAAAGGATCCTGGGGCACACAGGTGTCCATATCCCCCTGCATCAATCACAGAAAAGAGGAAAAAACACAAGGGCTGGCTCTCTCCCTCCAAATCCCCCCACTAAAAGCAACCTGTATTCCCAAAATGGATCCAAACAAACAGGTGGGGGGCTGTAGATTCGAGCTCTGTGCTCCAGGGAGACTCAAGCACTGAGCTCTGACAGGCAAAGAACATTTCTCCTCCTTTCCCAGCAACTCTCCGAGCTCATTTTGCACGTATTTATTCTCACACGGAGTTGCATGTGTCAAGATGTCTCTGCAGCTAGACAGGGGAAAGTTTCACAGCAGAATCTCCTGCAATGGTGTTAACCACCTTTTGGAATACATTTTCCAGCACCTCCCAAAGCTGTGCCTAAGAAAGATGCCATTTTCTCAGGGCTGAACTCTACCTGATCAATATGTATGAGGATAATTAACCTGAAGATGATCATTGGTAAAATTGCCAATAACCACCCACGTATTTACCAGATAAACAGATTTTTGCAGGGATTGTAGCTGCTGTTCTTTTTCAACCGTTTGAATGGAGGCTGCAAGAATGATTCCCCTGACTTTGAGCCTTTCCAAGGCTCTGGAACAGGAGCTGCAGTTGATTGTGTCTTTGTGCAGCACCAAACTTAATGAGCCCCACTCTGGGAGCACCAGTTTCATGCTGCAGCAGCATAATGTTAGCAACAGAAATGGGGAACAATTGGCTTTGCAGCTCTGCTGCTTCTTCGGATGCTTTAATGAAGAGGGACGTGTGTAAACATGCTTGGGAGAAAGAAATACCTGTCAGTGTCTGGCTCTGTGCTGTGCCAAAATAAAGAGCAACCTGTACCACTCAGGGTTAGGAATTATATCCATTCCCTCGTGGTGAGGGAGCAGAGGTGTGTCCAGGAGTCCCTGTGTGCTCCTTGTTCAGCTGATAAAGGAACAGAGCTCCAAGGAAACAACCAGTCCCTTCCCCAGAGGCAATGATGAGGGGACACTGAGCCATCTGATGAAGGCTTTAAAGAAACAAGATTTCCTTGCCATTATGTTATCATGGAATCCTGGAATGGCTCGGGTTGGAAGGGACCTTAAAGCCCATTTTGTTCCACGCTGCTGCCATGGGCAGGGACACCTTCCACTATCTCAGGCTGCTCCAAGCCCCCTCCAACCTGGCCTTGGACACTTCCAAGGGGCAGCCCCAGTTTCTCTGGGCACCCTGTGCCAGGGCCTCACCACCCTCACAGGGAGGAATTCCTTCCCAATATCCCATCTCTGGCACTGGGAAGCCATTCCCTCTTGTCCTGGCAGTCCAGGCCCTTGTAAAGAGCCTCTCTCCATCTTTCTTGCAGATTCCCATCAGGTACTGGAAGGCCACAATCAGGTCACCCCAAAGCTTCTGTTCTCCAGGCTGGACAATCCCAACTCTCCCATCCTTTCCTCACAGGAGAGGTGCCCATCCCTCTGATCACCTTGATGGCCCTTCATGCTCACATTCACCCTGACTGCTGTGCTGCTTGGTGTCCCCACTGGGGATCCCTCCACCCCTTGCTGGGGTACATTTGAGTCCAAAGTGACTCCCCAGGTGTCCCCTCCAAACCCCAGAGCCAGCTCACCTGCACCCACTGCCCCCAAAATCCAATGTAAGGCCAGCTCTGGATGCTGTCACTGCCCATTTCCTTACTAAGGAGCTGGAGAAACCAGCAGGGATCTGTCCTTCCACAGATACAGCACCACCACTTCAAGCACCTTCCCTACATCTCATTTCCACTCCAATTTCTCCTCCTGTTTTGGACCAAAACATCTCTCTTGCTTCTTGCTGGTGCTTATGATATCTACTGACCCACTGCTGCTACACAAAATGGAGTTAAAATTAGCTGCAAAGCACTATGAAAAACAAAGCACTTTAAAGCAAGTCATCCAGAAACTGAGCATTATCCTGGGATATTTCAAGTTGGAAGTAAGAGTCTCAACTTCTTTGAGCTGGCTGCAGTCCCCTGGCACAGGCTGGACCTGACGTGAAGGCAGCAGGGCTGACTAGAAAACACACGAAATGGAAAAAAAAAAAAAAAAAATGGCAGGAAGAATGTGGCTTTAAAGTGCAGAACTTTCCCTGCATCTGCTCCAGGAACACAAAAGAGCTTCTGAATGAATTGTAAATAAGGAATTGACAGGAGTCTCATCATTAAGAGGTTAATTAGAAGAAGCCTTGATGTTTCTGCTGTTGCTCTTCCACCCAGAACACGGACACACGGCTCCCTATTCCCTCTCTGGGCTCTGGTCTGACACCTACTTTGTGTTTTAACTTGTCAGGAAACCAGTTTAGGAGCCAACAGACCACACACACTGGTGCTGGGGAAGAACACCCTGCACACCTGATGCCCAGGTTTATCGAGGTTCCAAGACTTCAGACCCATCCTGGCTTCTCTCAGGCAATTGGCTTTTCCAGAGTGGAAATACATCCTTTAACACGTGGCCTACATTCCCACATCCAGCAACCCACACTTCCAAGAAGGCCACAAAAGGCAGCAAGACTTTATCAAGGGGATTTAAAGTGCAGGGAAGGCTCTTTTTCTGCTGAAAAGAAACAAATAAATAGTGGTGCACAAGAGAAGCACAGGGCAGCTGAGAGCCAGGGGCTTAAATAAGGAGGACAAAGGAGCTCCCACCCAGCATTTCATCCCTGTAAAACAGAGAAGCAATTCCTGCTCTGCTCAGGGCAGGACACATTCCCCCGTCACCACCCAGTGAACTTTGCTTGCTGCTGCTAAGAGAACTGACGTTTGACTCCACTCCTTTCGCAAGAGCCATTTCCGGAGCATCCACTGCTGGCAGCAGATCCAGGGGAAAGAAAAAAAAACAACCCAAGCTGTCTGGCCAAGGAGCTGGACGAGTTCAAGAATGCTTGTTGGACACTGTTTTTAATTTCCAGTTAGAGACAGGCTTTCTTGGAAAGTTGTAGGATATAACTTACGGACCACGCAGAGTTTGCCTGATTTAACTGGGTAAATATTTGAAGCAGGTGTTAATAATAAAATCTGCTGCCCCAAAATTATTCCCCAGGGTGGGTTTTTGGTTTATTTCAAGCAAAGCCGACCTGCAACACCCCTTTGCAAAGGAGCCTTGATTATTTTCCTTTTTTTTTTTTTAAAGAAGGGGCTGGGGGAGTGTTTGCACTGTTTACTGGCACGCAGAGTTCCCAGCTCCCCAGCACTGCAGAAATTCAGATTTTTTCCAGCCTTTCCCGAAATAAGCAGCTGTTAAATCTCCGGTATGAGGCACAATAGCGAGGGCAGCCCCGGCATACCAAACGTGCATCATGGCTGCTGGAGCAGAGAACAATTCCCAGGGTGATCCCTGCCATCCTGCACCTCGTTCCATGAGTGCAACTCCCTCCAGCCCTGGCTGAGCTCACACCTTGCACTGAATCAAACTGCTCAGCACACACTGAGCGGAAACAATAGTCACTCATAGAGCCCAAAATCAAAGGCACCGGGAGTCGCCAAGTTTCCAGGGGATTTGTACAGTCAATTGGTCCTTTCCTGTTTATTAATTATGATTTTTTTTTAATAAACACCAGTTTTTACCTAAATGAAAGCCTGAGAAAAGCCGTGCCACGAGTCTCATCTGATCCTGCTCTGCCACTTACCAGAGAGGAGCTGAAACACCCTTGTAAGGCTGGGTTTTACCTGAGGTTACACCAAAACACAGCTACTCTCCTCCTAAAAGCACATTTCTATCCCCAAATTCCCAGAACTGCCAGGTAAACCCTCACCTGCTGCCCAGGTGAAGGTTTGAAGCCATTTTCTGTGCTCTAACAAGCCCAGAGCTGCACACACACACACACACACACACAGTTATTACCCTCCAACCGTCAGGTGGGAATGCAGAGCACAAACCGTGAGAGGTTGGGGAGGAGAAAAATATTCCACAGTGGAACCTGTCAGAACAGGCACCTGAGTTACACAACAGTGATCACCCCGATGGCCACAGAGCTGGACTGCTCTGGGAAGCCCTGGCCACCAGAGGCAGTGGCCACCAGCCCGTCCTCTGTCCCCCGAGAGATGCTCGGTCAGGCCTTTCCTCTGGGAAAACCTCATCCCAAATCAATTTCCTTCCTAAAACTGGAGCTGAGATCCTCTGCTTGCCCCAAGCCTGCAGCAGAGGCCTCCTGCTCCTCCCAAACCCAGAGCTCAGACCCTCACTCTTCCCCCACGAGCAGCAGAGCCAGCCCAGGGAAAGGAGAAGGATCAACACGGAACAAACAACCGACACAAAGAGTTTTCCCTCCCTCACCTCCCTCCAAACAAATATTTACAGTTGCTCCAGTCCAGAAGCTCAGGGTATGGAAAGGTTCCCTTAAAAGCCCAAACTGCAGATTGCAGAGGGCTGGATGTTACAGACACACTGCCACCCCGGGGGCACGGGGGCTGCCCAGTTCACCCCGGCATGGGCCACAGGACAATGGGAAGAGGCCACAAACTCCAGAAGTTCCACGGCAACACGGTGGCACTTCCCACCTTGGGCTGATCCACGCCTCTGTGACAAGCCCAGAAAACACCTGCGAGGCCCCCAAGGCCGTTCTCTGTGAAACCCATAAATCCCAATTTCCATCGTTATCTCCCAAAACCAGGCTGAAGGCTCCCAGATCTCCTCCCAAGGTGAGCAGAGGCCTCCTCAGAGCATCCCCTGGCACTGGGAGCCAACCCCAACCCCAATTGCTGCTGCCTCTCCCCAACACATCCCATCCCCTCTGTGGGGGAAAGCCCCAAACCAGCTCCGGTTCACACAAACCCCACACCCCTGCGAGCCCCCCGGCCAAGCCTGAACCCCCAAACATCCAACACACGTCCTTGATGCCTTCAGAGTCCCCCCTGCATCCAGAACCCCCAACCCCATGGATCCCACCCCCAAATCCTCCTCTTCACCCTGAAACACCCACCCCTATC
>VZRH01005662.1:388583-398966 GCA_013397555.1 Urocynchramus pylzowi | reverse complement strand
TTTTTTTTTTTTTTTTTAGCACCAGCCTGCATGAGTTGAATCTATTTTCCCCCACATTTGTCTGCTTTATCTCTCCTTGATGCATTTATTTTGGATGATTCATTCAAGGTGATCTTTTTAGAGCATACATATGGCGGTCACCATGTCAGTCAGCATTGTGGGACAGTTTTAAGAACTGTTCTTCACCAGAGGAACAGCCAGCCTGTAAGACCACAGGCTTTTCTTCCCTCCCTCATATCTCTGCACATCCACCCCACACACCATGCAATCGGCTTATGGATACATCAATTGCACAGCAATAATCTGCTCCCCTGTGGGCTGTGCCTTTTACAAAGGAGTAAGGCCTTCTTTTTTACACATGTGTGGAGCTCAGCCTCACAGCTCTTTTCAGTCTTGATAATTCTTTTCGTGCAGGCCCACGCAATTTCTAACAACATTGCAGCCAACTGAAACTTCTGATGAAGAGTTTTGCCTTCATGTGCTGGGAAGCAGAAAGTGACTCTGCACTGGTGAGCTCACTTTCTGGGCTAGCCCATCTACAACTGCACAGAGATAGCAGCTAGCATCTGGTTTTCCTTGGTTCATGGGCTTTTTTATTAGATCAGATGAGCAACCAGCAGAGGGGAAAACCTTCTTGGTTGTATAGGCTAACATTTGCTGCTAGCCTGTTCCACATATGGATTCTAGGGCTGCAGAGAGAAATGAGTATAAAACTGGGTCTCAGAGAAGCTGTCTTTGGGAGCTATTCAAGGGATATCTGGGCTTCAAACGGTGTACCTCACCTCTATTGAAAATCCTAATCCTGCCTGTGATAATAGCCTGTGTATGAATATCCTGTGTATGATTCTTTTTTTTTCTTCTTGTTCATGCAAATGGAGTAAATAGATACAGGTAAGAGAACAGAAACACAGAACAGTCAAGGTGTAAATATTGGAAATCTACCTGGATTTCTTCAGTTGGCAGAGCTGATATTCATAGACATTTGAGATTGACTGCATCCATTTTCCTATATTCAGCTGGTATATCTTAAATCTGGGTGGTCAACAGAGCATAAATATGTTGTGCATGTACATTCTGACAGCACATGTATCAGAAGAAAATCTTGCTAAAAAGCACATAAAACAATTGTCACAAAAACATTTTTTTTTATATCACAGCTAGTCATCTGCCAGCAAGATGCCAGAAAGAGTGTTAAAAATACTGTAAATATTCAGCTCAAAGTGTGTTTACATTTGCAATATGTTCTTTTATGTGAAAGAACAGAGACAGAATGAAAGGAGAATCCTCCCCTTGGTAATGAGTATTTTAATGTCTGCTCAAAGCTTTGTAAATAATGCAGCACTATAAAATTTAGTCATAAGAAGTAATCATTATATCTCAATGAAAGAGAATAATTTTTCCATTTGACCTGACATATAAATGTCTATAAACATTATATTTATCTTTAAGAATGTTCCCTCTATTCATATGGTAATACAGGCGATGTGAAGATTTCTAACATCTCAGAAAATTACCCCATAGTACACCCAGTTGCTTGTATTTTCCAAAAACTGCGGTCTTGAACAGGGATTTTTATGCTTCCAACTGATTGGGTCAAAGTCAGAACATACAGGCACTGGAATCTTCTTTGATTGCTTCTGAACTTCCTTCGTCAGTGGCTGCTAAGTGATATATTAGTGAAACATGCTCCTGTTCAAATAGGCCAGAACCTCCTTGCACAAGATTCTCATATGTTTCCTTGAGTCATGTTGAGAAAATTTTGGAGGACTACATTATGTCTTAATAGAGAACATTTAAGTATGGCTTATTAATTGGAAGGAAAAAAAAAAAGAAGCAGGTGATTATTAAGCAATTTTATGTTACGCTGTCTTGAGAGAGAGGTGGTACTTGATGACTGATACATTGCCAAGGGATTTTATTTTCTTGTTTATACATAGTGTGCTGCTGTTATGTGGTCACAAGAGGTGACACATGCTCTGTGGACCAAACTGGAAAGTATTTTCATTGTATTTGTTGGCACAGTGAATAAAAGTGCATTTTGTGTGATGCATTGCTTACAGTTAGATAAGATTAAAAGATTTAATGTAGGAAAGGAGAACAGTAGCAAACAGCATGATACAATATACAACACCAGTGTAACAAAGGATGCATCTGGGGCTTCCAAGTTTTTAATTCTCAGGTCAATCTTGAAGTACATATTTAAAAGCTTTAAGGTTTCCATTTGCAGAAAGAAATGAAAGATGAGGTATGAGTCATGAATGCTGCATTATGACTCAGGCTTGGCGTCCTGATTTGTAGAAAGAAAAGCCCAAGCATAGATGCATCAGGTTATCTTGATGAGACAAGAGAAGGCCATGCGCCACCTCTTCTCCAAACTTTTCTTCTCCCCACACTTCCACATGTGCTCCAGTTTCTCTGCAGAAGAAATTAGTGCACTTTCCAGATGGGATCTCCGATGTATTCCCAGCAATACCAACCAGCATGCTGCAGGCCTCAGGGCTCCACATGCTGAGCAGCAGAAGACAGCAGAGAAGCACCCCAGAGAAGTCACTAGGTCATGCCTGCATATTTATGAGGGCTTCAGGGAGTTGCAAGTTTAGGTGAGACAGCACACTGAAAAGTCTTGCTTCACTCTTACTATCTGAAGATTTCACAGGTCTGTTTTGTGTAAATGTTGGTGACCAGAGGGAATAACCTGGGCTGTTAATGAAGATTTTTCCTTTTCAATGCCATATCTCCAGAACAGAGAGCAAATAGCCTCAAAAAGAGACTCAATAAAATGTCTGAAAGGCAATTTCTGTACAGATCACAAAATACCATTATAAGCAACAGTTTCTTAGATCTTTCATACAAATAAAAAACCAACAGGAAATACTACAAAGAGTGGATTATCTGAAATCTTGCTAATAACCATTTCCTCACAGTCTTCAGTTAGTATATGAAAATGGAATCAAGCAATCAAAAATGCCCTTCTGCAATTAGTTTTTTATGAATTTCATTTAGGAAGATGTAATTGGTCATCGATGTCTATAAAGTATGAGCCAATGAGGAAAATGCGATTGCATGTCTCTGGTATATAGCCTGGCTAAATAAACTTTTTTACCTCTGTTAATCATGTAATTTTGTATTTTGCTTGTAGCTGCTAGGTCTTGTGAGACTAATCTGGAGAAGCAGCTATGCACTTCTCTGTTGTCAAGGAAACTCTCGTAATCACCAGTTAAACCATAGTAGTAAGATGTTTCTCGTGTTCATGGTAAAAATGGGACATTCTGCAAAGATATGGGAGAAAGGGGAAAACCAGATATAACAAACCACTGACAAGAGTCCTTACCTGGTAGAGAAGATACTTCCACCCTCTGGTTCCTGCTCCAAATAATTTTGGTGTATTTTATCATAGTATTATTAAATATACAGAATTGGAAGCAAAGAGGTCTAAATCTCCAGCTCTATCCTGAGAACTGTGCTGGATTTCAACAAGAATTTTACATAAGGGACCACAAACCCTACCTAAATAATGTGAAAATAACTTGAATATAATCACAGATGTGTTTTATTTTTTCTTAATAGTTATGATATAATTACTTTTAAAACAAAGAAAGAGATATAAAATGATATGATGATTTTATAAGAGAAAAGTCATATAACCATGAAATGAAAAGGTTACCTACACACAGCTAAGATTACTGAGATGACTGTTACTGAATCAGTGATAAATCTTTTGGTTTTATTTCTAATATAAAATCTTAGAATAAGGAGAATAAATGGCATATTCATGATCTAGGAGACAGTGTACTGCATTTTGAAGGGGAATAAATATTTGCTTGACATATGTAAAGAACATGCATTAACATGGGACATAATTACTCCTCTTCTGGTATTACTTCAAATGATTAATTCCAGAAATCTCTATACTTGGACTATATTGAAAAAAAAAATATTAAGGCAGGTCTGAGAAGAATCTTTTAAAGTTTTTCAGCAGCTTTGAAAAAACTCACCAAAAAAAGTGACAGATCAAATGCAGTATTTAGAAAGCATAGACACCTAGATCGTTCAGCACCACTGAAAAATCTGACCAGTATAAATGCCCAATTTAATTCAGAATTCTTTTTTTTCTCCCCAAAATTGTAAAAGAATCTAAATCTGGAACCTAATCCAGTGAGTGTGCACACAGATACCAATCTTTCACCAGACAGCAGTAGACTCAGCGTAAAACTCAAAGATGAAATTGAGTCTGATATTCCAGTTGTGGTTATCACTGAGTTTCATGGATGAGAACTTTACCTCCTCACTTGTGTATGCTCTTATTTTGTAAATAAAGATCAAAATGAAATCTGAGAGTTACTTGGATATATAAGAGTAAAAGGTCTGATGCTTGAAAGAAACAACTCTTCAGAGAAAATTCAGAGGAACAAGATCATGTTTTCAATTTTTTTTTCCCAGATGTAACTGCACTGAGCAATGGTGTCATTTTTAAAATCGAAGTAATTCTAGAAATCATCTGAAAAATCATCATGCAGTATCTCTCTAGAGATCTGGTAACAACAATGAAGAGAAGCTATAGATCCATTTACTTTCTCAAGTAAACTCTGTGTTGACTACACAGCTTTGTTTCCTTTGACAATAAAGGCAGTTTATTTAAAACAACAGTTTAATATATAGAGATTTACATTGAGGGCAATTAAAGTTTGGGTCAGGGAAAGATGCTTGAATTTGGAAAAACAACATTTCTGAGTTAGGATTATGTACATGGAATAAAGATGGCAACCCTTTTCATGTTCTCTGCTTTAAACTGGGAAAATAAAATCTTGGAGAAAAAGCACAGGGAAATTATCACGAATATAAATGCCTTTCAGTCCGTAGAGCATCAATGGAACTAATATGGGAGCTTGGATGTTTTCCTTTCAGGCCAATTGGCTGCAATCTGGCCTCACTCAGCTTCTCCCTGTGTGCTGAGATCAGATATTTTCTCTGTGAATAAGCTCAGATCAGTCTTGTTGCATTCCTGTATGCAAGGATATACTATGACAAGGGAGTCTTTACATTACACTCTTTTTGCACTAGGGGTGATGAGTTCAGTAAAAAACCACCTATACAGGTCACATTTCCTCAAATGTATTGCCAAGTCCTGTGGTACACATGCTCCTGTAATATAGCCCAGAAGAAAGAGAAAGGAGTAGCCAAATTATAAAAACCCTATGGGGATTCTGAATTCAAAATCTGGAGAAATTGATTTTAAGCTGGAACAGATGACTAAATAAGTTATGCCATAGTGGCCCATTAGAGTATAACAATATGCTGCCTTTTAGATAACTTTCAGTTTGCTAATTTGAAAATTGCAACCATATGAAAGCTTTCAGAGTGACAGCACATTTGTTTGTAGTCTGGTATTTGAATATGCCAAATATTGGTTCTATTAAACTATTGTAAATCTAAACATCTACATCAGACACATTTTCTTTCTGCATGAACACAAAGGCATAATGTACCATGTTTTGCTGATATCTGCATGATTAACTACATTTGTTTTCTATTTACTAGAGAAAGCTGTGCTCTGGAAAATCTACTTGAAACATTCAAGCTTTCACACAGGGACATTTCTCCCTGTATAATGACCAAAGAGCAATAGAGGTCAGTAATCAGAAATCTCTAAGGATACCAATTTTTACAGCCTCATTAGTAGGGTCTTAATTAGTTGTCACCCAGGTTAGCCTTGACTTGTTAAACTCATACAGAATGCACTGAGGGGCAGCTGATGTGTTCTCAAAATGTCACATCTTGTGTCCAGGCTCCATTTTATGATACTTCTGTTTGAAAAGGTTGGTCTAAGTAAAAGACAAGTGGTTTTCTGACCCCTTTTGCATCTCTTAGTAGGATCTGTGGATTTGCCTTTGTTTAATGAGGAAAAGAGTATTATTTTAGACCATTTAATATAAGAATATTCTTTTTACAAATGCAATTTCTCATACATATATATTATATATATATGCATATTTATGCATTTTTATATATCTTTCCAAATTCCATGTTTCGATCTTTATATGTGGGATGTGTGTGTATATACATCTGTGTAAAGAGGAATATATATATATATATATGTTAGAAAGATAACTAAGATATGGTGTTCTTTAATGTATAAAATTGCACGGTACTAGATTATTTTCTCATGAAAGTGCTTCTTTTCCAAATTTATCCTCATGCTAATAGAAATAAATAACATGCTATTTCCAGCCTAATTAGTGAATGTATGTCTGCCTTGAGCAAGGAGGGCTGGACAAGATGACCTTCAGAAATCTCTCCCAATCTAAGTTATTCTGTGACCTTATTTATACACACACAAAAAAAGAAAAAAAACCAAAAGTGTGTGCACACACACATTTCCCAAATAAAAATGGATTTAAAAAATGCCTTGATGATGACTAATTGTCTATTTACACGTCTCCAGAATCTTGGTAAAATGGAGATTTAAAAACTCAAGTAAAGAAAAGATACATACAAGTTGTGGATATGGTGATGATAGGTGATCAGACAGGTGGAGCTTTTTGGGGCTCTTAACCTTGGATTCCATGGTTTGGAAGAAGAAACTTCTGTACAGAGGGTAAGCTTTTCAAAAATCTACACAACAGGTGGAACAAACAGTTTTACTTCATATTAATTTTATACACAAGCTCAATTATGATTATAATGGTATTATTATTGTTATTATTACTATTACCTTCTGATAGACTTCTGAATTACTTCGCATCCTGATTTGTGTATGTCAGCACTGATCTTCACATCTCTGTTGGATGGATGATGAATTTGGATGGCAAAATATATAATACATATGTTTAAATTATGTGGATTCATATAAAAGAGTTATGGGTAACACAAACTGTGTTATTTTTCTCTTATAAATGTAATCTTCAACAACTAAAATGATGAAATCCAAAGGATTTTCTAAAGAATGCTACCAAATTGATCTTATAAGTCACAAGCTATAGAGATACATTAAAAAAAGCTACATTTGAGATCACAGGGTTGTGGTGAAAAGATTTTTTTCCTTGCTGCTTCTAAATAACAAAAATTTCCCCAATGTATTTTCTGACTGTGTGTCAGCTGCCCTTAAAATAGACTGGCCATACATTCCTTTAAACCTTTAACCAGCAGTAGTAAAACAACCTGTGAGATGAAAGAGCTATGCTACTTTAGACAGTAAAATAGCTCAGATTATTACCATCATATGACTCACACAAAACTGTTACCCTCTCTCCTCTTCACTGACTTGCCAGACACCCTAATGGAGTGGGTTATAAAGGCAAGAGAGAGGAGTTCTCAGTGAAAGAATAGGTGGAGAATGAATTAAATCTCACTTGAAATAAATGAATATAAGAGCCCTCCACCTGCCCCATCATCATCTGCTGGAGTGACACATTGGACACATACATTCAGTGATGAAAAGTAGTTTTTAGGTGGAGTAGTAGTTGGTGCAATAATATGTATTTCTAGCAAAAAAGATTTTTTCTTTCCTGGGAAACCCAGTGATGTCAATTGCCAATATCTTGAAGGGATTCCACTCAAGAAATATGCTCCTAACACTATGATAAATTATTTCAGTAAGGATTTTGATTACTGAGTAAAGGCAAGGTAGCAGGAGGTATTTTCATTTGCTTGCTTAAGCAGAAATACTTTATTAGAAAAAAATAACGAAAGAAAGTAGGGATTCACTAGTTAATAAACAACTAAGAAACATTAAATTGAATTTTTTGTCATATGACTTGTTCCTGAAAATATCTCTTATATATTTATCTTTTACAACAATTGACAGATTATATTGTTCAGAAGGTTGGATTTGTTAAGGCAATTTTTAGTACAATGTATCAAGATCTATTTGGTCTTAAGAGCCAAAATAAAAATATTCATTTGTCCCATGGTAGTGGCCTGAGTCTAGGGAATGAAGCAGGTTCCTTTCTTCCTGCCTCATGGCACTATCACAGCCACTTAACAGCATTAAGTAATTTTATGTATTGTGCTCTGCAAGTGAAAACACCCAGTTGTTGCTCCCTTGTCAATCAGACATTTCTGTGGGTAGTTATCTGACTCCTCTTTAAGAGCTGGCTGAACTGCTGTTGTGTGGATCCTGCAAACAAATTTTGAGGTAAAACTTTTCTTGTCCTTTCAGATCGCAGAGAGGCCACCAGCTATTGGAATGGCTGTGCACACTCACACCCATTCCCAGCACTGAAAAACCATTAGCTGCACATGCTGCTGTTACTGGTCAGTCACCAATTATTCTGACAGGTTTTCAAAATTTAGTTGATTTCTGAGGCTGGATGAACTCTTTCACTCCTGCATCTAGTTCTTTTAGCCTTCCTTTACAGTCATGAATTAATTCAGTTAAGCAGCAAATTGTAGTCATATACTTATTGAGAGTTATTGTTATTTTATAGCTTAATTAGTATAGTTAATTATATTTTGTAATTATACCATGTTTTGTTTCTATAAACATGGAGGTCATATTATATGTAGTCAGATCAGCTGTAAAGCTTGAGCTAATGATTATTTAATTATGAGAACATTTTTTATTTGGTTTTAAGGCTACATACTGACAATAGAAACTGGAGATAATGTCCAGTATTGACCCACTTTTCCCTCCATTTTATATACAGGCTCTGTTGTTTAAGACTCATTGTTTTGTTGCTCTTTTGCTGAAGATGAATACGTTTAACGTTTAAGTTTTCTCCATGATTTCTAAAATCCCATATGGAAATCTAAATGTATGAAATAATTGAATAATATGAAGAATTTTATTTACTCACCTGCTTACAGATGAAAAAATAAATGCAAGAATTGTTGAACACATATATGGGGTTTTTTTCCTGTGTTAGCGTTCTATTAAAACAGTCTTTTATTACATTATGTAGTGAGGGTTTTTAATGCTCAGATGTAGAAGTTAATATGCACGGTAGTTTGATAAAAGATGTAGCAAAAACTAATCAACTTTTAAAGTTATCTTTTATTTTATTAGTAGAACAAATCGTGCTTTTGCATCCAAATGCATGCTGATAAATACACCAGCATAAAAAATCCACCTCTCTGAAAGAATCTTAGCATACAAATGTGACTTTGATTCAGTTTGGGGAGTAAGATTTTAATTATGCAGTTCTTCAAATTCAGCTGACATTTTTGATTGCTATTTCTGTTCTATTCTCTTGATGATTTTGATCGTGATAAGGTTTTTAATTTCATGACTATATAGCACTGGTGAATATGACACTTTATTCTTTTATGAGAAGAACTCGACAAAAAAGAAATGTACTCTCTGAAATCTCATAACACTGAATTCATCATATATGCTATGTAATCTTTTAAGAGAAGTTGTTATGATAATGTATGCTGATATAATCACATGAATGGATGAATCATTCAGAGAAGGTCTATCAGCATGATAGGTATAATATATTTTAAGAATCGACAAAAAACTTGTAAGCAAATTCAGAGCTAGGATGGCTTTGCACTGCAGTTCACTGCACAGGTTTGCTGTAACAATGCTTGCCTAATAGCTTGCTTATCTAATGCCAGACCAGCTCACATGGCCTGTAATATTTAAAATTTTTGCATTTTTGTGTTTCTGAAGACAATAAACTTTACATATAAAAGCAGAAAGAAAAAAAATTCTCGTGAAAGATAAACAATTAAATAATTACATAGTACTAAGTCTCTTGAATTTTTTTATGCTATTATGCCAGCACAGCTGAATAACTGCTACAAAGTTCCAGAAGATACAGTTGATAATGCCCATGCTCTTTTCAGCCATTATGAGATAATTTTTAGCTGTTTTTCAAATGCAACAAAACTATTAATGTATATTTTATATTTTATGAATATAATGTTTGTATTTAGTATTTCCCATGTTAATAAATTCTCTTTGCAGACTGTGAAACATAGATTTTTGTTAATGTATAATACTGCTGACTTTATTTTTCAGTCACACATCTTGGTTTCAGTCAACTGAAAAGTTTGTGATTTGAGCTTATGACTCATGTATGAACAACAGTGACCTCATGTGGCTATTGCTTCAGGGATACATGTGTCAGGCAGTACAAAGGGAACACGTATCTTCATGGCAGGAATATAAAAATGTTAAATGATGCCCATTGTGGTTCGCTATAGTTATTTTTCTTTTTGTCTTAAAACAATGTTAACTACAATATGTTCATTAAAGTACTTCTTGAGAAAGGAGCTTGATGAATGCAGCCATTAATTTGGCAAACAAACTCTTATACATAGTTAAGATTTACCAAATACATGCTCAAGATTTACTGATTTCTTTCCTGATAACTTTGGTGATTATTAGCTAGTGAGAAAAAAGCTTCTCTCCTCTCCTCTCCTCTCCTCTCCTCTCCT
>VZRH01005662.1:298725-380924 GCA_013397555.1 Urocynchramus pylzowi | reverse complement strand
AAAGAGAGAGAGAGAAAATGATTGGGTTGATTGAACTCTAAGTTCTTATTTTTTTTCAAAATGCTATTTCCTATTTTTCCCCTAATTTTCCCTCTTTCAGAAATTACACACTTGGGTCATTTCTAGCTAATAAGTTGATCATAATTGAGCCTTGTCTCACTGATTCTGAACTCACCTGGCTCTGACATGTTTACTGAAATTTTCTGTGGTGGCAGACACTATCATAATTTAATCTTTTCACTAAACAGTCCTCTTTAAACCTCAATGTTACTCTGTTATTATTTCTTCCATGTGAGCTGCATTTGATTTGGATTCTCCTTTGCAGTGTCCAAAAGTATAGTGAGAAGATAATTGCTGCTTAAAGTTTAAGTATGTAATGGTAAGTAGCAGGTCAACCAAACAGTTGACAGGAGGTGTTTGCTGCTGTTTTGGTTTATTTTTCCCCAATTTCAAGTATGTAACTATTGTGCAACTGCTGTCATAAATTTCTCACATTCCAGAATAAAATGGATTCCTTTTCTGGGTCACATGCTGAGCCTTTTGGAACAAAGCTCTCAGAATCTTTAGATAGCTTCTAATTTTCAGCCTGAATTAATTCCTCACCAATGTTCCCTAATTTGTTTTATGTCAGTTCTGTCCTTCATTGTAAATCACTTTTACTTCTTTCTTGTATTTACTCTGTGAGTGAACAATTAACTCTCTTCTCAGACTCTTTATTTTAATGGCATTTATTCTTAATTTATATTTGGAAAAGAAAGATCTTGTGTAAAGTCTTTCAGGAATTTTGCCCCTATTTTATTAGCAGTACAGAGTTCTCTAGAGTTATGATAGATCACAGCCATAAAACATTTTAAATCACTTTCCCCAAAAGAGTTTGACTCATATTGATTCTTTTGTCTCTTTTTGTTCTACTTATTACTCTATATTGTCCCATGGCTTTAGAAATCCCTGTGAATCCTCTTACTTGCCTTTATTTCTACCTTCTTTGATCAGTTTGTACCTGTGCTCCACTGCCTTCATTCAGCTTTACATGAAGAACTGGTAGTAGGATATTATAATTAAACAAGTAATGTCACTTCATGAAGAGTTAGTAAATAGCTTAATTCTCATTAAATGGATTTTTAATGAACAACAAAAAAAGAATAGAATAAAAAGAATTAAAAAAGAAATAAAAATAAAAAATTAAAATGAAATAAAATAAAAATAAAAATTTTTATTAATTAATCAATCAGATTAATAAGTGAAGAAAGGTGACATTCTGGGACTAACTCCTATGCAGAATGAGAGTTGCTATACAGATGGTGTTATTCAGCATTTGCTCAGCTTGCAGGTACACTGTAGCTCCTAATTACTTCTTGCATAATATTCCTTCCAGGCTGTTCTCCTAGGGAGGACTTTCAAAGACACTTCCAGGAGGACTTTAATGTGTAAATCCCTTGACTGTTTTTGAAGATTCAAAAAACAATATGAGGCAAGAAGTTTTGGAATGGAAGTCTTCTAAAAAAGAGTATTTCTAATAATTCCTTCTTTTACTTGTGGTTATTCTTCTGTACTCGAGCAGATTTGTGTATCTACTTGACATAGTTATGTGAAATGTGTAATTTCCTTCTATTTTTTAAAGTTTTCTTTATTCTTGTTCCTTGAAAATCATCTTATTCTTCATGGTATTATATCATTTAAAAATTAATAAACATCTGAGGGTAATTAATGGAACGATCATATTCTCTGAGTACAAGAGGTCAAACAAATGACAAATGACAAATCAATGTCTGAAATACTTAAGATCTGATATGCAAAAATCCCCATGTAGCATGACAATAACTCTAGAATAATCTTGGTAGGATTACTGTTTTGACAGAGAATATTATACATGAAAGAGATACATTTTAGAAATTGAGATAAATTAAGATACCTCCCTACTTAAAATCTACAGCAATAAAGAATAATTAAACTAATTAAAATTTTCTAATCTAACTAGAGCAAAGCAGCTCCTGACACAGCATCAATTTGCTGTTCTTGTAGCTTATAAACCAGATGCTGAGTTGATGTTTTATGCTTTGGGAGATGCCTAGACAGAGAATAGAAAAGCTGCAGTACAGTTGCAAGAATACTATTCCAACTTCTCTTCTGCTCCATTGTCCTCTTTCAAATATCCTGAAGAGGAAATTGACCACGTGTTTTTGTTTTATGGTACACAAACACACCTAAAAGGAGCATAGTTTCAGTAGGTTTACTACAGAAGTGTAACAATAACCCCAAGGAATTGTTTGAAAAGTGTGGATTAGCTTCTCATTTCAGCTTCTCTGGTAAAATGTGGGAACAAATCAATTATCATAATGAGATTTAAGCTAACCTACAGGAGTGAGGTAGATATTTCTGTTCTGGATTTTCTCTACCCAAGAATTTTTTTTTTTTTTAATCTCCAAATTCAGCCCTAAAGTATTGTCAGAAAGGCTTTGGTTATAACTTAAATCTCTGTGTGTGTGTGAAGAAATGTGAAGCAAATGATGAAGGTAAAATGAAGGTAAGAACAAAGTAAGAAATGTTATTTTCCTCCTACCTCCCTACATATAGCATATTTAAACAAAATTTCTGATTTGATTGTAGCTCCTTCCAACATTTGTATTATTTAATTAAAATGCATTGAGTAATAATATATGCATGGCATACACATGGCACATTCAATAAAAGTTCCTAAATAGGCTAATCAGAAACTTAGCAGCTACAATGAAAAATGGCTCCATCTCCTGCTTTTAATTCATATATCATTATATATCAGTAGAGACTGATTTGTAAAATGCCTCGCAGGCTTTGATTGACATTGACTGGCTAGCTGTAGCTGCCTTAATGATAGACATTTGTAATAGTCTCAGGGGTAAAAAGATCAGTATTATGTAACTTCTGATATAGCTCACTTGCACACATTTGAGTCTGAAGAATAATGTTACAGCTGCGGAACATAATGTGGATTGGCATTTTCTTCCCAAGTCATGTCACATGACAAAAGGATTCACTTTTGTCAGAAGTATTTAACCTCATTACAATTATCTTCTGACACATGTTCTTCAATTAATGGGTTTGGTTTGTCAGTTCAATTATTGGAATTGGTTTACTATGCAAAATCTATGGTTCTCTAAATTCACCTCATACAGAGATTTTTAAGCCAGTATTATACTGACTGTGTCAAGCTGTTCTTTTCCTCTAAGCAAACAAACAAACAAATCCCAACCAAAACCCAGAGACACACAAACAAAAAAGCACAAAACTATCCACAAATGATGCGAACCGCATCACACAAAGAACTGTGCCAAATTAATGTCTGACACACAGGAGTATGACAAGTGTGGGACAAAAAATTACTGCATTTGGTGGTTAAAAAGAAAAAAATTAAGAGGACAAAATTAATAATCCCACCAACACAGAAAGCTTCTTTACTGAAAGAAGTGAAATCCACTCCCCAGGGTCCCACACCCAAGTTCTTTGGGGTTCCATTCTACCACCCAAAACTTTCAGACTGAGATGTGAAAAATGCCCTGAACATACCATGTCAGATGAAGACAACTAAGTGCAAATGCCATCTTCACAGTAGGAGCTAAAGCATTAATACCACCACCTCTCCACTCACATGTTTATCTCCATTTTCTTTTTCTGCTTCTTTTTCTTAAATTCCTTTCTCTTTTGGTCTTCTGTATTAAAAGTAGCCTGGTTTTGCCAGCTACAGCTTCATCTCGTAGACGCTGCTGAAGAAATATCCTGCTGGTGATGGTGGTTTTATTAACCCCACACAGAGACTGTCTAGTGAGCAAGTACATCGTCCTTTTCTGGCTGACAAAAGGATCTTCAGGCAGCACAGCTGTGAACAGAAAAGGACATCTGTCTGGTGGGGGGATGAACATTGTGGATTAGCTAAAACAACCTCACAGCTTTCTGTGTATCCAAGTATGCTAATAATTTTGAGGAGCCTTCCTATTGCAGGAAGGTTCACATCAGCTTTCTGAAGGGTGGATTAGAACCCCATGACCTCTGTCCAGGCCACTGGACTACCTCTTCTCATTATGGGCAAATAAACTTACATATCCTCAGACACCTTGCCAAAAACGAATAGAGAAAGGAAGCCTCAGTGCAGGACTTGAGTTTTGCCCTGGATAATGCAAGTCCAAAGCAGGAATGTGTCATCTTCAGATCAGACAAAAGGAGAGCATGCCTTTCACCATAGTTTAAAAAGTACTTATAATCTAAATCTAGTCTATAATTCAAAAGTAAAGCTCAGAAACAGAATCTGAATTTTCCTTCTTTTTTTTTTAATGCTCTTTTTATCTTCCCTTTGCTTCCGTTTATCCTCTTTTGTTCTGAAGGACACAGACTGCAACAACAATCTCATTTTAAACCACTCTTCCTTTTTTTTCCCTATCCCCAATGGACAGCGATTACCATCCAGAAAAGATGATATAAGGCTATTTCTAAAAGCTTTAGACCAAAAGAAGAAAGTAATAGGAAAAATATTGCTTAAAAAGGAGCCTTGTTTAGTTCCTTATACGTCATAAATCTTAACTGTTTTCTCTGGTTATTTCTCTATGTTTAATAAAGGTTAAAAAGATTTTGGATGACACTCAGATTCTGAACTTTTCTTAACTGTTCACAGTATTATAAAGCAAGTGTTACGAGAACAACTTTGTAAAGTCCAGTCAACCTATTCCACCTGAATTAGTGCAGCACCACTACATTTTTCTAGGTTTTCTATTAACACCTTTCATTGTACTATCCAAGCTCCTAAACACATTTTTGGGAAAAAAAAAAAAAAAAAAAGCTGTTAAATGACTTCAATAACAGGATGAGTATTTTGAAATTTTCAAATTGCCATCCCCTCTCTGCTTTCAGAATTCTATTAAGATGTCTCTTCTCTTGTCTCTTACTTGTAGGATTTAAAATTAATTTCTGACATAAATCAAGCTCAGTTATGCTCAGTGTCCTGGTTCCAGACAAGACAGGGTAAATTTTTTGCAGTAGCCAGGAGCAGGCTTGGCCAGGACACAGAAGTTATTCTATGCCACCTCATGTCCTTACTCTCTTCAGGTCAGGGGTAGTGTGGCAGTGCCTCAGGAACTGCAGGTTCTCACATAGTGAGCTTGTTTCCTGTGTGATTTGTTCTCCTTTCGTGTACACACTTTCATTAATATTGTTGCTGTTACCATTTGTTTCTTATTTCATTTCTGTTTTCGGTAAATTGTTCTTGTCTCAGCCCATGACCTTTACCTTTTGTGCCTTCAATTGTCCTCTCCATCCCGCCACAGGGGGACAAGGAGGGAGAGGGGGGAGTGAGCCAACTGCACATGGCTTGGAGTGTTTTAGTGAGAACACTAAATTGAGAACACCGTTCCTGATCCACAACAGCCTTATTTGGCACCCAATGTGGGGCATGTATTGTTAAGATAACAACAGGTTTGGCCAGTGAGAGGGCTGTAAAATATTTGATCTAAGCATATGTTGTGTTATGACCAGAGACACTGGTCACAATGTTGTTTGGCCTGTTCATGTGGCTGCGTGGCTGTTCATGCTCAACCCTATATATGTTTCCATACATGTAGCATGGGACCAAAGCTGTGCTATTTTTCAGAACAGGGAGAGGGATCAGGATTGGTTTGTTGTTGTACTATGTCATGTCAGCTTATGACATGAGAACATCAAGGCTGATGAAGGTTATTTGGGATGTGTATTCCGTGTTGCTCTCCTACCCTTACTTTGGGCACTACCTTTTGACACCTATTAATAACCATACCCAGGCTATGGAGAGGACAGGAGAGGATGATGTTCTCCAGCTTTTCTCACCCTCTTTCTCCTTCAGACCTGTTACAGAAGCTTTTGAGAATTCCAAATCTCCTTTGGATGTTAAGGAAAGCACACTGTTGTTGCTATGTGTGCTACATATTCTCAATATGGTCTGGACCAGATTTAGAGTCAGTACAGTCAACTCCATGTTTAAATTCAGGACAGAGACTTCCAGAAAGGCAATTCAGAGATCTGCCCTGAGGGTGGATAGTCATGAGTGGCATGAAAGGTGGGAGAAAACAGGCCAGCTTTTGAAGGGCTATTCTCTCCAATGATTTGTACACCCTTGAACAACTGCAGAACTCTGATTAAGTGACAGAATATTTGCAAGGAGAACGTTTTACTTTTCTTCTACGCCCTTTTATAAATATTGTTGCTGTTTCTGTTTCATTTTTGTTTCACTACTGTTTCCAGTAAATTGTTTTATCTCAACCCATAATTTCTGTCTTTTGTGTCTTCAATTCTTCTTTCCAGCAGCCTCAGAGGGAGAGTGAGGGAGTAATGAGCGAATGGCACACGGTCTGGAATGTTTCAGTCGGAACACTGAACTGGGAACACCATTCCTAAAGCAAAACTCTCAGAAAGATTAAACGCCAGAAAACACCAAAAGGAAGTATAAAGAAGGATGTATTCTGGAACACATGGAGCTGATTCCTTTCAGAAGTATTATTTTTGACTCGATTAACTTTTCACTCTTATTTTTTAATGGTGTATTTAATTTCAATGAGAAGCCTTCCCATCTGCAGATAACCTCTAAAAGATGCTCCCAGCAGAAGAACAGGGTCTCCAAAACAAGTTCCTGCTCAGCTTATTCCAAGGGGAAGAAAATTCCAAGATGGTGAATGATGTAACCTGAATATTTCTGATGGCTTTTAAAATAAGAAAGGCAAAGTCTGGTCATTTTGTCCACAGTTAGATGAGTATTAAAGTATATGGTCATATTATATAGGACATGAAAACTGAAAGCTTCCTGTATTATTATCAGGTTATCAGACTGGTTATCTCAGTCTGCCCTTTACTGTTTAAATTACTGAAAATCTTTCTCTCATACCTCATAGGAGAGTCTCTCAATCATTGCTTTTCTGGGAAAGAATTGACAACCACAAATACTTTTAACAAATCAGCCCTTATTTATTTGTCTTTCTATAAATTGACAAAACAAAGTCTATTAGTCTGCTGTTAACAATTAACATAATCAATAATAAATATTTATTGTGATTTTTTTTTTTTGCTTTTTGATAAATGGATTCTAATTTTAACTTCTTGCATTCATTTTCTGCACAGCTGAAGTGCAAAACACCCCTTATTTCCCAGCTATCACTTTGCCATCCCTTTGCCATCTTAACAGAAGAACACATATAGGAAGGAAGATACTGGCAGTCATGTAAACATTAAGAGAGCCATCAGAATTAAAATATATGTGCTCTAATTTACATTCTGGAGTTACATTTATGGGAATAGATGATAGAGAACAAGAATTAAAACCATGTACTCAAAAAATGCTCATTTTTTAATGCAGCTACATTAAATGTGCATTTATTCATCATGTAAGTACAGGAGTGAAATGGCTGATTTGAGGGCAATAAGAAGACTTGGGGAGAATACTTTGGCAAAAGCTAACAATACTCTGAATGCTCTTAAATGTTAGGATAACAGGAAACTTCAAAGTTTGCCAAGCATTTTCAGGAGAAAAGGAACTCTATTCAGTGAGAGATACATTAATGAAATGAATGAATACATTTAGTTATCTGAAGACTGTTTATTCATAACACCCTCAGGAGAAGAGGAAGGGAAGACTTATGCTCCCAAACTTCAGTTATCAGGCGTATCAAAACAAAAATTGTTAAAACAAAATTTAAAGGTTTTCTAAATGCCAGATAAATTAATGTTCCAGGCCATGATGTCTCATGGGAATGGTTCCAAAGGCTTGGAAGGTTTTAAAGTCACTGTACCAGATACATAAAGCACTTAAATCAATTAAACATGTCACAAATGGAAGATTTTAACAGCCATCAGGAAGCTGCTTCCCTGAAAGAACAAATAAGAAATATTTGGTCTTTTAGCTATTGAGGTAGCAAAACCCTGTTGAAAACTCAAATTTAGCCAACAAGTACAGAGTGTAGTGCAATGACTATTGCAATGAACACTTCTTGGGAAAAGAGCATTAACCTCTCATCTGACAATGGTATACTCTGGTCCTAATGGGAAATTGGATTCCCCATTTTATCATCTCATGCTCACAGAGTCAGATGGGATTATATGCTGATTATTCCTTGAGGAACAGGAAGGGATAAAAAAAACAGGCCAAAAGTGACAGCAGAAGGTTGCAGTCATTAGTGGAAGGGATAAGGGATGGGAGCAGCTTTCTGCAGCAGCATTTAACACTGAAGAGGCTGCACTGCATGTCAGGGACTTGGATACCCAGGACTTGGCCATATCTAACCTGAGGCAGCAGCACCACCAGTAGGCAAAACCAGCAAAGACTGAACATGAATCTGAGGCAATTTTTTGCTGTAAGAAAAAGAGAGAATTAAATGTGTACTGCAAATAACCTGCTGATACTGAGACTCTTTGTGGCAAGCAGTGCGCTCAGCAAAAATAGGAGCACATACTCAGCAGCTCATGAGCATGAAATAGAGAAGGCAGTGAGTATGTGATAAGAGCCACAGAGATGAAGTTCAAACCAGGATCTGAAGAATATAAAGAGTAAAGGTGTGTTTTCTGTGCTTCCACACTTTTGTTGTAGCTGATCCAAAAAAGCTTTCACCAAATGCTGAAACAGTTGCATTACTTCTCCATGCTCCCCACTAAATCCAGAAAGTTGGTTGCACACAGAGAAAATCCAAACCAATGTCTTCATTGCACAAAATCCTGCCAATATGCAAGACCGAGTCTTAGCTCCATGAAAATTAAAAAGAATAGGGTATTTCTTACTTTATTTACTTGAAGATATGTTTCAAAAAGAGATAAATATATTATGTTCCATCTGAAGATCATGGCTTTCATACACAATCACATTTCATTTCAGCTTTGTAATTTTGATTTGTAATTTTGAGGAATATGTTCTTTTGACTCATCATTTAATTAACTTTCTAGCAGAAAACAGAGTTTAGTTTGCTAAATCTTTCTATTCATGAAAAGAAAAAAAACCCCAGAACTATCTCCAATAGTTTGAAGAGCTTTGTGCCCTTTTTTTAACTGCTTAACAAGGATTAATTTTTACTTCTTGAAGACAGTAATGGATGAAAGAAATGCATTTAAAAATGCTTTTGTTAGCAGCTTGGGAAGCATTTGAATGGTAATCAAACAGTGTGGTTGCAGATGAGCCAGAACTGATTTATAAACAGCTAGTTCTGACACCAGTACCTCTGTATTGTAGCAGTACTCTGGAGTTCAGTCTAGTGGCATGACTCTTAGCTAAAATTGTCTTTTCATAGGGTGGTTTTTTGTTTTTTTTTTTTTCAGTCTGTGGTTACTCTTTCCTCTCTACTGTGTTATGACAAGCTAAACAATCCCTGAAGAACGTTTTTTTGCAGGAGTTTTCCTAATGCTGTCATGGCACCACAGTTTTCTTTCAGATGGAAAGACATAACCTTCATTATTATTTTTGTGACTTTTCAGTTTGGAGTTACTAGGACAGCAGCCTTCTGCTACAGCAGCCTTCTGTAACACCTGTGACTGGGTATTCAGGTATTAATGTCACAAACAGTAGAAGTGGCTTGATGAAGCTACCTTCTAGCACAGAAGTCCCACTAGATTGTGAAAAATACTTGCAAGAAGCAGGCTTCTCAGAAAAATATTTTTCTCTGGGATTATTGCCAAAATTGTCAGGGTGTACTGTCACAAACACAGAATAGTACAATTGCTTAAATAAGAAATTATGCAGTCTTAAGCCTACAGTGTTTTCCAGGTCAGGAACATTTCCAATTAGGCGCCAATGAATATAGGTTTCCATGGTGATTAGCTAAAATGTGGAATGAACTTCATTTTGGGATAATTGCTACATGTTTTTTAGTGAAGTGCATCTTTCAGTTTCAGCCTAAGATTTTCAGGTCTTAATCACAGCTCAGGACCTGAATCTACTGGTGAAACCTATAATAAAATGCAGGGCTATCCTCCATTTTTCTGGAGTCAGGAGGATTTACAAGAGTCTAAATATGATTTTTGTTAATACTTTTCATTCTTCTGGCTTCTCCTTGGTTTTTTTGGGTCATATTTAAAGAAGCAGTGCATATTATACTTTAAAAACCCCTAAACTTCTGTAAAAAATCCCTTTTTACAACAATTGTGAAAGTTAGCCAGTACTTTGATTACCTGTCAGTAACAGAGTTGGATGTTTCTGTTTTTCTCAAAGCATAATGTAATGCTACAATTGTTGAATTTCACTATAATTCTTTCATCCCCTATACTTCCACACATTTTACATCACAGCACACTTGCCAGTAAAACGTAGCAGCACACCCTTTCACACTTTTATGGCATTATGAATGTGCAGCAATTAGACTGTAATAATAGATGTCAAACCCTTCTTTAACAGCAATCTTGGAAGCTATCTTCTCTTGGTGGAATGAAAAACTATTTACAAATCCATTCATCTTACAAATTTTGAGTTGGGGAAAGATTGTGGGGAAAAATTAGTCTGTTCAATTAGGCCCCCACGCTGATTCAAAATTGAAAGGTCTGTTTCTCTCTTGAAGGAAGATGACATACTCCTTAGATTAGATCATATCCAATTTTGAACAGAAAACTTTTTTTTTACCCCCCACTGGTCTCTGAGCTGTGTAGCTGACTGTGCAAGAAGAAAAAAAAGCTTTTTTTTCCAGCTACTAAAATTTTTTCCTTGAACACACCTTTTAAGGATTAGTATTGGCCATCCTTCCATTGTCACGCTGAATCTGATTTCTGTAGATGTCAGCACTACAATAGTCACAGATCCACCCTGGGAAACTGAGAGTCACTGGCTGTGAGGTGTCCCTTGAGAAGGACACAAAGGTTACCTACCAGGCTTTTAAGCCCCAAACTCTTGGTCAATATGCTCAAAAAATGCCAAAATTGTGACTGTAGGTTAATACCTAGATGGCTTCTATCATTATATGATGAACTGTGTTGGTATAGTATAAAGCTGAAGGTGTCTGGAAAGAGGGGATGGATTTTACAGACTTCTGAATTTTAAATATGTTATTCACCAAGGGATTAGGTTTTGTATAATTTGTCTTTGTGTTATTGGAAATTGCTGGTATTTTTCACTTATAGCTCAAAAATGGGTGTTTGGTAATACAAATACTTTATTTCTGACTATTAATAGCACAAATCACACTATGAAGTCCATTTCTTACTGAAATCCACTACAAAAAAATACTCAGTTCCTCATATCCATTGTCCTCAGTGATTTGCATAGATTAGTCAGCAAATGTAGGAAAATGAAAACTGTAGCATAGGGCTTTCTTTCTTTCTTTCTCTTTCTTTCTTTCTTTCTTTCTTTCTTTCTTTCTTTCTTTCTTTCTTTCTTTCTTTCTTTCTTTCTTTCTTTCTTTCTTTCTTTCTTTTTCTCTCTCTCTTTCTTTCTTTCTTTCTTTCTTTCTTTCTTTCTTTCTTTCTTTCTTTCTTTCTCTCTAAAAGAGATGCTATTGCTCTGGGATAAAACAACCTTTAGACAGAGATGGAAGTGTTACTAGGGCAGAGTATTTAGTGCAATTCCATTCTTGTGGACTGAAAGGCAGAAGTTGTCATTGCAGTGGAAATGACAATACACAGTTTTTGAAGCAAGCCTCTGATATTCATTTTATCTATGACAAATGTGTCACAATGATCAGTAAAAGGATGTACTAATGAAATAACAGCTCTCTTAATCACTTAATTAATGTTGCAGTAGGGCTGTATGCAAGGGCGTGTGAGCCAAATTCACATCTGGCATAAGAATAGAAGAAGAATATCTAAAGATAAGTGGATGTCTTTGCAACAGGAAATTATGTTTTCCCTGTGATTATTTCAATTTATTTTCTGAATATTTTTGAATTACTTTTCTTTAAAACTTACCACAGAATATAAGCACGTGTTTTGAGAAAATAACAGAAATGGAATGATTTTTAAGTGGGTTTGATCCTATGACAAGCTTTGCACCGCAACAAAATAGCAAAAGTACATAGTTTTTATTGGATAATTTGAGCCATAGATGACAAAGAATTTGTATTGTGTGTTTCTTGAAGAGTATAGAGGTGATAAAAAAAAAAAATAGAAAGAGTGTGGAGGCTTGAGACCCAAGAAACCTGGTTTGTATTCCAAATTATGTTGTTGGGTAATTGATGATCTTGGTAAATATATTTTTCTCTCTGTGGTTTCGTTTCTTATGCCTGGAAATAGCAGCAATAAGGTTATTTCATGACACAGAGCTGTAAGAACCACAAACAAAGAGCAACCTATAAGAGATATAAATCATGGCCAAGGTTTGTGTACTTTCCACACTTTTTTTTTAGTTAATCATGAACATTGAGTGTTATATATTGACAAGAGTATGAAAATCATAAGTCATGGAATATCCTGATTGGAAGTAACCCACAAGAATCATCAAAGATCAGCTCCTGAAAATTGTTTTCATCAGTTACAGACAGCTATGTAGAAAGTATTTTTTTCTGGCTGGACTTCTGTTCTGAGTGGATCTAAACTACAATTTCATAACAGGAATTATAATTTTATAACAGGAAGAAGTAGTTTCTTCTGGCATCTTTGCTGAAAAAAGAAACTTCAAGCAAATAAGTGGGGCTACCTTTCTCATCTCCATGCTTAAGGTGCCAGTTGAAAGATTATAACAGGACCACTGGACTCTGTCAAACATTGCCTCTGAAATCTACTGAAACTGCATATTAACAAGAATATGTCAAGTTGGATCACACATGGTATGCTGGGCCTCTAAGGAGTTTCAGTTTGTAATGATGCCTTCCCAGAATGTATTTGTGTCTGCCTTAACTTGTTACTTAAATTAATTTGAATTTGACGGTGAAAATATACACTGTGAAAACTTCTAAAATATAGTTTGTATACAAAACCCTCTCTGAAATCTGCTTATTTGACTGCAAATGTTTCTTATTTCCTTCAGCTATTAATAACTTTTACCTATTCCTATCAGTTTTTGTAAATTGATCAAAAGCTTGTGATTTTTTTTTTGATACAAGAATTCCCAAAGCTTATGGACAGCATGGTGGGTTACTGTTAACACATTTTTAATCTGTATTCTTTCCATCTGCCACACAATGTTCTGCAATTTAGGTACAAAACATAAACACTAATGGAAATATGATGACTATTATTAGAGTTCTGATACTCTCATAGACATGATTCAGAGGTGAAAATACATTTTTACACTCTGTATATGAAAGAAGGTGTGAGATTTTCCCTAATAATGCCTTCTATTTCAAGATTTATTAAAAAATTAGGAATGCTCTTCCTCTCTAAAATTGATTGTTTAGCTTCCTATCTGGAATTCTGCTCATTTTGCAAGACAGGCCTGATGGACATTGTCCAGAATGCATCCCTTAAGGCCTTCACAGTGATAACATGGAAAATGAATGTGTAACTCAGCCTTTAGCATTTAATGTGATGTTATTTATAACTGGGATACTGCTGGGAAGGTCTGGGGGAATTATCATCATGTTATAATCAAACTCCCTGTTGCATGCCATTGATTAATAAAATTTTCCCTTTTTTTTCCCCCTTTTTAAATTTAAGGAAGTTTTCTAGAAGCTATTTTTCAATTTCTTTTATGTATTGTTATTTAGATATTTTTGTACCTTTGCAAGATTTATATCTACTTTATCTGGCATTTTATTTGATTTTATACAATGTTAATTGATCATTGAATATATAGGAAATAACACTGTGCTAATCAAATATAAGAAATTTTGACGAAAATGGCATATTTCATTCTGTGAATATTATTTCATTTATGTATTAAATTAAAAAAAAAAGGGAGAAAAAATAAAAACTAAAGAGAAGAATATTAAATCTTGGCTATTTGACATGAGCTAACCTCCACTTTGATTCCCCAATCTTGGCTTTATTGATCCCCAATAAAGACTGAGGTTAGTGATGCATAAATGCTATGAAAATTCCAGATGCTGTGACTCAGAAACTGAGGAAAACAGAAATAGGAAGGCTCTTTACAAACCTTGCAGTAGTCCTGAGGTATTTTGGGGACAGAGACAGATGGAGGATGGCAGGCATGTGATTGATCTTGGCTATCCCAGTGCCCATGGTGGGGTCCACTGGAAGTGAGAAAAGCACCATTTTGGGGTATCTTATAAGAGTGTCAAAGGTATTCAGGGTGTTATTATTAACTATTCCAAGTCTCTAAATTAGTATGTAAGTGGAAATAGAGTTGCTAGGCATCTCAAAAAGGATTTTTAGTCATCTTCAGAACTGGGCATTCAATCATTAATATAGTTTCCATCATTTCCATACTTGGAAAGACTTTATATATACTACTTCTTTAACGATGCATAGTAAGATTGCTGAGGAGACACATCTTCCCTTCCAAGGCTTCTGTAGCACTCCCAGGATCCTGATCCCAATTCCAAATGGAAGGTCAGGCAACATCAATCATTTAAGAATTGAGTCATTTCCTTCTGTTATGGGGTTGTCAAGGACCCCTTAATATCAAGAGTCTTCCCATTGTTCCATAGTACTGACTTTCCTACTTGGGAATTACCACTGTAAGTTACGATTTGTCCTACGATGGCTCAAAAATGAAAAATAGAGTGACTAATGCTTGTTTTTCCCAGATTTGCCATTCACTGAGGATCTTTAACATGTCTAATATAGGTTGATTTTTTAACAAGGGCTTGGTCACTGTCTGTACTGCATATCTGTGAGAGGGGGTTGGAAATCCCTTCCTCTTTTTCTTTAGCCTGTGTATAGGACAGTGAGCACATGATGATGGCCATTAGTGAACATTTTGGCAAAACTCCATCTCCACAAACAAACTCTTTGTACCAGTGCTCTGTGGAATGAGTTGGCAGGGAGAAAAAATAGTGAGCAACACAATCCCTTTTCCAGTGTGAGTCAATGCAGGCACTTAAGATACCAACATAGCTACAATATTCTAGTCTTAAGCAGCAAATGAAAAATGTCTACAACTTTGCTCATAGAAGAAATGTTCAGTACTGAAATATTCTCAGTTTGGAGCACTGAAAAGACCTAGTAGAGATATTTGGCTTATTCATG
The DNA here is from genome assembly GCA_013397555.1 of Urocynchramus pylzowi. Taxonomy (NCBI): domain Eukaryota; kingdom Metazoa; phylum Chordata; class Aves; order Passeriformes; family Fringillidae; genus Urocynchramus; species Urocynchramus pylzowi. The sequence goes on along the minus strand of VZRH01005662.1, from coordinate 365,882 downwards.
GCAAAGTATGCATTCTGGTTTTTCAAGTTTTGCCTGTTCTTTAGACTGTTGTTTTGAGTTATAAGCTCAAAGTGTTTACAGACTTGAAGTTTTAGTTACGATAAAAATTATAGATCAATCATTATCTGCACAGAAAGTGCACTTCTGATAATATTTGTAGGAAAAAGATAACAAAAATTCTGTATTTTATACCTCATGTGCTTGCCTACTCAAATATACTACTCATTTATAATATATTTTAGTGATTGTGACATAAGGTATTTCCTATTATTTTTGCCTTACACATGATAAAAGTCTCTACAGGGAATAGGTATACTTATGCAGAACAAGAAGGATCAGGGTGCTTGAAGTTCTAAGGACATCTCTTTTTTCATATCTGCCATTGCTTCCCTTTCTTCTACCTCTAGGACTGAACATCTGGTTGTCACTAACACATGAGGAATTAATTTCTTATTACTCAAGCTGTTATCTTGTGCTACTAGGAAAAAAAAAAAACCATAAGAAATCACCAATGGAATAGAAATTAAGAGTTTAATTCAGGATGCAAAAGGGTTGACTTTAGAAGTGACATTCAGACACTCTTACTGTATTTCAGGCACTGTAAACCCTTCACCTTTTACCGACCCTATCAAGTGCTCTTTCCTAGAAAGAGTTCACTGAACCTCTGGGAATGGGGGGTCTGTAGGAAAAAAACCTTCAAAATGTTTTCTCCAATGGCAGTGCAGATGGAGGATAAAGCAACTTCCCTCCAAAATTAATTCCCTTTGCTCCCTGCTATTAAATTTCCTGTTGATATCTCCCATGGCATTCTAAAACTGCATTTTATGACAATCTGACGTTAATAATTTTTAAGAAATTATGTTTATTTGCTCTTTTCTGGGGGCTTCCACTGTCTGCTCCCACTGCTACTTCTCTCATATTCTCTGAGAGGTCAGATATAGAAATAAGGGCTCGTTTTCAGGGTATTGAAACTCGCCTTTTTACTGAAACACTAAGCACTATCTTTTTGAATTTGGGTTAGGAACAATACAACTAAACACTAAACTCTAAATCCCTTTAGGGTGTTTAGGTTTGAGCCGTTCAAAAGAGATCTGACAAGAAACTGCTAAAAACTAATCTCCTTTCAAACTTTCCTTTTCATTCCATGTAACTTTTAAAATCTGTTTTATTTGCAGTAATAATTACAATAAAAAGAATATATATTTATAAACATCATATAAATGTGGAGAGTAGGTAGGAGGAGAATATTATGATTTAGTTTTTAGTCAGTGAAAATTAGTAGAATTATTTTTATTCAGTTCTCAGATAACCCAAGATGATTTTCAGCCAAGTGGTCCATCTATATTTAAAGCAAAGAGAGAGAGAGACACACACAGAGAGATTATATACTTTTACTTTAGGAAGAAATACAGCAGAAGTAAATTGATTCATGAACTCATTATATCTTGGTGCAAAGAAATGAATGTCAAGTTGAAATCTTCAGTGATTTCAGTAATAGGCAAACTACCAAAATAATTAATAAACGTAAAAAAGAAAGCTTGTCAATATTAGAGGCACTTTCATTATGCTCTGAGCCACAAGGATAATTTGAGTCAGGTAAACTGTAAACTACGTGTAAGAATCTGGAGTCCTGAGAGAAGGCTTAAATGAAGGACAAAACCACAAGACTATTTTTGAAGGGAATATTTCTATTTAGCACAATTCTCATGAAAACTTTTTTTCACTCTTTCCAACCCACTGTTACACTGCAATGAAGAGTGACATGGGTAAATTTGATATCACAGCTCATTCACAATAGAGTTAAAACCTGATACATTTCAGCTCCTTAGAGTGAGAGCAGAAGTAGTTTCATAGGTCCCTTTGGTCCTGATATGCACTGTTGTATTTTTTTGTAACTAGATTGTATTTAAGTTTTTGCAATGGAAAACCAGCAAAGCTTTTTACATTCAATTAGAGGTGTTATAATAAAGCTTTTCCATGGAATTTTTTGCTACTACCCACCACTATCAGTACTCCAATACTTTGTTCAGAATAATAAATCTTTCCTTCTTCAGTAGATTTTAACCATTGGTTTTGTTCTTTTAGTTTTTAGTCTCCACTTTAGACTCCAATTTGAAATACAGAGATGTTCATATCTTACGCATGAATTTTGATCCTTAAGGAGATTTGGCAGGGACAACTGAGATGAGTGAGCTGAATCCCTAAAATGGAAAGAGTAGAAACACTGACTGCAACTGTCTCATAAATTAGGAAAGCTGTCAAGTCAGCTGGAAGCAGGTAGGTGTGCAAAGACAGTGAAGGTCTCAAAGGATGGATGTGATTATCAGCTCCATAATTTTGTTTTGCAAAATGGGACAAACAATGAAATCAAGGCATAAGGTACTTAGTGGGTTTTGATTTTGGCTGGTGCTTATATTCAACCTTACATCTGCAATAGTTACTGGAGATTTTGCAGTCATCAAAGAAGATATTGGCATTATGTGAGACCACTGTAAACATAAAGGGGGAGCTGCCAGCTCCCTACCAGTGCTGGGTGCATCCAGAGGGAAGCTGTTTGTCAGCAGCTGCTTCTAAGTTCCCTGATATAGTGTATTCAAGTAACAAAAAAAACCCTGCCTCAAGTGACAGGTGTGGCTCCATGTGGTTAGAAACAGTACCTGGAGACTCATAAGGGAACAAAAGGCCTGTGGCTAGTTTTGCCTTTGCCTGGCCAATGTCTATAGCAGGATTTTTGGTGATAGAGACTGAATGAACTGCATTAGCATAATTAATTTTTTCTGCTACAAGAAACAGTCAGCTTAGTCTAACTACTGCTAGACTTGGAGATATTTTGTGTTGTGCTGATCCTCTCCAGTCTAAGCAACTACAGCATGGCAATTGTACAGCTTATTTCCTATGACCCTTGCAACACTAAGCAATCCATTGCTATTCATCAGCCCATGTATCCACCTCAGTTCCATAAGGAATAGAATTGTTGGGGTGGTAGAGAGCTTTCACTGGAGCAATGGGGCTCAAAATGATAGCAGTCCCATAGTGTTCACTGGTTTGCATTGTCATTGGTGGGATTGGTGCTCCAAGGTGAGTAAGGGCAAAACCTGATGGGAGCAGATGGAGCAGGTCTGCAGGGCAGAACGGCTGTGTGTCCTTGCAGTGTATGCACACTCTCAGAGGACAGTAGATGTGTGAGAAATACCAGGGGAATATTTTGTTCCAGTGCTTCTTTTGTGGCAGAAGATCTCTAAAGCTGAAGGAACAAATGATAATTTTAAAATATTTCTAACAAGGACTTTGAGATAGTATAGTGAAACAAGGCTATCAACAAGTGCCTAACTTCACCTCAAGCTCAGTGACAGAATCAATCTGATGCTGCAAAGATTCAGGAAATGTTTGAAAATCTGGAAGACAAAAGATCCAATTTGTGAATACAAAGTTTTCCAGAGGGAAATGAGAGTTTAAAGAGGTTGTCATTTTATAAATAACTTTTAAAGGAATTCTTTACAATCAAGTATGTGTGTGCCTGCAAGAAAAAACCAAGCCTTCAGCTGACAAGTCATCAAGTGCAGTGATAGTAGAGTTTCTGACTCTCCAAAACATGGTGACAGTTTTAAAATTTGCCAGGAAGGGAATGTAAAGTAGATACTGATCTGTAAAATAGCTGCAGTATATCGATACAATCTGACCAATGAGCTGACATTTTGGCTGAAGAATGTTTTTTCTAACAGCAGAAGAAAAACACAAGTCTGGTCACATCAAGTATAATTTTTTTTTTCTGTGTTTTTTTGGTATTTCATTGGCAGGTATGACCAGACAGTATGTTTTTATACTGTGCTGAATTCAAGTGATAGATTTTCTCCCTTTTATGTTAGGAGGTTCTTCAGAATTTTCTCTCTTTGCAAAATTAGTGTATTAACTGCACAGCAACCAAAGATGCAATAATCAAAGTGAGGGGATTTTTTTGTTACAAGCTTGCTTTGGCTCATTGGGATCACCAGGGCTCTAACCCCATGTTATCTTAAAGGGGATGGGTGCATAACACAGAAAACTTCGAATTCTGATTTTTTTTTTTCTATTTTTAAGTCAGGAAGGATAAGATAATAGTACTTTTGCCACATTTATCTTGCATGTACTGGTATATAATGTCCTTTTGATTTTGAATTTTGGTATTCACACTTTCTAAACATACTTTTTCATGCAGCCAAGTTTGATTCTTTTTTTCTGAATTTAGCAGGAGCAAAATGCTGGAAATTGTCTCTGAAGTCATAAGGTGTGAGAAGACATTATCTGCTGTAACAATGAGGAAAATTTCAGTTGCCACTGGAATTCCTCCACCTCAATGACACTGCATTGTGTGCCTGTCAGGAAGCTGAGGCACAGTATTTCTCTCACTAGTGGTTCCTTCTAAACAGCCTCAAAATACGCTCCTGTTCTCTGTGTAACATAAGTATGAACAGTACAAAGAGCAAGGCGTATGTATTTCATTTTGCCCTATTAGTTATGACTGTAAAAATAGAAGCTTGATTTGAAAGGAGAACCTTTTAGAACCCTTTCAAGACTAAAGTGTTCATACAAATCACTGTGTTAATTATATATCCTAAAAATTATTCAAATAATCATTTTAGTGGTGAATTAATAATGTTAATTATTTGAAAAATAGCATCTAAGTGTGGTTTTTTTTTTTTACAAAAATGTGTCAAAGTATTTAAAATTCTTATGCTGAGTGTACATTTTAATAGTTCTGATTTATTTCTTTTTTAATAGTGACAGATGAATACTCCCTATTTCATTTTGATATTGAGCAACAGACACAGGAGGCAATCACAGGTGTAGAATTGCTATGCTGGCTTCTAGATTCTTGCACAAATTTGTTAAATAATCATTAGATTTCACATCTTAATGTTTCAATTTATTTGCCTGTGACACAACTGAAATAATGCTAATGGAAACACAAAAATTGTAACAACTATGGGAGACACATTCAAGTGAGGCTCTTGACCTCTTCTTTAGAGTTGCAGACAAATTGTTGCCCAATCTGAAAATTTGCCAGAAAATAGTTCTCATGACCAGAGCACCTGGATCAGAATGTTTAGTTAGTAAATTATTTGATGTACCCATATCTTTTCAGTGTCCCAAAGGTATTATTATGTCTAATAGATCCTCTGGTGAAGGGGAGCACAATCTAAAAAGCAAGATAACCACTTCCCTGAGCCTCCTGCAACTCATGCCATAGTAGTAGACCCTTGTTTTCAAGCATGTTTAGACGCACATATCACAACACTGCTATTGTTCAAGCTGGTGCTCTCTACAGCTTTACATCTGGACCACTCATGCAACCCATTGAGCCCAGAATTTTCCAGTATTTTTTCCAGCTATTTACATAACCTGAGCCCAGAATTTTCCAGTATTTTTTCCAGCTATTTACATAACCTGTGACTATGGTGAGGTAAGCTGCTACCAGTGTATGAGACAACTAGGTAACATGCAATTCATGAACTACTGGATTTTGTACGGTGTATCTGAAGTACTCCAAAGAAGAATAATTCAAACTAGAAAAGTTTACAAAATTAAACTAAAATCAGAGAGACAATATCTTAATATTCTCAGTTATGGATATAAGGTTTCAGTTCTGTGAAGTGTATGACAAGATTATTTTATAAATAAATAAATAAAAGCAGACCACAAGGTTTGTAAAGAAATGTAATTGATATGATATGCCCACTTACATTGAGAATAGCAAATAATAAAGGACTAAAATGTGTGGCTACCATTCGTTCATTCATTCATTCATTCATTCATTCATTCATTCATTCACACATTCTTTCCATAACCTGACTCCAATTCCCAGCTATGTTGTACATTTGATGAAGGACAGCCGATCAAGTGACTGCAAAACTTTCAATAACTCAATAAAATTATCTTTCAGTATAATCATGGCATATACATGTTTTCAATTAAATACTTACTTTTACAATTATTGATTGTATATGCAAAGCAAATATACAAGCAACAAAGCACATAATCAACATTTTGGTTTTGAAAATTCCCACAGTTCTCACTTGCTTTAGCTGAGATCTTTGAAAACTCTGAAAATTGGCCTTTAATTGATCAAGTTGGGTGAGAAAGAGGTTCTTTGGTGACAGTCTCTACTGCAATGCATGATCAACAACTGACAGAATGCTTCTTCCAGATAATTATGAGAAATAACTTGCATAGCCAAACATTCTTCGTCTGATATCAGAGAGATACCATGGGGGAAAGGTAAGTTGTACCATAACTTAAATTTTGTGCTCTTTTTTCTTCTTAGTGATGGTTCATTTCTGGTGGGCAACGGTAGAAAGTTTTATACATATGAGGAGACAATATCACTGCCACAGGACTGTGTGAGAAGTCTTTTTTGTTAGTAGATTGTATTAAATTCAGTCCCCTGAGCTATTTCATTAGATAATATTGCTCTTTCCCAGGACTCTGGAAAAAAAAATGTGTGGGATCATTTTCTACCTTCTTGAAAGAATGCTTATATTACACCAGACTGTCTAACATATCCACTTCACAGTCTTTAGTTTATCAAAAAGTTTATGAGATTTTGCTTGGGAGGGAGACTTCAAATTTTATTCTTATTCATCACTGATTAAAACAGGCAATGTGGAAGAGTCTATAGGTTGGGTTTTACACCTGAAGGAGCAGGAGAGCTGGTAACCTGGCAGAATCCTTCCCCCTAAGGACTCAGAAACACTGATAAATGCCAGTGATGAAATCCTAACCTCTCAGCAATGACTGACACAGATGTTATTTTTGCAGATAACAGTCTTATGGTACACGAAGCATTAGTCATATCTTTTAAATAATTCAGCAGAATATTAATATACTCCAACTGCCTTGCTCTTAAGAGTGACAGGTGTGTTTAAATTAACCCCTCAAAAAACACCCAGACCGTCCAAGACATGAATTTACTTCAGGACCACCAGCTTTATGTGCCTGATTCTCCATACTTTTGACTCCAATAAAAGGGTTGATAGACATTGTATACTCAGACAATGTAAAAGAGTTTTTTTCTCTTTCTGTTATGCACTGATGTTAGTCTTTTAGGAGGAAAAGAGCAAGATTAAATTTCTGTTCCAGTCCACTGGTGTTAGTATGGAGTGGAAAACTGGAAATATTACTCAGAGTGGTTTAAAAAGACCATTAGGATTTAGTCTTCCAGAAGTGTTTGCCTGTTGCTGTCAGGGCACTAATGAAGATGAAAAGTTGGGGGGTTTTTAACTAAAAACAAAATTTACTGGTGGGGAGAATGGGGATAAGAAGGACTCATTTGACAATTGCTGTAGAGGAAGTGGGATGGCATTATTTACAGAGCAGGTTTGTCAACTCAGACAACATAAGGGAACTGGGACCATAACTCTGTTTGTGGCATAAACCACTCACTACTTGCAGTCTTCTGCCTCTGCATAGCCTTCCTAGGGCTGAGTAACACCCACATTTCTGTCAGGCGCCTCTTTGCTGTATATGGGTCACCAACATGATTGTGAACATTAACTCAAGTTTGGTGATGTGTGAAAAGTGCATGTTCTGGTTGATTGTGCAAAATGCATGTTCTGGTGGACTGTACTTTCAGTCCTGTGTTTGTGTATCTGATGCTGTGTGGCCTTTGTTATTTCTGCAGCTGAGCCAAAGGTTTGCCCCATTCAGCTGTCATGCCCTGGTTCTTACTTGTAGAACAGATAACATATTTTTGTTGTTACTCTGAAAATGTGGAAAATAGAAGTATTGTTATATCTGTCTTCCTCAGAGATTGACTACAAGCCTAGCTGCTTTCCCTCTCTTAAGGTAAAAAATGCAGAAAACCACGGTACAACAAAACCAAAACCCCTTTCTCAATTGTCTGTACCTCTGTAACAACAAACATGGTTTTTCCTTGTTCATCATAAGGCAACATTGTTAGGTGAAGCAGAATCCAAATATTCAGGCTACATTTTCTTACCAAAACCTTTCTCCTGACATCAGTTTGCACAAAACCCTGGACTTTCCAGTTAGCTGAGGAAAGCGGAAGATGCAGGGGTGACCAGAGAGAAAAATCTTTAAGGTACAAGGCACAAAAATTAGGATTTTATAGTCAAATGTCCACTTCACAGACTGCCTATGAATTAAAAAAAACACAAGTATAGTTATAATTAGTTCCAAGGCCCACAAAATGATCTCAAGCACAACCCCTTATACTAGAGGCCAGATCCTCCAGACAATATTTGCTCCAGTCCCAGTCTGGATTGCTTTGCGGTTGCACAAGAGCTCGACGTGCTGCCCTGCCGGGTCTGGCTGCAGGGCCCCTTCACCCCACAGGGAGCACCTGCCAACAGCTCCTTGGCAGCTGCCCTTTGTGCCAGCTGTACCAGCGCTGCACGCTTTCCTCAGGCCCTGGGAATGCGCGCGGGAGCTTCCGAAAGTCCCCAGTGCCCTTGCCTTGCCTTCTGAGTTCTGGGGACGCAGCTGAGGATCGTCTTCTTTGTGCCTCTGGGGTAATGCTTTTATTTTCATTTAAACTGGGAATTTGGAAAAAGAAATGGTGTAACTGTCCTTTAAGGATCATTGTAGTTCTCTACATTTGGTCTATTTGTGTTCTCCTCTTTCAGGGTGACTGGAGAGAAGAAAGAAAGACCTAGCATTTCTTTTCAGTAAATGCTTTGCAGAAAAATAGTCTTTTTGATTTGCCTTAGGAAGTTGACTATGGACATGTGTTGGAGCTTGGACAGGAATCTTAATTGATTGACAATGACAAATGGTGGTGTACTATTGAAGGAAAATTAATATATATGTGCTCTGATGAGTTGTAAAGACATCAATGCTCAAAATTATTTTTCCTTTTAAAAGATCCTTTAATTTTTAGACATACTTTTTTCAGTGCAGTCACAGCTGTCAGCTCTGACAAGGTTGAATTTACTAATTCATGTCTTCTACTCTGTAAAGAAGCTAAATTGCCTAATGAAAAAGCTCCCAGATGAGGTTATATTTTAAATAGTGATGATGAAAATAGTAATAATAATAATAATAATAATAAAAGTGTGTCCTTCATCCGTAATTCCAGCTTTGATCCCTCCAAGACTATGACTAGAATGTAGGAGGAAGAAAGAGGAAGCACAAAGAAAAATTAGGTTGTTGTAGAAACAAACTTTTTATAAATCTGGTTTCTTTCATGTAATTTCTTTCTTAGACATGGTAATTGCTGAAATTCTTTGTCTACTTTATATTTTTCTCCTTTATTCTCTATCTGTCTCTCTGTATATTTGTGATAAATAACAGATTCAATTTCTTCTTCAGCATTTTGCGTCGTACGTTTCTGTACTACTGGATGGGTGACTGTGGCACATAGAGAGTTAATTCATCTGCAGGATTTTTATTTCATTAGAAAATGATTTATCCACTGCCAGGAGCTGATATATGTCATATCTGTGGAAATGCATAACTCAAGCAGGTCCTGATGTCCCTGGGCAATGAGGGACCTGGGAATAGCAGAAAAACCTGACATTCAAAAAAACCCAAACACACACAAAACTCAGGAGGCACAAACTCTCAGCAAAACCACTCTTGGACCTGCAGCTGTATTGCACACAGTAATGTCCAAGACAAAAGAAGTGCTTGAAAAGGGCTTTTAATTCACTGTGCCTAAATACTGACTGTCAGTTCTCAGAAAAGTATCAAAGTGCCAAAATCCAGATGGACTTCCTGATACTTTGACTGGGTTTATTTACAAGGCAAATATTTTGGCAATGTGACTAGGGGAGGTCCAGTCTAGCCTGAGTGTCTAAGAGCATGTGGTACATAATGTACCATATCAAGCAGAAGAATAAGCTATTAAATAGAAAGGAAGATGAGATTTCCCCTTGGTTGTGAAGGTCAGTCTGAGAAGATAGCTTAAAGCATCCCAAAAAGGGTTCACATTACTGAAGATACTTGATACTTAGTTTTACTCCATGTTTTTTTTCCTCAAGTACTTCACATGAAAACATTTATTTGTCTTTTCACATCAGACTTTTGTTCAAATTTTTCTTTCTCTCCATCTGTTTTTGGTGACGTGCTTGACTATGGTCATATCTGGAAAAAAACCACTAAATGCAGATTTCTATTGAAACATTTCATGAGTCTAAGATGTGAAGACAAATTTAAAATGTATTACTGGGAATTAGGAGCTGGGTTTGAAATTTGAAGTTCAGGAGCAATTTTGCTCTTTGTCTAGGCATTTTTGTGTGATATATTTCTGCGTTTTGTTCTTTCAAAATAAAAACTTGGTTTAAAATAATTTTTTTTTAAAAGTCAGTGATTTTTTTTCAGAAAATTCCTATTCTCAAGAAAAGTCATGGGAACTGAAGTCACCTTGCTTTGCAAGGACATTTTTGGCCTGACACCAAATACTTTGGTATATTTGAACAGTTCTCAATCAGTATGTGACAGCAGTAATTCATGTTGTGTTAGAGCCAATCCCCATCTCTAATAATAAGTTGGCAACTTTTGATGTTCTGTCCATGGTCAAGCTTGGATAGAGATTGTCCTGAAGAAAAAGACTATTATAGTGTACATTTTGTAATTGTTTCCTTAAAAGGGACAGCTCCAGATATTCCTTTTTCAGTGTTATAGAACTTGTCTGTGAAACAGCTTCTGAGTAATTTTCTAGATGTGAAAGTAAAGCCACATAGGTGCCAATAAAACAATACTCATTAAGAATAGCAAGAATAATCAAAGGAAAAGGAAAAGTGTGTTACACAGGGCTGCTAAAGGTCAACCAAATCCAGTCTACCTTGACATGCTGCAATAAATGCCCTCCCTGAACCTAGCTTATAGTAATATAAGTTATATAAGTAATATAGTAATATAATATCATTTTTGTTATATAGTAATATAATATATTTTTTTTAGTTAAAGCAGAGAACACTGAAAACACACAACTTTCCTAAGCTAGGGGGCTGCTTTAATCTGATTTCCTGCCACAGACTGCCTACTTGAAGCGTGCAAGAAGACTAAGTAGGATGTTCTTGTTTCCTGGAAGTAGTTTTATAATCAGTTGGCCTTCTTGGATGTTAGAAAATGTTAATTATTCACACACGTTGACTGAAGCTACTTCAGCAGTTTTGCAGTACAATGTCTAATATGGATATCATCCACAGTAAATCAGGATAGTCAGTATCATAGATATTTTCTTTTGTACCTACTGTGTTTTCTTTTGTACCTGCTGTGTTTCTCTAGCTTTGGAAGTGTCCTTTAATGAGCTCAGAGTGCCAAGGTGATGTGACCCCAGTGTGCTTGTCAGCTGTCCCCAGGCAGAGGCTGATTTGCATTCAGACCAGTCAGCCTACAGGGACAGAGCTCCTTATCTGTCCGTCAGTAGTTCACATTAAATGTAGGACACATCTACTATGGAGTTCAACCTACTGTCTCCTACATATTAAATAAAAACTTGTTTAAAGGTTCTATGTATGCAATTCTCTGAAAAATGGTGCAAATTGATTAATGAGTCAAACATATATATACCAAGATTTAACCTAGATCAGATGTGATACCAAGATCTTGCTTTGTTTTGTATTTTGTGTGTGCTTCAGAATCTGTCTATATTTTTTTCATGTTGATTCCAAATATCTTGCAACCATTAATTATTTAATATCAATCACACATGGAAAAAAAATTAGTTGAGAGTTGCCTAATGGTCCACAGCTCCATCTTTGACTGACCAAGATTTCAAAGGCACCGGAATGTGTGCTCTTATTCATACTGGAAAACATGATATTACTAGTGGGGCTGAATGAAAATCTCATCTAGAAGTAACAGCATTTCTAAACAAAAATAAAGCATACAAAGTGAAAATCTGTTTCAGGGGAAACAAGCTTCATATGCAGATCAAAGCTCAGTTGGCAGACATCACTCTAATCCTATATTTGCTTCTGCATATGTCTTTGTTACTCACTCTTTATTCAGTACCATTCACCCTCTCCTTGGCATTATACTTTCATCCTCTATTTAGTTCTTATCAGTTGATTGCTGGGTGTTTCTGATAACAACATGCTCCCATCTGATCTGGAAATATCATTGGGGAGTATCAAAGTTAAAGCTAAGTTTCCTTTCCTTGACCCAGCTGTGCTGCTGAGCATGCACTGGGATACAAAACTCTTTTATTATGAATAGTTTGATTTTCAGTAGGACTGAACTCTGAGAATTCATCAGTAACATGTTAACAGACAAATCAAATATTGTCCTGCATTTTCTTGTTGAATTACTGTTATACTCAATTCCTCCAATATCAGTATCAAAGTCTCTCCTCTCTTTACCTTATAATTTCATGTGAACTGTTGTCTCTCCTAATTCCCTTTTTAATAATATCATCAAGACAACCCAAAAATGAGCTCATAAAGTATTTGTATATTCCTACTTAGATTATAGGAACAACCAAACTTTTCACTAATAAGCAGGAGTTAGCATTAGAATCTGACAAATAGTAAACCTCTGTCATTTTCCTAAAAAGCCTGCTCAAATAATTGCTTTACTTTGTTCCACCAGTTAGGGTTCTAAGTGAAATATGCATTATTTCATGCATTATACATGCAGACATTAGTAGCAGCATATAGTACGTCCTTCTCCCCTCTTCCTAGTAATGTTACTTTTTTTCCCTAACCAGGCAACTATAGAGAAAAGAGACCTGAAATTTTGTTTTTATTTTGCTTAACACAGACTTGTGTATCTGAGGAATCTGGTGTGAGGGTGTAGCTGTTTTTACACTTCTCTCCCTCCCTTCCCACCACTGAATGTGAGAACTGATCCCAGGACAGTTCATTTACCATGTAACTCCTGCAAGAAGGAGCTGAATATCTATTGCTAACTGGAGGCAAGAGCATTTTCTCATTGTGCCCAAGGCATAATCAGAAGAAATTATGGAAAACTTGTATGTGTCCAAGTTTAGATATCACTTGCAAGAACCATAGCAGTTTTAGATTTTTCAATTTACATGTTTCTTGAGGAACAAGGAGAGAGAAAGGACATCTTACAAAATAATATTTCTGGTCAGGTTACATAGAAAAGGTTCCCACTAAAATGAAATTTTCAATATATAAACTAGGACAGGAAAATATGTTTACTTTATTGCATGAAGATTTGCATAAATTTTGCAGTTTCTGCATACTGTGAGTTTCAAAGATTAGTTTAAAAAAAAACTCCTTAACTTTCAATTTTGAAAAAACTTCTAACTTGCCCTAAAAAAAAATTTCAGATTTTCTGTTGCTTAGACTTCTAAAGAATAAATGTGACATTCTTTACAATTTCCATATGGCAATGTTTGAATGTTTGTTTTTCAGATTGAGCATATATGCACATACATATAACTTGTTTTATTTCAGTTCTGTGTATTTTCATGAAAGCTGTGATTATCTCTAGTAAATATGACACCCAGATAAATTCCTTGACTTTTCCTCCTTAAAGGGAGCACCTGTGTAACTTCCAACCCAGATGCCTAAAGCCACACTTTTATATGTAAGATATTGGTGCATATGTCATCTTTAGCCTGCTTCCCAGAATGAATATTTTGTGCATACAAGGGATGCAGAGGGTACCAACAATTTCTCTTTCTGGCCACTGGGCTGATGTGGAAAATTGGTTTCAAATTGGATTCACTCACTTCTCCTGCTCTTACATTTTGATTTCAGAATAACAGCCTATGATTGAGAGTAAGCATAAACAACAACAGGGAGTAAGGAGTGGAGGAAGGAGGGCAAGTGGTAGGAGTGGAAATGTAAAGTGGTGAGGGACAGACAACCATGCACATATAGTTAGTTATACAAACACCTATGTCTGGGTATAATCCACAATCTCAGGATCTTGCTACATAAAGCAAGAAAAGATTCACACATGAATTTTTCCCCATTTGCCTCTCTCCCTACGTTTCAATATGAAGATTTTACTATTTTATTCATTTTGAATAGGAATACAAGTGAAAAAAACCCTGACTTCTCAGATTTATTAGCTCCGTGCTTCAGGTATTCAGATGATCTACCTCACATCTTAAGCAAGTAGTAAAGGTGACAAAACATAGGTGACCCCAAATATTTATCTGTTCATATAAAATGGAACTGCTTCAGCAGAAGAGATATAATTAAGAAGTATAAGGGATTAGTATCTTCCTTTACTAATTACTGAACTTTTGTGGGCAGCTGTTTTGTTGGTATGGGAATGTGACTCCTTGGACCATTCTGGTACTCATGAAAGAGTATTTTTGAAGAAATAAGGTTTTACATAAAATCTCTTTATCAGCCTTAGTGAGGAGGATCTACTGAAGAACAGGCTAAAGGAGAAAACAGAGGGCTAGAGGGATGATTAGAAAAACACTGAGTACTTAGCATCAAGTAAACAAAACTTGTCAGTGCAAAATATTAGGTTAGTAGAGCTAAAGAAGAAAGGGGTTCAAAAACAGATTGCAACCTTTGGCTAGGAAAAGCTACCATTTTCAGACAGGTGGCATGTATGAAACGTGTTAAGAGTAGAGGAAAGAGGAAAAACCTGATGGTGATTTTGCTGCTCAATGAACCTTTGCTTCTGCATCTTATGCATTGGAAAAATAGATTCCTTTCCCCACACTTTGCCAGAAAGCCAGGTGCTTATATCTCCTGGGGGGAAGATGAGAAGTGTAAATGCCAACTCATGTAGCACAGACAAGGTGACTATAGGTTCACTAGCAAGAGCTGTTTAAGGTGGTTTCTGGTTTCATGGGACGATGACATTTCCATAAAGGTATGCTGGCTTGAGGGCACTTTTCTGCTAATTTCATTTTCCAGCTATTGACCACATGCAGCTGTAGAATTGCAATTGTGCAAGCAGTGTAAGGAAAAAATTTCTCAGGTTTTAAAATAATTATTCTTATTTGAATTGTTAATATTTTATTTTCTCTAAATGCTTTTATGAATGTACCTGTTCTCAGTTTTATAAAATCTTTTCAAAAATCCCAGAATTTTTGAGCTTCTTAAATATTTCCATGAATTAGACCCAGAAAAATAAATCTGGTATACTTACTATTTTTGCATATTGCCTTCACGTATCTTGACTATACAAAATATTATTATTAAAATTTTTAGCAGTGTTCTGTAATACTTAGATGAACTTCACAGGTATATGTGATAATTGCAGCAAATCAGAAAAGGAGAAAAAAAAAATTTCCAAGCCAATTTTATTGGTTTAAATTGGTGTCTTAATTGGTTCTGAACTGCAACTGAGAGTTGAAATGGAGAAAATCACCTAAATTTACCCTCCCCCTAAGTCAGTGGTGAGCTTCATAGGACCCTCCCCAAGCCATATAAGGCCAGGAAGAATGTGCTAAGCACTGAGTGTGCTAAGAATAAAGTTGTACTGGGATGGATAAGGTTACTTTGAACTCTATATTTCATGTTTCCTGACATACCCCCCAAAGAACTGCAATTATGCTAGCAAGGCTGTAGGAGCGTTGAACAGTTCTTTCCCAATTCTTTTGATTTTTGTTGCCTCTCCATGCATTCCTGTCCTGTTTAGAGCTGTTGTTTTTCACATTTCATTTGTAGTGTGTATGGTTCTGAGGATATTTGAAAAAAGTGCTGAAGGTTCACTCTGAGGCATGGCTATTTTTGTTAGAAGCTGATACTTTAGACTGAGCTTTAAGTGTTGCCTCTGGAAGGCCTTGGGTTGTTCTGGGAGGCCAGGTCTGCAGAAGAAACAGACCTTTCAGGAAACATAAAAGAAGAAGGAACACAATTAGAAAAAGCAGAGGACCTCCCTCCTTCCCTCCTTCATTCTGCAACTCCTGCGAGAGTCAGCAACCCAGAAATACTATCTAAGCTGCCACAGTAAATCTTGACCTTTTAAACAGAGTATCTCTTACCATCATCATGGCTGAGATAACAGCAGAAGGTACAGTAACTCTTTTCAAATATAATTAACCAAAAATTATATGTGCTGTAACAGTATAAGTGAACTGGCATGTCAAAATGATTTGTTGTTCTTAGCAAATGATGTTTTCACTCCAGGATGGTTTAATTTTGTTTTCTGCATTCCGTTCTATTTTTCTTTCCTGTTTTGCCTTCTCTCTTTTACTTTTTTCACTCTTGTAGCCTGAGTTTCTACCAGTTACTGAAGAAATTTCTCTGTACATCTCTGAAAATAAGCTTACCTTCATTTGCAGAACACCATTATTTAGGCAGCTCCATTAGAGTGATACAAACAGGGAATGTCTGAAGTTCAGGGTTCTATTTTCAAGCCTTTGCTCAGAAAAAGCTTTGGAAGTTCCTTATAATCTTAGATTTACCAAAGTCAGAATAGCTTAATTTGTTTGCCCTGATTTTTCCATAGGGAGCACAGAGTATTTTTGAACTGTACACGAAGTTACTGAAGGGTAAAAGGTAAAAAACCTCTACTATCCTTATTTAGGTAGACTTCTAAGGGAGTCAGTGAAAACTGTGCTGAAATAAATATGCCAGATGTCAGCCTGAAAAAATGAAAGGCAATTGTATTAACCAATAAATACATATTCTAAAATGTGAATGTTTCATGTACTTTAATATTTCCTGCCCATTCATATTCACATAACATTTTAGAAGCATAACAATATTTTATCAGTTGAAGTCAGAATGGGGGATATATTTGAAATATAACCCTCATTAATACTGAATATTTTAGTTGAATTTCACTCCAACTTTTTTTCCACTGTTTATCTGAATTTAATAATGGCATAAATGTAATGGTGACAAAAATACAAAAAAATGCTTTTAAACAGTCTTCTGAGAGTTACTTTATTCTGCTTCTCAAGGTTATGTGTTGTTTCAGTGCATGAAAGATGTAGTTTTCATCTTCCATTTTTTTATTGTTCATACTTGTAAGAGGATCTGCATTTAGTGCTATCAGAAAGTGATCCTGTTCCTTCTTAAGGTCTGATGTTAGGACTGTGTCAAGTAGCATAATCCTTGCTTGATGTCTGGTTAGCCACATCAGGGAGGCAATGTAATTTTTTAATCAGCAGTTGGACTGATCTATAATTTACTTCTGGCTGCAAATACTGCCAAAACAGGTGGTTCAGCCTGACAGCCCTAACCCAAGTACTAACATCGGTTTATTCAGATATTCTTAATGAGGTTTGTTGGAAACATCAGTTATTTTCTAACTGTTATGAGGCAAATCTGTGAAATAACCAAATTAGTGAGATTTTTGGTCCAAAATTAATTCCAAAAAATATAAGACGTTGCAACCAGTCTGACTTTTCAGTCATTTAGCTTATTAAAGAAAGAAAATTAAAGACTCTAGAATGAAACAAAAGACCATTGAATGAAAGAAAATAGAGTCTGATTTTTTTTTTTAATTTTGTTTTTATAGTGTTTTTACAGGAGTGTTTTTACAGCTGTAACAGTGTGTGTCTTCTGTGGGACTTTTCGTACAAAGCATAGACTGATATGATAAGGGGCATCAGCTCCCCAGTAAGCTGACCTTCCACGTGACAGGGAAATAAACTGTGTAATTAGTTTAGTTTGGTTATGTTTGGCTTAGATTTATTTTGTTTTCATGTACTTGGAATGCACTTGTAGTGATTGACTGATTTTTAAACACTGTATCCACAAGATGGAAATTTTATTTATGGCAAAAAGTAAGAATTCAGCCTGGAGCTAATGTTTCACTGCAGTTTGTTTTCCTCTGGGGCTAGTACTGGAACTTACAGCCTGAAAGTTTAGATATAAGCTTCAGCAACATACAGTTTGGATAAGCAAAAAGCTGTTCAACTACCTGTTACTCAACACAATTTATTTTGTTTTCCATACCACCTCCCAGCCCATGATTTGCTGGGCTCTTTTTGACTTTGCTAGGACTAAATCACTTGCTCCTTGCAATAAGTATTTATTTATAACTTTTTTTCCACTGCCAGTCACAGAGCCAGACTCTTGGGCTCCTTGCCTTTTGGGGTACCATGCTGCCACATCAGAGAGCAGGGCACAACAGCAATGCAGATGCAGTCATGGACAGTGTGGTTGCTGGTTTAGGGATTTGGCCCAAGCCTGGCAGGGTGTGCTGGTGCACATCTTAAGGTTCTCTTTCTGACAGCCTGTGTCAGGACAATGATCTATTCAGAGATGAACAGAGGCAACGGGGAGCTCTTTCAGGTCAACAGCATGATAATGACAGTGAGATAAAGTAACTTAAATATGTAGCCAATAAGCAATTACCCTGCACTGTCTACTTACACCAAAACCCACATGTGCTACTTATTCTTTTACACAGCTACAATTTGTTAGTTGTTGAAATACTGTGAAATGTACACTGTGAAAGACAAAATGAGATCCCTGAAGACAGCAATTCATAAATGTCCTTAGAAAGTTGGCAGGACCTATGTCTCTAGCAGTCAAGTATTTGGGAGAAGATTCCAAAGGATTATCTTCAGCATTCTCATATTACATGTCATTGGGATCACAGAAATGTACTATTAAAAAGTGGAAGTCCTTAAAATTGTATTAAAAACACGTACAAAGTCTCAGTACTTCAGTACTGAGGGACTAAGTACTCTATCTTTGTTATACTCTCAGGACCTAATATTAATATTAGTATTAGTTATAACAATGAATACTAATTACTACGATGAATACTAATTATTGCTCTTGTTATTATTACATTTAAGCAGTTACTGAGTATTCTTGCAGCAGCCAGGATCTTTTCTGTGGTCCACTTAAGACTTTGTCTAAAAAGCCATTGGTCTCAAACTATGCTACTCCACTTGTCTATGAGCACAGGGATTGGACTGGACTCAGTGGCAGATGTAGTTGGAGTTGCCATCACTGAAACACGAACAGAAAAAGGCTGACACCTCTGAGAAATGGCTTCTGCCAGTGTACAGCTTAATCTGTATGTGCACAGCAGCTCCAGCACCAGCCCTATAGCTGGTCCTTTCTAGTCCAATCTCCTGCAGGTCACAGTGCAAGGTTGATGGGCATCCCCTGACACTTTATCCTCCCACGCAGGGAAGAATGAACAGAGGCTCAGCTCTGCTTGCTGCAATGCTCTGGAGACTGTGCACTGATCTAATCCAGGAAGGTGAGGAGAGGAGAAAGACAAGGTTTCTGTGCCAGCTGTTTGTCTGCCACAACTTATTTCCCCAGTGGAGCAAGAGAGAAGCAGGAGTCAAATAGAAATGTGACAATGAGTCACAGTTTGGTCGTTATTTTGCTGCTGAGAGCTGTGCAACTACATATTTCCTCTGTCTGGGAGCAGGCTGCAAGGAGACAGGCTAGCCCCAAGGCAACACACAGCTTGTCAGTGACAAAATCAAAATTAGCTTCTGCCTTTCAGCCCTTTTCTCAGGCTATTGGATAACTATGAAAAGTTTTAAGATGTAAACCATTTCAAAAGGCAAAAAGATGTGTATGCTTGAAGATTAACAGACATGAAACTACTAATGTATGAAAAATAACACACAAAAGCCAGAGGGTAAAACCCCAATTATTTCACAAGTGTGATGGTCAGAAGCTAACAGAGTTATTCAATTGGCAAAATGTTTAATGAAGGCACACTAGAAGCAAGAGGCAGATAGCTACTTCTCATGGTAATTCATGAGTTGCTGCTACATGTGCCAGTTGTGCTGACTGCAACGGGGGCCTAGATGAATAAATTGGATTAGATGATTCATTTTGATGGCTAAAGGCATAAGAGGTGTTTCTTACCCTCCTTTCTTACTGCTGTTTATGCTTGGAGCTAGGATGATTATATAGGATCTATTTGCACCTAGCACATTTTCAAAATGAAAAGATGATTTCTTTTTCTGCATTTCAATGTTGATGAGGAAGAAGTTACCCTGTGTTACCCTGTCACAGCAGGGTAAGGAAAATACAACAATTTTAGCTATGATTTTTTGAAGGAATCTCTCTGTTCTTGTTCATAACAACCAGGTAAAATCAACAGCCTATTTACACAAAGTAAAAAAAAAGTTAGGAAACCCAGGTCTGCCTGTGAAAAAGTCATTGTGGGGAACAGAAGCTCCAAATTCTTACTGAAATTCCTTAAAAATTATATTCCCCTGTGACTTGTAAAAGTGGGCCTGTACAACTGTGCTGGTTTGGCTTCAGCCTTGGTGTTTTCTCATAGCCTGTTGAGGTAAGCATCAGGCCAGATTGATTAGCTTAACTTTTAAGTTTACGAATTTGTGGACAACGCTACTCAAAGCTGATACAGCATTAATGTACCTTCAGTTGGTACAAGGCAACACTTACACACAATTCACTACTTTAGGCAGCCCCTTAGAGAGTCAGGGGCTTAGCTCTGGACAGCAGGAAGACTGAAAACCTGTGAACCAGAGGACCAAGCTAATGCATCGTGCTAGTACATGACAGGCTAAAACTGTGTGGGTGCAGTCAGCTCCTGTTGTGGGCAAACAGCTGGACTGTAGGTCTGAATATTTATCCACTTTTTTTTTTTGAAAGATCAAAGAACCTTGTGATCTTAAGTATTTGGAGAATATTTTAATGTTACTTATATAATGAGAAATGTTTTTAAAATCCAACTAGTATTTTCAAGTTATTGGGAAAATCAGTTACCACTGACGAAAAAGTGAAATCTGTGCAACTACTTACATTCTCAAAAATCCCAACCTACAGCTTCAGAGATCTAAACATTGAAAAAAAATCTAGTCTGTAAATACTTTGAGTACTTTCACCCATTGACTGCAATATAAATACTGAGTAAGAGGTAGATTCATTCTCTTTTTACTGCTCAGTTCTGGAAAGCAGAAACTGTTTTACTTTAAAATTTCATAATACAGGTCTGGCTTCAGTTCAGGACATACTGAGGAGAGAGAAACAAATGAGAGTTATTCAATTTGAAACAGCTCATTTATGTACAGAAATGAAAAACTTTTTCCTTTCTTATGATGACAGTCACTGTTTAAAAAAGACTGAACTAGTGCAAACTACTCATTTTACCAGATAAACCATATTACAGTAGTAGAGGATGAATTTCTTTAAATCTAAATGATTGAAAATACTTTTAGATCATTAATTTCAATCATGATTTAAATCAGCAAACAAGAATCCTGGATTTCCAACAGCAATTTTCAAGTTTTTTGCAAATGTCATCCATCATTCTTTTTCCCAAAAGAGACTAATACGGCAACTGAATACAGCCCTTCTCACTAAATTTGTGCCTTTTAGAGAGAAATATAACCTAAATATCTGTCTAATAAAAAATTCTATATTTTGGGAGTCATTTATTTGGATTCTTAGTTTTTTCATGCTGTTTTTGTTGCTGTTGTTTTTTAATGCTAGAGAATGGTAAATGGTGCATTTCTCTTTTGCTAGATAATGGTTTCATTTTTACTTGTGGTTTCTGTCAAGCTTCATTAGGATGGAAATTTTAATTCAATTAAAATGATACAAACCCTGCACTTAAAAATTGTTTATATGTGTATGCTTACATAGATAATAGAAATAGGTTAAATAGAAAAAGCCCATTTAAAATATAGCTCTCATGATAAGTTAAATGGTTTATTAAACAAATATAATGCTATTTCTAAATTAGATTCTTGAAGACTGCATCCTATAATAGTATATAACTGAGAGAGCTCATTTTCTTTCGTATAATGTTTATTCAAAGGTTAAGGAGAAAAAATTCCTATTTTTTTTTTAATCCTTATTAGTCCTTGATATAAATAAGATAATAATTGAGTTCAAATAGTAAAATAAATTGAAATTAGGAACAGATTCTTTGCATTTGCAAACGGGCTATACTCTCAAAAAAAGGCTGCCTTAATTTGACTGCATCTGCTTAGCCAGTAATTTCCAACAATTCAGTGATTTCTTTAACTCTTCACAACTGTATTAGCTTGAGCATAGCTTTTTTGTTTGTTTGTTTGTTTAAATAAATGTGATTTCTATAAATAGTAATGGAAGATTGTGATGTTGTGAAAGTGTGGTTCTTAGCACAGGGCTTTCTTAAATTCATGTTTAATTTTAAAGGGAATTTTTTAAAATTACATTTCTATAAAACTTTAGTTTATGATTCAAAAAGCAGCAGTAAATATGTTCCCTGCCTATATTCCCCTACTTCAGCCTCATTTTTGTGGGTCTTAAAAAGGAGAATTGTTGAGTAGTAATACTGAAATGTCTTCAAAGAGGTGTAAAAGAGGAACAGAGTTTTTTAGTGATTTAAAAGAGGTTTGGTCAAAGAGAACTTGCAGAGACAGGCAGGCTTCATATCCTTGCTGCTTTACATTGACAGATCAGACTGATCATACATCCCATGAAGCAGATAAGCAAGATAAGTAAGATATAAAGTCACTGCATATAAACACTTAAAGCTATGGACAACCAGCGGTGCTTATTATTCATATGATTCCACTATCATGTTCTCTTTTCAACTATAAACATTTGTTTAAAATATTTAATATTTTCATTGAATCCCTGTACCTTTATATAGTATGTCTTGCTTCACTGCATTGGAACCAACCATTCAGACTTTAGATTCTTGAGTGGAAGTGTGTTTAAGCTCTGTGAAAAAAAATCTAGTCTAAGTCAAATCTTGTCTAGTCTAGTCAAAAGGGACCAGCAAGATTTAGCTTCTGGTTTTTTTCCTAATATGTGCCTACAGCACAATTGATTTATGTAAGAAAGTCTATTTAGGGAATTGCAAAGAAAGTACGTGGATACCAAATCTTTGACTAATGGTAGAGATAATGACACCAATAGGTAAAATGCAAAAATACCAGAGGACACTGCTGACAGATCTTCTTCTGTCCCATGTTCTGTCCTTTTCTTCATAGCCTCTGATACTTTTTATGTCCCCCTCCTCTAAATGCAAAACATAATGAGACAAACATCATAAAGCCCTGTAAAGCAGCTACGTTATTCTTTAGACTCATTATTTTTTGAGTAAAAGAGATCAGCTAACAAAACAGGTCATGCAATGTAGAGGAGGCTAAATAGAAAAAAACCATAGGAGGTACCTATTTTCTTTTTTCTTATCCCAGATAATCCATATGCTAAAACTTACCTATGTTATACTTTCACTCAAATCAGTTCAGTTGCTCAAAATCATAGTCAGTGCTGAGCTTTATCCTTACAAATCAGAATGAAAAAGCTGTGGCTTTAAGTCTTGAATATGCCTCACTTGAGTCCAGGGGCAGATTTGACCTTCTTTTAGAATAAGTCTGAGAGCACATTATGATCTTGTATCTGGTCTAGAAGTTCTGCTTGGTGCCATGCAAAGGCATTTACCATAAGAAAGGAAACTATTAAATGCCAGGCACAGAAAAACTTTCTCACTGGAGAAGTCTCCTCTTTCTATCAACAAAGATAGTTTTAAAAAATCCTTTACAAATATGTAATGAGTAAAGACCTGCTACTCCCTCTACATCCTTATGTTCTCACAACTTCAAAAGTATCTCTGTACCTTCAAAAGTATATCTGTACCTTTGCCTGGAGTCAAATTGTCAAAGGCACAATGAATCTAAGCCTTTGTAGCCTCCTTTGGTATGTAAATTAACTCAATTTTTCCTATATTCCATTATGTAGATTTAAGTTGTGGCTCTCTCTGCATGTCAGGAAGGCTAAATCTTGTTTCAGTCTTTGCTGAGAGGCTATTCACAATTGACACAATTACCATAAATATAGTTTTCTGATAACTATTTTACTGTTTTTAGAGGCATAATTTAATGCATCTTTTCAAATGTTAAGGTCCTTATTTTGCATTGACCTTTTCCTCCTACAGCAGGTAGGACCTTAATTTGACTTCAGGTCTATCCATGCAACTCTTACTGAAGTCAGCTGTATTAATACATGAACACATCTGGTGTGGGATACACCTTAACACCCCAAAGAGGTGATAACCCATGTATATGAAACTGTCCAGGTTATATACATTGAATAGTTTATAATCCCAATATTTCAACTGTAACTGCAACATAAATTTGGTATCATTTCAATGGCTTTTTCTGAGGAAAATTTTAAAACTCTCTTTTTCCTAGAAGTTTTTTGCATCACCGTTCATGATAGGAGTAGAAAATGTGGTCATTTTACAAGGAAGCATCCAAAGTTAGACTTACCCTTTTGCATATTTACTGTTGATTTGGTTTGTTGGGGTTTTTTTGGTTGCTTGGGGTTTTTTTTTTTACTAGAAGTGTTAGTATAACACTATTATAGCAAAAAATCTGTGGTAGAGGTTGAATGTGAACCCTGCCTGTCTGGGACAGCTGCATGACTAGATGGCTGACTGCATCCTATGAGCTGGAGCAGAACCACTACTACTTTACTCTACATTTATCTCACACTTTATAAAGTCGATGAAGATGTTATTTTTCAGTAGAAAGGGAATTCTGAGAACACAAGTTTTTGCTGATTCAAAAATGGATGGATGCAGAAACCTTTTCTTTTCATTTTTAATAAAAAAATATGCTTGACAAATTTTTAACTTTAGTAAGAGGTACGACAACTTAAAACTAAATACAAGCTTTTTTTTTTTTTTTTTTTTTAAAAAAAGCCCCATTATCAGATGCTCAAGCAGAATTAATCCATGTCAGATATATTCATTCTAAAATGTATCTCTTGTTCTAACACTGTGATTTTGCATTCATTGATTACATAGAAGCCACGTGAAATCGTGAAATGCTCTGGAGAATGTAACACTCTGCTGTTAGCAAACCAGATGAAGTGATGGGTTTCCAGATGAGTAGAAGTGAAAACTCTCACAACTTACTCCCTCCCTTTCTTCCCTTTCCAGACATAAGTACAGTGTGTCCCTCTGCTCAGAGACACAGCTCCATGCCTATTCCTTTCATTTATCATGAGGGAGATATCCATAGATTTTGTAATACAACTTGACTGTACTTTGCCTGCAAGTTCCTATTGAACGAGAAGTGTCCAGGGATGTGTTGTTTTCTTTATACAGAGCTCATGTAAAAACAATCACAAGGGAAATTTTGCTTGGTCTCTGTTACTCTGGAAAGAAGGGAACTTTAGAAATTATGTGGAAAACAGCTACAGATATATGAAAATGCAATTTCGGGAAATCTTGGCAAGTTTAGCTACAAATATTGATGAGGCTTCAGCATACATTTAAAATTAAAATTAAATGTGAATGAAAAGTGTGCATGTGCAGATATTAGTGCATTGGGAAAGGGAATCAGCAATTTTGCCAGAGTTAATGAATTAAGATGATTTTAACTATACAGAGAAAACAGTGATGTGAACTAGGATTTTGTCTTAAAAACTAATTAGTAGAAAATTCCTTCTAAGCATATATTTGCCATTGTTTAATTCATCAATCAGGATAGGCAAATGCATTTCATACTGTGAATACTAAGGGCAGTTTCACAAAAGGGAAAGTTAGTTGTAAAACTAACTTTTACAATGCTGTTGCTATCCACTCTTCAGTATGTCATTCTAAGTATCGATCAGAAATAATGCCACATCTGTGGAGGCTGTCAGGACTATAAAGTGGCACTGGATCTAATTTTTTTCCCCTGTGGTAATGCTTAGGTCAGGGCTACATTGATCTAATGACTTTACTTCATGCAACTGGTAACAGTCTTTACACTGGAATCCTAAAATAATTTAAAGATTCTTTGATTTCCTTAATATTTTATAGAATAAAATCTTTTTTGTAATTATTTTAAGCTTCAATGTGCTACTAAAGTGAATATTAAACCACACAACTGTCCAAAAGCACCTTCTCTTGCATAGAGAAAAGGAGGTTCTGGGGACACCTTATCTCTCTCTTCCTGAAAAGAGGTTGTAGTGAGATGGGGTTCAGTCTCTTCTCCCAGGCAACAAGTGACAGGACAAGAGGAGATAGCCTCTAGCTGTACCAGAGGAGGTACAAGCTGGACTTCAGGAGAATTTCTTCATGGAAATGATTGTAATACATTGGACTGGACTGCCCAGGGAGGTGGTGGGGTATATCCCTGGAGGTGTTCAAGAAGCAGCGGGACATGGCAACCGGTGCCATGGCCTAGTTGGCAAGGTGGTGACCAGTCAAAGTTTGAACTCAATGATCTCAGAGATCTTAACCCTAATAATTCTGTGATTCTGTGATTCTGTGATTAAGTTCTGGAGAATATTTTTTGTGCTTACTTGAGCTGTTCTGATGTTTAAATCATGCTTTACATTTTCCGCTCGATTACTGGGTTTTTTACGTGAGTAACACAAAGAAGAAAAAAGTAATTCCTGCACTCTTCATTCTCCTGGAGATGGCCCCATCTGGTAGGCTTCAGGACCTATGAGATTCCTCACTACTCCCTGTCAGAGCCATTTGCAGTGGGATGCCTGTCCTTCCAGTGCTGGATGGCTGAGGTGCTGCCTTGTCCCCAGGTGCAAGGAAGTGGGCAGCTGAGCTCGTGCTCCCCACAGGCATACACATCTCCAACCCACCTTCATGCTTCACTTTCCCCAACTTTTGTACTCCCATTAATCATCCTGTCTATTAAATCTTAGTCCTCCTACCTCAAATCAGTTCTACTTCAAGCAGAACAGGCAGCACTGTACTTAGTTATTGTAGTTAGGGTGGTTTTGAGTTTATTCTCAAATATCAGAAATGTTCATATTCTGAAATAGTTTTTCAACATAGCAGAAATTTGTCTTATTACAAACTTTTTATAAAACCCTATAACCCTCTCCATTGTTCTCTCTATGATACTGAGATACTTGGAGCTGTGAATGCAGAATATTTATTTGCAAATATCATGATGTTGTAATTATTGATTCCTTGTATCTGCAGACTCTGCCACTTTCCCCTCTGTTTTTTCATCAAGCTGTTTACATATTCTTGGCATTTCTCAAATGTGAATACGATTTTAACTTCCAGATGCTCCATCTTCCCCTGAAAATGCCCAGGTAGGCAGACATGAATTACATCTTCTTTTGAAAACAGATGTACATTGGTTGCATTGGAGCAATTCCAGTGTCGGTCTTGTCCCACTGGAGGAAGCAGCTGTTCTTCAGGTGAAACTATTTAACTAAGAACAAAAAAGCACCCTATAATGTGTCTGTTTTCTAGCCCAGAAATCTAATTTTTAGCCAATTCCGTATCTCCCTGGTTTTTTATGTTTATGCAAATGAGCAGGAAGGGAGACCTTTCCTCTTGTCCTGTACAATGTCTGCAAAAAAATTCTGCAGAAGTCTGAATTCTGGGTATTGTGGGCACACAGGACATAAAAATAGTTATGATTAATATTAGGTCCCTGTGAAAAAGATTAGAAAGAAATAGTGAAATAAAAGCTTGTAAGTCCTTAAAAAATTCTCTGGATTTTCTTCCCGCCCTGACTACTCATTTTCTCAGTTGCCTGGTGAACAGCTTGTAGTTTGCTATGTAATATGGAAATCAATCTCCAATCTGCATAAAAACCTAACCAACCAACCAACCAACCAACTAACCAACCCAAAAAACACCAATAGGTTTATTCTTTTGCACAAGAGTATCAAAACAAAGAAAATATATAAAGTATGCTAAAAAATTGAGTTTACAAAAGCCTGTGAAGTCCTGGTTGTACATGATCTTCTCTCTTCTCTTCTCTTCTCNCCTTGGACTTTCTTTTTTTTTTTTCCTTAGGAAATATTGATATGGTAGCAAAAATTATATATAAGTGTATCAGAACTGAGAAACAGATACATGGAGATTTTTTTCTTCTCTTCTCCTCTCCTCTTCTCTTTTCTTCTCTTCTCTTCTCTTCTCTTCTCTTCTCTTCTCTTCTCTTCTCTTCTCTTCTCTTCTCTTCTCTTCTCCTTTTCTCTTCTCTTCTCCTTTTCTCTTCTCTTCTCTTCTCCTTTTCTCTTCTCATGCAAGAAGCCCCTTCTCATTACCAAAGCCCCTTCTCTTTTAGAGTATACTTATGTAAATATAAATTAAGCATGAGCTATATTAACACACTTTAAATCAGAATATGCTGTGTGTTCTGCAGACAGAGAAATAAAGGTGTTAAAATCTTCATGCTCTCCACTGAAGAACTGCACCCGGTCTTAAAGTTTAGGTTGTAGAAGCATATTGTAAAATTCAGAAACTTCAGGTTTTTTTGAAAGTACATTTTAATATAACAGCTGTCTCAGTAGTTTCCTCCCTAAAACAATTTTCTTTTTTTCTGTTGTCTCTAAGGAATATACAAGTGAGACCTACCTTCCCATAGAATGAACTGGTTCAAGTCAGTGGGAATGAAAACTCAGCTGATATATTCAGCTTTCACAGAATTCATTCTCTATACTCCAATTCTTAAAGATAACATTCAAAGCTTTTTCCTGTCTTAGTCCTTTTTATTCCACTTTTGGTGTTTACTGTAAACTCTTTTACATTTGCCAACTGATTGAATATTTCCACTCAATGCCTTTGAAATAGCCTTTGTTGCTATTACTAATAATAAAATCCTTGTTGTCTTTAAGGTTTTTGTAGAGAATAATTTCACTTTGCCTAATTATATAAGTCTTCAAAAAGTAGATGTACTTACATAGGCCTTTAATGAATGTTGTCTGCATGAAATTTGCTAAAACTCTGAATTTTGTTTTGGAAAAGATTCACCTGTTTTCAGCCACAGTCAGGACTATCTACATTGGCTTTCAATCTTTCCACTTCTTTCATGCCTTTCATTATTTTAATTGAAAGAATCAAGGTTTCCTGCCACATTAAATATAGAAATATTACCTTTTATTCTCACAGTGATTGAATCACTTTGACTAGAACTAGAACTGTAGTGGTGTCTCATCAGCTGAAAAAGAAGAGTACATATTCTATGTGAAAAAGCACATTTTTTGGGTCTTTTATTAACATTTACTACCTTTCTGATTTACTTCTGGTTGAAGAAACAGAACTTTTGTTTTAGCTTTACAACTTACTTAAATGCTAGGGCAATGAAGAGGGAAGATAAAGAAATAGTAAATTATTTTATTCTTCAGTGATTTTATAACCAAAATTTAATTTACTTTTTTTTTGGACATAGATATTAATAATGTGAACTTCCAAACATACAGACTATTAATTTTCTGTGGATCTCTTGTAAAAATATCATTTTAATGGCTTGTATGCTTCTGAAGGTATCATCAGAATTTATTCTGTATAAAAGTTATCTGCCAAAAAATCCAGTATATGAATCTGCAAATGCTTCAGCACTCTAATTCTTTTTAATCTATACTTCTTTCTGAAAATTAGTAGGTCCTGACTAAAGGCAATGTGAATTGAAGTATCAGTTTGGACAGAAATACAGAAATGATACAAATCACGCCAATATTTCTCCATGACAAATAGATCTTACACTTTTTCAAACACGCAGACTTGCTATCATTTTCAATACCTGATCATGGGAATGGTGACTTTAACAAGCCCTTGATGTCTAATGGTCTTCTATGTCCATTTGTGTAGTGGTTACTACACAGCAGTGTAGGGAATAGCACCCTCTGAAGAGTAAATACCAAAGAGACTTCTCATGTTGTAGTGCTCCAGGTCTAAACATTTGGAAATGGAATGAAGACCACCTAACCTAAGCCTGCCTATTTGGGGTCAGGGAAAAAGTTGCAGTTCTCTCTTATAACACATATCTCATGGATGTCCTGTAAAAACTAACACTGCTCCTGCCCTGATCAGCAAGATTAATAAAAACAAACTGTTGATCTGGACTGCTGTTCAGGCTCAGCTGTATGTGAGACTGATGTCTCATTGTCATAGTTTCCAATTATGTAAGAACCATAAAAACACTTTAGCTTTTCTCCACTTACCTGTCAGAAGTATCCTGCCTGTTCAGTATGTAAGTAAAGTTCTTTAAGATCATCCTATACAGTTTATTTTACACTTCTTACATGACACTTGGCCTAAGGTCTAAACAAAGCACTATCTTAAACAAAAAAACCAAAACCAACCAACCAAACCAACCAACCAAACTAACAAAAAAAAACCCCCAAACCTACCACAAAAAAGCCCACAAACCAAACCAGGAAAAATAATTAGTACAACGTCTTAAGGCCTTCCTTTATTGCATATTGTGAATGCTACTCATTATTACTCATTCAATTATATTAGAAACATCTTTTGTGTCTGCTTGTCTTCCACTGTAAGAGTTTAATAGCATTGTGAACGTATTGTAGCTCTGGGGGCATGGATTGTGTTAGTGAGAGGAAGATTATCAGTTACATGACCATAAGAATACAGTAAATGTAAGCTGTAAGGCTGAAATATTGACTGCAAAGTGTTAATTTTCAATAGATGTGAAAGTATGCATTTTTTATTTATTAGCACTTACATTATTACAGCTGAAGCTGCACTCTATTGATATAATAGAAAAGGAAATTAATAAAGAAAGGTTAGATGATGAATAGAACTTTGACTAGAATATAGCAGCCAGCAAAATCTTGCAAACATGTAGGCAGAATGACTAAGTCACTCTCAAAAAGCTTTATTAAAAATTTAGAAATGACCATCAACTGCTGCAGAGGACATCTCTATGTCTTTTCATTATATTGGCAAAGTTATGAGTTGAAATTGTTGTACAAATACTAAAGAAATATCAGACAATTGCTTGAAAGTTTCCTGAAATTAGAAGGTAGCAGTAGCTTAGATATTTTTAAAATCCAAGAAGGAAATATTCAAGGAACTTTATACATATGCTGAATGTGTAGAAAAAGCTTTAAAAAAGCCTCATGAAGACAATTACACCCATGGGAAGCCTGTGTTATGTTTAGTATAGAGGAGCAGAAAGCCAGAAATTAGGAGATTCCCATTGCCTCTTTTTTTCAGAATGAAAATAATATGGCCTTGCAAGGAGTGTGAACTGGAGGGAAGATAAATATTAGAAGACTAGGGGCAACTAAATCCAGATTTGAAGATCTATAAAAATACACAAAATACAATTCCACAATTTGAATATGACTTGAGACTATGTGAACATTTACTAAATAGGAGAAAATTAAATTTATATCATTAGAAAACTTGTGAACACAGGACAGATTGTTTGGGAAACAATACCAGCTATCATCTCTATTTCATCTGTATGAAACAAAAGGTATTTTCTGTCAGATGGAAATCATTGGGACAAACATGCATAAATATCCTTTATTATTTATGCATGTTTGTCCTAATTAAGACAAACATGCATAAATATCCTTTATTATTTATGCATGTTTGTCCTAATTAAGACAAACATGCATAAATATCCTTTTCATGATTGAACTTCAGGCATAAGTATGCAACTTTGTTCTTGTCTTCTATCCCACCAACAGTCAGAGAGCAAAGCACAAAATAATGAAGGTCAAGGCAAGATGCCAGGAACATTATAGAGATCCTGCAAGTGTCTGATGTTCACGCAAGGCGCTCAAGCTGGGTGGAAACTTTGCAGCACCTGCTGTTACTGTGGGCTAGGGATACTGGAGCTATATGGATCTGCTCTACAGAGAATGTGGGGAGGTGTTACAGCTTGTGAAGCATGGCTAAATATCTTTGTGATGACTTTGTGCATGTTTACAGCAGATGCTAAAGATTAGTTGATTTAGAATCCATGGGAGGTAATAAGGAAACTATCATTCCAACCAGGTCAAAATTTTTCCTTGATGTAGTTCACTTTCAGTTCCAATTAGCAATAATAACATTGAGGGGCCTCCTCAAGATGGCTTTTATTTAACTTGAAATAAAATCTTTTGGACTGTACTGAGGCAAAGCTTTAACATTATGAAAGATTTCAGGACTGATCATGTCATTAAAACAAGTGGAAAGGTTTTCTTCTCTTCTAAGATGTATCACTGGGTTCTGAGGACTGCTCTCCTGAAGTCTTCTTACGTGGCAATTAGTCTTCCACTGCCAAATTAGGCTGAACCCTATGTCTAACATTATAAAGCAGACACAGGATTGCGAGAGCTATGAACTTCAGAAAAATTCACATTCCAAAAATATAAGGAAATGGATTCCCTATCCATACATCGGGCAAAGAGTTGTCCAGAAAGAGGAACTCAGCCATTTCAAGACTTTTTTTTTCATTTTTATGCCAATGTTGACCAGAAAAGTGTAATGAGAGTCAATTAAAATTATTGATAAATTTGCAACATTCTATGCTCTTGAAGAATCTAGAGCACAAGCCTTATGAGGAACATCTGAAAGAACTGGGGGTTATTTAGCCTGGAGAAAAGGAGGCTCAGGGGAGACCTTATTGCTCTTTACAACCACCTGAAAGGAGGCTGTAGCCAGAGGGGGTTTGGTCTCTTCTCCCAAGTAACAAGTAATGGGATGAGAGGAAATGGCCTTAAGCTTTGCCAGAGATTTAGGTTGGATATTAGGAAAAAATTTCTTCATGGAAAGAGAGGTTGAGTACTGCAACAGGTTGCCCAGAGAAATGGTGGAGTCATCATTCCTGGAGGTCTTTAAAAGATGTGGCATTGGGAAACACAGTCTAGTGATGGCCCTGGCAGTCCTCAGACTTAATGGCTGGGCTCTGGATAATCTTAAAGGTCTTTTCCAACCTAAAAGATTCTCTGATTTTATGTTCTGCACAAGAATGTGTAGTTTGAATTTCTTTTCTAGAATTTGGAACCTTATACTAAGATAATTTTATAAATATGTCTCTCAGACGTATTTAGACAATATTAGTAGACAATAATTTTTATTTCACATAAGCTTATAATTAACGTATTCTTCCTGGTTTGGGTTATGTCTTTAGAAGCTTAATGTAAGTAGGGTAAAGAAATACTTTAGACACAGTCTATATGGATAGATTTTTTAAATAATTCATCTTCTGCTTTAGGAATCTTTTAATTGAGTGATTATTTTTATATTATCTGTCACTGAATAAGGACTGTTAATAAAGTTTAAAGGACTGTTAGCCTACAAGTAAAAATTTCATGTGAATAATTTTCAAAATTAAGATGGCACTACTCTGAGACACTTAAGAACTAAACCATGGATCTAAAATTTTTCCTCTCCTGAGGCCTAAATCCCATACTAAAAACATCCTCCTTGATTATATCTTTTATATGGATAAATTTTTACATTTTCAAAGACGTAGAGAAAAAGCTAATTTTTAAAATTTTATAATTCAGTAAATTTATACTGAAAAAATTGATATATTCACTACATTAGGAATTTGTTCTGTAGTACCATTCACAAGTTTTTGCATAGTGAAAAAATCTGATTTTTTTCATTTCTTTAAATGAAGATTAATAATACTGAGTGTTATGGCATATATACTTGAAAAAAATAATTTAGGATTTGTATCTACTCTGTCAGATGGAAAAATGAGTTAGCATCTTTTGTAGGAAACAGGAAAACCTTGAGCTGTAATAATCAGTTGATAACTCTGCCAATTCATTCTTTGTAAATCACAAGAGTTTTATAAAACCACTATCATACACCAGAAAAGACTAAACAAAGAGAATATCCTGCCCTATAATATACACCAAAAAATAGTACTTTAATAAACTTGCATTTCTTGATATGTTCCATGCATATTCCCATGGCTATCACACAACTTAGATGGCATTTAAAGTTAGAGTTGACATAGAAATTGGAACTTCACTCATACTTTGGAAATAAAACAAATAGTCTTTTTAGGTGCACATATCAAAGTGTTCCTTTTCAAGCACTCATTTTTGCAAGAAAACTTTATATCAGACACCCAAAAGTTGAATTTGCATTCCATAGTTTCTTTTGACAAGTAGGAGTGGAGATGTGTGGAACAGTACATACTTGTGCATATATTTTAATCTAGACTTTCCTGTAATTTTAAATTTCATTTATTTTAAATGCCACATGAATATCTCACTTCCTAATGGGGAATATTTCTAGGAATTATTATAAATATTGGTTCAATTTCTGGAGCCAGATAATGTAGCCAGGTAATCACTTCTTGCATTTATCACTGGGATAAGTTAGAGACACAAATTTCATATTTATGTGGTCTTTTGAGGTCTTTGTTATAACATCTTATCAACTCTGCAGAGATCTGAAGAGGTGTGACAGGAAGGTTCAAATGGTGAATCTCTATCCCCTTATAATAAATGGGTTTGGGACCTGATATCCAGATCACAGACACATGACTCCCTAAACCAACCTTTAGGCTATTCACTATATTTCTAAGGATCTCTCTTGCTTTTTGTCTTTTTTGGAACGTAACAGTGTGAAAATTATATGTTATATGTAACAGTGCAACATTATATGTTCTCTGGACTTAGGTATGGGTACAAGGCAGATTCATTAATAGACTCATTTGTTGTTAATTTACTTGTGGCTAAAATTCAGATGTTGCTAACAATTTCTAAAACCTAATCATGACCTTGTTCTGCAGAGAGGTGTTGATTGATTTGGGCTGGCAGGCGGAAGGATGCAGAAAATGGATACAGTAACTGAAGGATTTCTTGGTTTTTTCTCAGATAGCCTTCAAAGAATCCTAAATTTTCTTGGTTTTTTTCAGTGTGTACATGAGGTTCCACAGCATCTGCATAGGGAGAAAAAGAGAAAAGAAAAGGTACCTAGGGCTCTACACCTGTACATGAATATTATTTTGTGATTTTTCTCATTAAACTTACATTGAAAAGTTTTTCACACATTCCAAAACTTGGTCAGAGTATAATCCTGAGTAAAATGGATTAAAATATGGCTTAATTATGGTTACTGGTTCAGGAATGGGTCTCAACACTCTCAAAAAATATCCCATTTTTTCCAGATTACTTAATATTGATATGAAATAAAGTTTTCTTCCAAGATGTGATCATCTGGCATAGGATTCTATTAAATAAATCTTTGGAAATTAATGTAAGGATTTCTCAGCTCTTGAGGATTTCAGAATACTTGTTAGATGACAGGTGTGTTGTGAATATGAACCCTCAACAAAGATCAACTGTTCTCACTGTGACAGCATATCCTACATGTCTCAGCTGCCCTTAGAGATCAGGCCTTTTTCCAAATAAAGATTAGAGATGAACAATATTATTAATTTAGTCTATCAAGGTTAAACTTCAAATTACAATTTTAGGAATTGTTATTGCAAAAAGAAAATGATGAAACACACCATTAATTTTTACCTAAACACTGAATTCTATTCATCTGTGTCAGTTTAAGATCCCTCATGTGCCCTAAAAATGAAAGAATATTTTCCAAAGGACTTTTTCAGACCAAAAACAGAAGAAAATAAAAAAATAAACCAACCCAAACCAACCCAAAGCCTTCAGATGAACCACTTCTATGATTGCCACTGCTTCCTAGAATTCTTTTCTTACGGGAATACACTGAATACAAAGAGCATATCAGAAATAATTTGGGGTTTATATTTTGATAGAAAAATAACTTTAAAATCAAGTTTCAGAAAACCTAATTTCCCTAGTATTTTAGGTGCCTATGTAGTGGGCTTGCCTTTAGCTATTCCATAACTATACAGATTGTGTACTTCTGCATTTATTCGAAAACAACTCCCTGACAGAAAATAGACCTTGGTTCATCTGTTTACTATAGGCAACTACTGTTTCGGGAAATTGGTTATACTATTTTGTAAGCAACATAGGTTTTCTTCAGCAGTACACTTTCAGTTTTCTCTCTCACTGACAGGATGACCTATAATGCAGTTGCAAATTGCCATTTACAGGTGAGATCTAACAGTGACATAGATGGCTAACTTGCCACAAGCACTTATTTTAGTTTTCCCTTTCTGTCAGATGAGAATTTTTTTCTCCAATTTTCAACAAAGTTTTCTCCCTCTCTCTCTCTCTCTCTCTCTCTCTCTCTGTCTCTCTCTGTATATGCATGTACTGCATAACTTACTATTGCAAGTTCTGTTGTTTGCCAAAAATACCTTTATCTTCTGTCTCTGGTAAATGACCTGCAACCAAGTTTCTTCAATAAGACTTATGAGTATATACATTCAAACTATGCACGTGGTGAACTCCATATTTGAGTGCTGTAGTGACTGGGTAGCTCCATATGGAAGACTTGTCAGACTTGCACCATAACTTGCAGAGAGCATAGTAAATTATTGTGAGAACTTCTTTTGTTTTCAGAATCTGCAAATGCCAGTACATGAAGACATATAAAATCCATCCAAACTTTACGATCATGTTAGCTTGGAATAAAAGAAATCAAGCAAATAATCATATTAACTATTCCTCAATACACTTATTTGAGAGAAAACAGTAGTTCCACCAGA
Organism: Urocynchramus pylzowi; assembly: GCA_013397555.1. NCBI lineage: Eukaryota > Metazoa > Chordata > Aves > Passeriformes > Fringillidae > Urocynchramus > Urocynchramus pylzowi. Next base: position 329,785 of record VZRH01005662.1, on the reverse strand, counting down.
GGAAGCACAGACCTGGAATTGTCTCTATAGAGTTTCTTTATACTGGTAAACTTGTCCAGAGTGAAGATAGGTGTGTGGAACCTACTATTTATTCTAGTAAGTTTCCTTATTTATTAGGACTGCCATCATTTTACAGATGAGAAGAGATTAATTTTTTCTCAACAATAAAAAATAAGTCAATTTTTTTTTCTAATCCCTTCTGAATATTTCAAGGATGTGTAGAGTTGAGTTTCCAAAATCTAATAACAAGGAGACTGCACACAGTGCTGTTGCTTCAGAAGGACTACTGCTATTTAGAGATAAATGGCAATCGTTTTTCTCCAACTTTCATTTTGACATTTTAAAAGATAAGATATACCTCTCAGTTTATATAAACTCAGAAGTGTGTCTAAATATCCCTTTGGCATCTCTTTCTGAAATGTCAGATTGCTAAGATGAACAGGAAGGTAAAACTTTTTACTGTTTCAGAGCACCAATTTATTTCCAAATAAAGGAAAGTATTACCACCGATTAATAAAAAAAATCAGATGTGGAATCAAACAAATAATGGATTTTTCAGGCTGCTGCTAGTTTAGGATTGAGTATTCAGAATTCAGTTGCATTCTTATCTCATCTGCATACAGAGAAGCTAGAAATGAAACATTTGATTTTTTAAAGAATCACACTTCTAAGACAATGTAAAAAAATATATCAAACTGAAGACAAACTTAAAAGAGAAAAATGTAAATTTCCAACTTTCAGATCATGAAAAGGTGAAATCTGGTGTCTTTTGGAAAGGAAGCAGCTCAGTGTCCCTTTTCCATACCTTAGTATCTAGTTTAAACTGCAGTAAATTACATTTATCTTGTTATTATCAACTGCACATCCTTCAGTTTTGATTTTATAAAATAATTTATACTATTTTTTTTATTATTCATTCCTGTGGTCTGCTAAGGTCTCAAGAAATTATTGCAAAAAGTGATATAGTTATAATTAAAATCTGTAAAATTTCCCAATAAAATGCCATATTTTAAACCTAGTCCTCAGGTCTTCCCTTACTATTATTTCTAAAGTAATTTCAGGCATGAATTATTGCAGATAGGTTCACAATACAATCAGTCATATAAGACTAACAACACAGAAGATATTTTAATAATTGCTAATGCCTTCTTTGTCTGAGGTACTTGAATAATCAGATTATTGTAAAAGCTTGCTGAAATGCATATGCACACAGCAAACAATCCCACAGAGCAGAAGGTTAAAGCTCATATCAACCTAATGTTCTTTAGAAGCAATTTTGGAGTGAAGACATTTTTACACTTCTTGCTAAGTTATGAGACAAGATTTCTTCTGCTTAATTTGAAGTGTCAACCAATGCTCTACTAGAGTATGAAGTTCAAAGATGTAAGAAAAGATGAAAATTCACTCCAAATCTCTGAAGTTCAATTTTTAGTGTGATTTAGGGTTCATTTTGTATGAACTTTCAATGGGATGTGGACACCTAAATCCTTCAGATATCTGCTGACCTAACCAGGCCCTCTGAAGACAAAGGTTAGAAGTATATCAGCTGAGAGGGAGTTAACTTATTTTACTGCTGATTGTATTTTAAAGCACAGTGTAATTTAAGTCTGGCTGAAACTGGTTTTCACTTCCCCTCCTTGAAGTTCTCAGATTGGTTCAAGACATCTGCACAACTAGGTAGCTCTTCATATATAATTTATCTAATTCTACTTTTCATACCTTGGCCTATTCCAGAACAAACAGTAGCTAGTATTAAAATTTCTTCAGCAGGACCCAGTGATGCATTCCTGAAAAATCAAATTTCTTTCCTGTGGGGGAAAACTGATTGGAGCAAAGAGACCTTTTGCAGTTATGTATACTTTTTCCTTTGCAAAATCTTCCAGTGATCTTTTTCATCAGTTACACTGGTTGCTAGAACAAATTGATTTTCCCAGCTGTGCTTCCCAGAATTTCCTCCCTACTACCCCATTCTGTTCTCTGAGTTTTTCTAGACAAACCATCCTCTATTGATACTGCTCGAATTTCTCTCCTTGATCAGTAGGGAGGTGATGTCCAGATAACCTTCAGGGAATTCTGACTCCTTTTGTACAACAAAGGTCCAAATTTATCATTTGAATCTGCATGGCACATATGTCAGCTTTGTACATGAGGTACAACCAATCTTTCATATACACAAAAGTTTTTTTAAGGCAATCTTTGCAGCTGTCCTCAGGGGAAAAAAAAAATATTAGATACATGTGTTCAAATAATTTTAGCAGATGAAAAATGAAGATTTGAAAGTATCTTGTCACACAAAAAATGTGGCAGATACAGCATGTAATGAACCAACTGGCCACAACCCCCATTCCCTTTCCCCCTGCACCTCTGCACAGAGGATGCAGAAAAAATTCGAAATGAAATTAAGAGAGTGGTTGAAAGATTTAGATTATATTTCTAATTATCAATTCTGATTGATTCAACTAATTTCCCTAAGTCCAGTCTGTTTTGCCCATGGTGATAACTGGTGCCTGATTTCTTCCTGTTCCTATCTCAACCCATGAGCTTTTTCTTACAATTTTTATCCTCTGTCCAGGGAAGGAGAGGAGTATTATGGCTTTGGTGAGCACCTGGCATCCAGCCAGGGTCAACCCACCACAGTATCCTAAGCAACTGCAATTATTACAATCCCAAAATATATGTCACATGTTAGTATACAGCATTAAGTTTCTAGTTTTCACCCCATAGTAGTGCTGTTAGCATTATTTACTGATACTGTATGAAGTATACAGTTTCTTTGGACTTGATAATGAAATGGCTTGATAGAATGTATCATTTCTTTTAAAAGCTGCTTATTGAAATCGATGAAATGAAAAGATTAGTGTACATAATTTCTTGAACAATGAATAGAAAGATTAATAGTATCTACTTCCTGAAATTATCAGATGTTCTGTATTGATCAAAAATAAAACCAATACAGATATAATAACAGAAAAGGAAATTAAAAACGTACACAGCACCAACCACCATAATAATTATAAGTGCCTTTTCTGAATCCAATCATTCAGCTAATTTTCATACACCATCTTTTCTATACTCCATAACTTCTATTATATTTCTTTTGTCATGTAGAATTGGTTGCTGCATAATCTTCAGCCCTGCTTTCCACATTTCATAAAGATTATTACATTTTTATAACTATCAGTCACCTATAAATCTGCATATGTTTGCTCATACACAGTTCCAGGCACAGCTTTCTAAGCCTCTAGCCTGCAGCAAGACTACCTTAAAGTCTGAGAAATTGTAAATATACACAGGTGTTGAGAGGTTTTTTCTCTTTGCACTTTAATTATATAATTTGAATATCTCACAGATATTCAGATATTATTCAGATATAATAATAATTATTATTATTATCTGAATATTCAGATATTCAGATATTATTAATATAATTTTGAAAAACTCTCACAGGTGTTGAGAGTTTTCTCTTTGCACTTTTTTTTTTCTCTTTGTTGTTGAGTTTTCTCTTTGCACTTTAATTATATAAACAGTAAAGCAACCCTTTGGTACATTGTCTAATAAACTTAAAAGTGTGTAAATTCTGGTATCAGTTGTGAAACTCCAGTTATTTATTTTTCCATTTAGGTATTCTAGTGGCCTTCGTTCATTCATATATACAAAGATATAATTTGATACAAAAGAGAAAAATTGCTGAATGTCAGTAATTTCAAGAGAAGGTTTCTGCTGCATCTCTAAATAAACTAGCTTTTCTTAAACTAGTTTTTCTTTTATTTTCTTAAATAAACTAGCTTTTTAAGAAAAGCTCTTGTTGTTTTGTTTTTTTTTTTCACCTTTCTGCTCAAAAGCTTCTAGAAGCTTGTCCATACTCAGAAGACCTACACTAGCAGTTCATCACCCATTTTTGGGCTGCACTGTGGGTCCCTGTTTTATTCACAATCTGTTGCAGACAACAGTGAGAGAGAGGAGCTTTCAAAGATAAGCTCAATTTGCCTATTTAAGTTGTCTTTCCCTGTTTCTATCTCTTTCTCTGTGTTAGAAAAAGTATATTTTGTTAGAAAAAGTATATTTGCATGTATATTTCCATGTGTATCCAATAGAAATCATGATCCGCGTTAGTGGATCTAGCTGAGTTTCTAACCTATTTAAATTTTCCAGGGCTACAGATCTTCCACAGAAAATGGTTTTAAATCCACTTTAATTGCATCCTTTAGCAGTATTTGGAGGAGATCAAAAGGTTTTGACCAGATGCAGTCTCTTGCTCTTTCACCTCTGAAACATTCTACACTCTGTTTTTATTGTCCAGTATCCGCATTTTTGGCCCCCGGTGCTGGCCAGATAAGATGATAGAGGCTCTCTGTTCAGTGCATACAGTAGGTCTTGAGGGTCCCTCATCTCTCTGCTCAGCATTTGGTTTTCACCTAAATATATAAACAAGACAAAAAGCATGAAAAAAAGTCATTAGGTTGCTTTAGGAAAAAATATTATTCCTAATATTTTATTGTGAGGTACTAATTATTGACCTTGGAAATAATTGTCTTTTCCTTTGCGTACATATAAACCAAGAAAGAAGAAACCCTAGCAGAGATATTGAAACAGGAGGATGTCACAGTCAGCCATAAGTATCCCCTGAACAACAGGTGTAGGTGCAATCCCTTCTTGTGGCAGAAATCATTTTCCTCATGTGAGGAAAGACTGATTATTGTGATTCCTGCAGGTCTGAGGACTCACTAAGGATGATGTGCTGAGCTTGAAAGAAATGCAGCAGATTATCTTATATCCATTGCCCACTTCTTCACTGAAGGGTTCTGATCCCTTGTCCTCTTCTCCCTGCAGTACCCTACTTACTGTAGGCTGAGACTCCTGCCTGCCTGGTCCCAGCAGTGCTGGGTTGATAAGGTCACCAGGTTAAAGCCCAAGGCTTGAGCTGGTGCTTAACATCCAGTGTCAATTTATACAGCCATTTTTTCTCTTTCCTGCTTCCTTAATTAGTATTTAAATATTCCAAGTGAAGTGGAATAGGTCAAACAGAAGCCATTAATGACCTGAATCCAGAATACTCTATAGCCTATTTACTGAAGTGCTCATCTGGGGAGTACAACAGACATATCAAAATCTACCAGCTCTCTCATTTAGAGCACACTGCACTGAGGTTTTTCACATCCCAACTGCATTGCCCTAGCAACAATATTATTATTTAAAAGTGAACAACCTCTCTTTTTTTAGTATTATAACTAGCCCTCTGCTTTTAATATGCCTAGCCTTAAAAAGGCATTTCACATTAAATATTTTACTTTTTTTGTCCTATTGGCAGAATAAGATTGTTATACATAAAATAGTTATGAAGTGATGTAAATACAGAAAAATACTCTTTTTACCTGAATGAGTCTGAGCAGAATCAGTTTATTTATTTGTTTTGGATGTTTAGTTTTGTTTTATTTCATTTTTCTACTAGAGTAGTAGAAGGTGTAACAGTTGAACTATAAAATCAAGTCCCCATCCTTAATCATGGAGTCCTATGCTTATTAAGTTTTAAGGAGATAATGCCTCAGCCCACAAATACAAAGGGTATTTTACCTAAGCTGCCAGGAATACAAGCTCACTCTGGATTCTGAAAGTCACACGGTGTTCTCCTCAAAGTTGTCACCAATTGTCAAGGTTTATTTATACTTACAAGACCTTATGGGTCTTCAGATTGCACTCTAAGTGACAACTCTGAAACCAGAGGAATAGTAAGAATCTTGGAGTTTTAGCTGTTTGGAATTTAGCAAATCAATCTGCTGATGTAAAGGTGACATTTGCGACCTGATGGGGCAGTCCTGTGTGCATGAGAAATTGTGATGTGCAGTCAGAGGTAGATATCCCTGGAGTAATCTTTTTATAGAAATATATATACAACTTTTTTTAAGTTCCCATCCTCATTGAAAATCAATACCAATCACAACCCAAAGTGCCAAGAGGCTCTAGCAGACATGTGGCTGTGGATTAAAATTGGATGGCTGAAATTGTAGCAGCCTTCAGCTGCACCCTCCACTCCTGTGATGGATGTTGCCTCTCCCAGAGCAGGGACAACTGATCTGCTCATGAATCTCCTGATCCACTGCAGTGCTCATCAAAAGTAAACTGACTTGGATTCAGGCTGGCTGTAATACAGACACAGAAATTTGTCTTGAGAGAGAAAATGTTTATTATATGGACGGCAAGGATACCTAGAAAATTTCAGCAATCTGATTTTAACCTGCTTGTAAATGCGGAACTCAATTGGCTCCATCAGGTGATTTCAAAGCAACAAAAATGCCTGTCTTTCTCAGTCCCCCACTGGGCACCCGAAGCCTCACTGACGTCTTGGGCAGTAGTTCTGCCTAACTTTGTCACTTTTCTGAGAAAAAAGGAGAATCACTGCTGGCTGAACTGATGAAAACATTGTATATGCATTCTCTCTTCCTCTGTTGTCTAGCTTCATAAATATTATCACAGGAGGCTTGCAGAGAAAGTTAGAACAGGTAGAAGGTGGACAGAAATGAATAGAGCACCTAGACACCCTAAAGCAAGAAAGAAGCAGAGAAAAGCTTGAGGATAACACCTTAGTTACTACAATAATAGAATGCTTTGGAGAGAGGGAGATCATCTCAGTGTTACTGCCTCTTCATTTTGGAGTCATGAAATGATGATGGTATCAATATACAATCCACCCTACATGAGATTATGATTATGTAGCAGCAAACAATGTCTTTTTCAGGAGTCATCAGATAAAATCCTCCAAGCAACTTTGTTTATATAGGTATCTAGGGACATAAGAATCTAACTTCTATTTGCTTTAGGATATCCTGTCGTTTTTTTTGGTTGTTTTTTTGTTTTTTTGTTTTTTTTTTTTTTAGGCAGTTCAAAGTTACTGTCCTATAAATTTTGCCTGCCAGTCCTGTGAGGATGTTTTTGATAATGTAAAGCATTTAAAACAACACTGGAGATCTTTCTTAGGGCCCTGAATCACACTGCAAGCCCCTGTATCAGGAACCTCCAGCAGTATAGCAGTATTTTCCTAGCTTGACTTCCAGTCAAATTTGAATCAATAGCTGTTCACTCACACTTTAATGAATGCCACGACAGCATTTTTATTGTATAACATCCTGAGTATTTAAAGGGAAATCTGACTTGACTACATCAACAGCCAAAAGCTTGTCATAGATAACCTTCTAGCATTCTTGAGCTCTGTCTCTGCAACATTGCTCTGATTGGTAAATCATCAGTTACTATTTTCTTCACTAAAGAACACACATAGTGGTCTGAGTTTGAAAAGTTAGGTATACTAAATAGTAAGGAATTACTGTTACATAGCAACAAACCTATAGGAATGATCCTTTGTCTGGTAATTATGTCTATATCTGCATATGCACATAGAGTTTTAATTTTTTGTATTATAACTGCATATATCTGCCACTAGGATGTCCTTGAAGACATGCTGTGGTACTAATCAGATTTGTCAAGATGAGACAGTACCTTTCTATTCTCTCTTGCACATCATAAACTCTGACTGATATCCCCAAGGGGAAAAAATGCATAATGTGTCATTTATGACCTGTTACATGCACAAATTACTTGCATCGTGTATGCAGTAGGATAACAAAATGCTATTGATTTTGAATTTGACTTAGGAAGCTGATCTTTATTCTTAGTTGTCACTTGGCAGATTTTTCCTCCTGCTGTGAATTGTTTGATCTAAAATTTTTGTTTGGAGAAATGGAAGCAGTGATGGTTTTATAGTATTTTTTAAAAATAGTATACATTCTATCCTAGGAGATAGACATTATTTATGAGCAGAATAAATATTCCATAAATAAGAATAAATTTCAAATAAGTAACAAAAAACATGTAATATGCCAATCTTGTTTTGCTTTTACAACTCTGCTGTGTAGCAGAGCAGTTTTTCAGGGCTTGAAGCAAGGCACTGATCAGCACCAAGATGCTTGTGCAGAAGCAAAATTAAAAGGCAGAGCTAAGGCAACTACTCATTAATACAATGCACTACATAATAACATAAAAAAAAAAAAAAGAATTCCAGAACTGATTAGGATATAAATTTGATAACTCAAAAGGTATGACAGGGTAAGAATTAGGGAACCTCTTCCACCAAAATTGTCCTTCCCAAGGGGTATTTCATTTTCACTTTAGGATATTGTTTTAACATTCTACAGAAAGGAGCAAACCCAGTATTCATTAGCATAAGGATCAGAAGATTTGTTTGGGCAAAATAAGAAAGAAAAATATATGTATGTATGGTAATATTAATGATTTTATCCTTTCTTCATTTATTTATTTAAGAATATAAATGATGTTATTCTCAAAGGGAGTCTAAATACAGGTTGTGATGGTAAATGTTGGAAAGTCTTCAACAGCCTGTACCTTAGCTTCAGCAAAAGTTTCTCAGTGAAAATTTGTTATTTCCTATGTCAAAAGTGAAATTGAATCTGCTTGCCTTCACATAGGGCAACTCTGTCACACAGAAAATATCATTTTTATAGATTGTATCAACAGTGACACAAGACAAGTGAAAAACGAAGATCTGTACAAACCAGGTGTCACCTGATTCCTTGAAATTTTAGATGTCTGTGTGGGCAAAGGTCCCTTAAATCACCGAAATTAATTTATGCAAGTTGGTGTCAAGAACCAGTCCAAGAACACATTTAATATATTTTTTAATATTTTAACTGCAACATACAAGAAGATATTGCAAACTAAGTGGAGATACCATGGTCTTCTACTAGTTTGAACTGTAGTGTTTGGAATACTTTTACTATTGTTATTGCATATAATGGAAAAAAATGTACCTCCCTAGATTGTTGAGGTTATCAAAATGTATTTTATGAAGCAGATTAAGTTGATAACTTTCAAATATGGTTAGGTTTCAGTTACCACAGTTTTGGTTTGTGTTTAGAATTAGTGTTTAAGTCCAGAATTAGCATTTTTAATACCTCAGGAAGAAGTAGGTTAAGTCACTACTGTTACTGTCCATTACGTAGTTAATTTGTGTCATCTGGTCACTTAGCTAAGTAGCATTCACCTTCCTACCAGCTTTTTATTACCAAACCTATGCTTTCTGGAGTCAAGTCTGCTTTGGCATTGTAACTCTTGTTTCTTAGGAGATTATTTCATTCAGTGAAAAATTCCACAAAGAAAGATATTTAAAAATCAGCTACAAACTTATTCACAACTTTTAAGGATCCTGGACATGGAAATAACTTGTATTTCTGTTAAATGAAATGAAGTACATATATTTCTATTGCTACTGATACATGTCCTTCACAGCAGAGTTCCAGCCAAACCTCAAGTGGCATAGATACATTAGCTCCATTAAAGTCAATGGAAGTTCACTTAATCACATCACCTGAGAATCTGGCCTACAGCCCATAACAAGACAATCCTTTGGAGGGTAATAATATTTTATGCTTTCATCAATCACTCTCCTAGGCCTGTAGCTATTTGTGGCTAACTCAAAAATGTCATACAATAAAAAAGGCTGGTTGTGACTATTTCTTCCAGAAAGTCCAGGAACCATTTTAGTAACACAACATTTATATTTATTTTAAACATTTTGATGACAAAACAATTTCAAAACAGGATTCATATTCTTGGCTTAAAGGTTCCAAGTTTTTACATTATTTTCCTCTGTTTTGTCTGTTTGTTTAGGACACATGTCTACAACCACGACGATAATAGATGGTAAGAACGGATCTGTTCCTTCATCATCCATGAAAGTGGGCAAGAAATCAGTGACAGAAGACTTTGTGACAACGTTCAGCTCACCAGCAGCATGGCTTCTTGTTGTTGCTCTGATTGTTACCTGGTCAGCAGTAGCTATTGTAATGTTTGACTTGGTGGATTACAAAGACTTAGCAGGTAAAACTTTTAGCATATTCTGTTTGACACCTTGTATATTCAAATTTTAAAATTTACTAAGCAGCATCTATTACATAAATATGCCTGTGTCTCACCTCCTTGGGGACAGCACAGTGTCTCTGCTGAGTTTACCAAGAGAGAAGATATTGTGAGAAATGTCAGAACACATTAGTTTACACCTCAAACACCTTTATAATTTAAGTCTCTCCATTTTGCAGCCCATCCTCATCCTGGAAAATGAATATGTTGACAGTAACATAAAATATATATGAGCATGTCAGGTCAGATTTCTGTTTTCCAATTTCTATATAATTTTTTTTTTTCTAGAAAAATGTAATTAGTATTAATTCATATTTTCAGAAATATAGTCTTTAATAGTTGCCTTGAGTATTCTGATATTTGCTTACACAGTTCAATGATCAGAAAAATGTAGAAGAACTTGCTAACCTTAAAACTGTTCTTCAAAGACCATAAGTACAGAGGACCAGTTTCTTAATATTAGCCAAGACATGCTCTTGTCTTCAATAATCTAGCCTAGTTTTAAGACTTGGCTAGATAAATGAACAAGATCAAGCTTTAGGGTGCATATTGATTACAGGGGACAAAGATGAAAATGAAGTAGGTGGTACAAGGACTGTGATTCTAATTGAGGAACAGAAAAAAAAAGAGCAGCAAATAAAAAGAAATAGAATATTTATGCCTTTTATGTGGCAATGATATATAATGGAAAATAAATTAACTACTTATGTTTGTAAAGGGTATGTACTGTTCAGCAAGCCTTCAGCAGTAAAACCTTTATGAGGCTTACAGCCATTAACACTTGGGAAACATGTATGTGAACCAGAAAACAAATTATTAGGGTCCTTGTCTTCCTTAAATGAAAACTCCAGCTCTAAAGTTATTGCATCTGTCACAATAATTAACTAGGAATTGAAATTCGGACTTCAGCCTTTTAATTCAAAAGAAATCGAGTTGATGTTTTGGAGTAAATTTCCTGGACTTTATTAGTTTACTGATAAATTAATAGATTTTTTTTGTCCTGCTATATATCAATATTGACTTCAAGATTTACTTAGAAAGCTTTTGAAACACATATAGATCTTGAAAGAGACCAACAAATCCTGGATCAATAGACATCACAGAGCTTGAAATGTGGAGAAAATGTACCACAAAACTTTCTTAAATTTTCTTCTCATCTATCTTTGTTTTCAGAAGGACATCTCTGGAGTACCAGAAAAACATAAAGTTATTTGTTGAGACATCTTTCCAAAATAAGCATCAGATTTTAATTTGGACACCTAACACTTGATGCTACAACAGAGAGACAAACTAAGTGAAACTGTTATATTCAACTTCAATTTTCTATAGTAAATATTAATCAGTCAATCAATCAGTCAAGCAGTTAATCAAGTTCTCAATATGCTTTCAATGAACAGTCAAGAACCAGGGCATAACTCAGACTAAACTCTTAAACTCAGAAATTTCTGAACTTGCTATCAGGTCACACATGCTCAATAAACAAATCAGGGTAATGCTAAGCAACAAGAATATGTATCTGTACCAGAGTCTGAAGGAAAATTTCTAAGCAGATAGAATTCTGTTCACGTTGTATTGGTTAAATGAGCTTAAATCTCAAAAGTGTTGATGGAAACTGCCATTTTCAGACCAGGATGCAGAAATAAAGCAATGTTAAAATTAATCTCTGCAGGGTGAGTCTTTATTTTGTGAAGGTCTCTGAGAGATACTACAGTATTTACAGTTCAAAATTTTATTTCTTTTTCTTCTCAGCAATATTTCTGTTCCTAAGTGATTAATTAAGCCAGCATTCAAATCAGGTCTTGATAGTCAAGCATTAAGAGAAGGAACTTCTCTAGTTCTTTAGACCAGGATTTATAAGACTTAAATGCATTTACATACATTTAAGAATAGTTGAATAGCTGTTGTCCTAACCCTTATGTTTCCACTTCTGATTTCTTACTGATTTTTTTTGAGCTAAACCCAGTGATTTGTAAAATACCATGGAAATAGCTGAAGATTGTACATAGAATTACATAGCTGGCATTATTGGTACAAGGAGGATTTTCACTTTTGAACAGTTTGCCTACAGTGGAAGTAGTGCCTCCTTTTCATATAGAAAGTAGAATTTGGGGCATATTTCTAAGTGGCTCCTTAAATCTAAAACCCAGTAATTTTTTTTTTTTTTTTTTTTTTTTTTTTTTTTTTTTTTTTTTTGTCTTGGGTTTGATATTGTTCTTTGAAAAAACAGACCTACATAAAAAGAGTAAATAGTTATATCCAGGACTGTAAATTTAGTTTTGCAAGAATGATTAAAATTAATTTCCTGGTTTTCAAATGCAAATGAAAGATGCCAAAAAATTATATTCAACTGTGTGCTTTTGAAATCCATAAACCACAGAAAAAACAGTGTATTTCTCCTTAAAGAACACTTGCCTTTCATAAGCCAGTGCTTTCAATCTCTTTCCTGTCTCTCTACCTGAAGTTCCATGAAGTTCAAGTTCAGAAATTATGCACAGCATGTGAATGAGGCAGGCTGAGAGAGCTGAACTCAGCCCAGAGGAGACAGGAGGGTGACCGAGGAGCAGCCTGCAGGCTTTTGAAGGGCAGAGGTGTTACAGAGGTGACAGAGGATTGTTACAGAGGTGACAGAGGATTCTGGTCTAGGGGCTCCCACAGGGACTTTCACTATGCTTCTGGGCCAGAAATGACCATCTCCATGGCAGAGCTGTAGCAGTGATTGCGCTGCACAGGAGCGAGTGCAGCAGAAAGCAGGAGCAGGCTGACCAGGTAAACCAGTCATGGAACTGCATGGCTGAGGAACAGACATGGAATAGACAGGAATAGACATGGATTTCCCCCCCTGATTACACTACTGAGCTGCTAACCTCTGGAAAATACAGGAAGTGCAATGCCCTAGATTATGAGTAGCCTAGAGTACACAGATTCATGGAGCTCAGTAAAAACACTACAAGTGAGCTGAGTAGGAACTACTTTAAACTTGAACCTGAGTTTTCTTTTCCTTCAATAATTAAGAATTTTACTCTCATTACCTGAAAGGCAAATAATTCCAAAAATATATAAATTAGCAGTATATGTATTTTAGCTCTTCTACATTCTTTTAGTTTCTCAGTAAGAACTTCGCACTAGCCTCTGTGATTAGATTGCCAGCCCTTAGGTTTTGCTTCTTGATTGCTATGTTTTCACATCCTTTTAACAGTAAACTATCAAGTTTGTGAAATTTTGACAATTTATATAAGATGAAATTTGTCCTGAAATGATATGAAAAAGAGATGTTTAGTTTCATTCTATAATAGATGTGGTAAATTACTTTTTTCTGGCCCTCTTTATTCAGCATTTGTAAAGTAGCTTATGGAACTGAGGGATGCTGAGGGAGGTTAACATTTAGGGTTTAGTTAAGTGAAGTTAGATTATATGAATTCAAGCTCTGCTCACAGCAAGATTTAAGATACAGTTTTGTGCAATTTTACACATCCAGTACATGGATGTATAAAATTACACATCCGTGGCTGCAAATGGCTGTAAATTCTATAGCACACTGTATTATTCAGGAGCTGATACTTATGACATAAAATGTAGCAGGGGGGCCCTGTGTCACAGTTTGGATGTGTAAAACTTTACTTCCTGGGTGGTCATGTGTCAGTTTGTTCAGAAGTTAGGAGGGGGATAGAATCTACAAATCAGCTTTAGCTTTAGCAGTGGATTTCGAGGAAAGTATGAGACAAGAATTAGACCTGTACTGAAAGTTTCACCCCTGTTCTATCTACCCAGAAGAAGGAAAATAAATTTTGCAGTGTTGTGTATTATGCTCATTCCTTTGAGGAATCAAATGAAAACTTGTATTCCTATCATGCTGCATTGTACAACTTTGAACATGACTGAAATATTTCTAACATGGTATGAAGGTGACATGCATTACAAAAGCTTGAGAGAAGAAACTACAAATCTTATGCAGTACACAGTGTGTATGCATATGGAATAAGTAGTATACCACATTAAAGAATCTCATATATTTTCAATATTTTCATAAATGAAGAAAAAAGTTAATTTTGGTTTTATATGTTCTCTGTAACAGATCATTACTTCCATCTTTTGTGTTAGAAAACACACCTTTTTAACAGGCTTCATAATTCGTGAATGTATTTTATGCATTTCTTGTACACATAACTGGATTATACATTTTAATTGGTAAATGCAACTCAATAATTTAAGATTATTTTAGTCCTTAAGATTGATTGCCCAGGAATCTATATTTGCTAATGGGCTAATAGAGCATTCAAAATTCCCTGCCATCTCTGTGACCAATTACAGCTAATTAGCATCCCCCTAATTTCAGATCCAGAGTGTTCAATATTCAAAGTAAATTGACAGTGATTTAGCCAGTCACCTAAAGGCCAGACTAAATCAAACCTAATGAAGCCTCACCAAATCTATGAAACCCAAAATTACCTACAAAATAATATAAGTGGAAATATAGAAAACACACACAGCCACACTTAGCAGAATTAGCTTGCTATGTTGTTTTGATAAGTAAAAAAACCTTCATGGGTACACTCTTTGTTGGGGCTAATTTGTTTTGCTCAAATTAAGAGTCTTTTTAGAGCCCTGTAGCAAAGGCAGACTTTTGTGGAGGTAATGCCTTTAGGAATAGGGAGTTAACAGTGCTTGGGGCTCCCATCCAGTCAGATGTTTTCTTTCATTATATACCTCTAATCTTTTTAAGTTAATGCAAAACATCTGGCCAAATGTTGTGGGGCTTCCCATAGCAGCTTCTGAATAACACAGTCTGAAGTCACCATTTCCTTGAGTGAACCTGTGGTCACTTTTATTGCTGCCTTGTAATCACAAATGGATTTCATCTGACCTTGGGGAGTATATAACAATTATAAGGAATATACACATACATTTTTCCTCTGTAATATAATCTCATTGTAGTCACCCTGTTGGGCTAATGTTCACAGGAAAGTTTTAAAAAGAAGAGTGTAGCTATTTATGCTCCTGTGTTTTATGACTATATACACACCAGTTTTTAAACTGAAAATATATTTGCATTTAGTCGGGAAAAAGAATGAACTTCTGGATTAGTATAAACCACCAGCAAACTTAATGGAACATATAATTTTTTCTCTTTTTCAAACATGCAAAGCTGTAGACAAATCTACTCTGAAATTTATCAAAACAGTGCTATAGTTTTCTGAAATATATTTTATACCGTATTTTTAAATGCCAATTCAAAGCATGATTGAGCAGCTTATCTATTTCAAAGTTCTTAATGAAGTTCTTAATTGAATTATGTAAGACTTCAATTAATCTACCTAAAACCTACAAAACATTTTTTCTCTCTTCCATGAAAAAATCCTTTAAAGGGATTTAAGTCCAATTCCAGTTTAAAGAAGGGCTGCTCAGATGACATCTGGTTTCTCATGTTTCAGTCTGCAGCAGATTTCATAGCTGAGTTATAAACCCCTAGAAAATGAGTTTCTACTGAAAAGAATGACAGTCTATGAACTATTGCAGTATTGCAAATGCTGCTTTCATCCCAAAAGGTCTAGTGTATAAAAGATGATAAATTTTAATGGATCAAACTTTGCAAGATTATGCAGTTGAAAATATGAAATTCCAGAAACCGTCTCAATGTATAGGGAAGGATCTAAGAGGAGTATTCATCCTTAATTATACTTCATGGGACACAAAACACAAAGCAAATTTACAGTGCATAATGGTATCTGTGAAATTTCTAATTTTAAACAAACAAATCAAACCAGTAATTCATTCCAGTAACAATTGCAGTGATGCAATTCTTTGGTTATTTGCTGTTGAAGAAATTGAAGTAATTCAACTAGAATCACCTATATGTAATACATTCTTTTCAGCAATAGAATTTGTTTGTGACTTGTGAAAATACTGTGCTTTGTTTGACCACGTTTTTACCTTGCTGTGATTCACACTGTATTATCTCACACCTACAGCATATTGTTTCTCTTTTTAATGAACTCAAATTTCTGCCGCATAACAGGAGCCCCACAGAGATTAAACAACTCCTCACTTCACTCCTTAAGTGCTTCCTTTAGCCAAGAGGCATCTGAGAATATTCATTATTGCTAATGGTGTTTCTTCATTTTTTTTTGTTGACCTTTCTGGGGTTCATGCTGTTGCCATCAGGTATAGCCACCTATTCACAACATTGCGATGATCCCTGTTTCCCACCTGGTAAAGACCTTCTGCCTGCAGTGTTCTGAATATGTGTGTGGATGATAACAAAGCATGGGCACGAGCAGAGGCCAGCACACGGCAGCACTGCTTCTCAGCTAACCCCATCTCTGCTGGGCTGGGGCTTGCAACAGCCTATTCCTCATTTTCTCATCATGCTTGAAGTAGATCTGGCAGCTAAGAGATGACCCCAGCCAGGAGAGTCCTAGGAAATGGTGTCAAGCTGAGGTACTAATTGTACACTTTTAATGCCCTTTAAAGGGCCTTACAGATGCCCTCCCAGATCTGAAGATCTGTGTTCTTAGTCAGAGAATTGAACCCATAGAATGAGAAAAAATAAAGCTTCAAATTATTTTAGATAAAATGTGTTTCAGAAAACACCACCTAATGAAGATCTGAACTATCAAATCAAAATCTTCCAGCTGATATCAAATCAAGTCATATAAACTACACTTAAAGCCCATCCTAAACATGCACTCCTATCAACATATCACTTACCAACTATATCAACCATATCAAATGGACCTGAAATTTCTCAATTAATTTGTGAGAGTTTGTGAATTTCTTTCTAAATTTGGGCAATTAAATTGTAGTTACAGCTGCTTCTTTGTTCACTTTCAGGTGAAGTTTCCTCTATGAACTTGACCTCAATATAATTATCTAAGGTTGCTATTAGAAAGAGACAGCTACAGGCTGTAGTCTTAATATTTACAATATATGTACTTATTAAATGGAAATTACTGAGAAAGCTGACTCTGCACTTTTTTTGACAGTTTTTATATGTAATATAATTAAAAATTCAATTAGTATTTTATACTAATAATTCAGTGGTACCAACCAGAGTTTTACCTGTTTATGTCTTACAGTTATAAGCTTGACAAAAATGTTAGTCTACGAAACAGAAACATAAGACCTAAGGACAGTTATGTTGATAAACTGGAATGTTACTAATAGGAGACTATATGTATACTGAGTTTAGTATCTTAGACGCTACTTTTCAAAAAATCAAAAGGTAGAAAGAAAGAAACATACGAATATATAAACTTTCAAATTAAAATATAGGTCTCTATATTTATAATAGAATATTTTACTAAGAATAGAATATGTTTTATTACCACAAGCTAGTGTTAGGCTTGCGTATTTTATCAAAAACTACAGAAATTCCCTGTCTTCATCAGCTGTACCTTGTCAGTGTCAATGAAGTAGTTTATATCTCACAGATCAATCTTTGCACCAGATAATTACCATCATTTATATCTTAATTGCATTCAATTCACTGGAGTCAAAATATGTAATTGATGAAAATCCAACAATTATTAACTAATTTGCTACAATTCATTAAAAAAAAATGCCACCTTAGCATAGGTTGTACTCTGAGTATACATTTAAGCATTTGACAGGCAAAAAAGATTGATAGGAAACTACATTTGTGGCAGAGTTAGTAAGACAAGAATAATGACTGAAGTGATTTCCACAGATAATCAATTAGTCACTTTTTGTTGGGCATGTCACAGGAATAAATTACGCAGATTATTAAACATAACCAAATTGGCTTGAGTGGCTGCAGCAAATCATACCATGTGATTACTCAATTCTTGTATCCAAACCACACTTTTAAAGTACCCTTTATCAGTCCTGATGAAAAAAAACCAGTTTTCTGTTCAAAAATACTTTGCTACTTTATGAAAATTACCTTCTATCTTCTTGTTACCAAGAACATACCTAATGTCAATTGCAGGACTTGAGAACTTTGTCATTGCCTGGTTTCAAGGAGCTGCGTTAAGTGTGGGTTATTTATTACCATTAAGGTTAAAAATTTTATTTTAAAATGATTTGGAATTAAGATTGTGAGCCAGAGAGACTTCAGAAATGAAGAAATTAATTGCTCAGGACTGTTGTTCTCATACCTTTTAATCAAATTACTGTTTCTGTACCAGCAATGCTAGAGAGCCACAAAGAATCGTAGCACTTGATGTGCTGCTTCAAATTACATACGGATTTTTTCAGAAGCATTTAATATCAATAACACATATGAAACTATTTCTTGAATAATAATTTTAAATATATTTGCATATGTTTAGTACAGAAAATACAAATAATCTTCCAGATATCTCCAACAGCTAACAAACATTCTTCAATCAAATTCAATTGAGTTGTCCTTGGATAAGATTTCTTTGAAAGGTAGTTTACAATTTCCTTCCATTTAATTGGAATTCCTCCTCTGTCAGCTTTAGCTCTTCCAAATGTCATCATTTTCCAGAAGGTTCTAGAATTCTGATGTTTCCTCTGAAAACAAAACAAAAAAACTGTTACTGTGCTCGCAGCAGTGAACATGCCAGCACAAGAAAGAGGAATTTTTACTGATCTGAAAAACATCTCTTATACTATACCAAGCAATAAAATACTGACAAAACAAAAAGTTCTGGCAATGCATTTTTGTGGAATTGGTGCTGTTATAGAATGTAATTTATCAAGGTGAATAGTTGTATAGACCTGGCATTAAGTATGAATGTAAAGTTAAAAATCTAAGTGCTTAGCCAAAGTGTACAATAACAAGAAGGATTTAAAACTGAAACAACATCACTAGCAGGATTAATGTTACAAACCTCAGTAATAGGAAAATAAGGTGACACATCCATGCTATTTTTTCAGACTTCCTTTCTAGTCAGTGGAAAGGAGTGGATATCTTTGGAAATTAATTCATGTAACCCTAAAACAGATTTCAGAGGAAAGAGAGACACTTGCCTTCTGAAGGTCACAATATGTCTTTCTGCACTGCCTTTTGAGGGAGTTTACGAACACCAGGGGTTAAGTATCCTTTCAGGTATATTTCACTAAATAGGATAATTTTAATTTAAACTGTGATTAAAGGTAATTACATAGTAACTAAATTTTTCAGTATTAATCGTATGTTTCATGTCTGAACTTAACCTCCTCAATAACCATTTACTTCCTTCCCCCTCCTTCAACAGGCATTTATTAATTGCTTACTATTTTATCTAGGACTAAGAAGTTGGCTCAATCCCTATTTAAAAGTTAAACAAAAGCTAAAACTTCACAAGTATGCATCTATCTGAGAAATAGCCTCTTTACAGTTTAAATGCAAAATCCTGCCCCCTCTACTTCTAGAGCAATGGATTTTATTACATCATTGTAATGATGTAAGCAATGGATTTTATTAATGCATTAATTACAGTTAAGATAGTTTATATTAATCTATAACAATATTAATTATAGCGGTAGATTAGTCACAAATTCTATATTACACACCATATGTTAGCAAAAGAAATATATTGTGAGCTTACTTTTAAAATAATTACTCTCCTAAGATTTGCTAAGAAATGAGAAGTTGGATAGAAGACTGCTAATCCAGTCAAACATGTTGACTGCAAGATGATTGTAAAAACAACTCACCATGCCTTCAATTGCTGGACATCTCTAAATTTAAAAAAATGAAGCTCAAACTTTGTTATGGAAATCTGCATTCTTTCAACTTCACTCTTGAAGCAAGAGTATGCAAATCTTCTGGAAATGGTTGTCTTTCTTTGCATGTGTGTGAGATAAATTGGATCTTTCTCTGTACTTGTTAATACCAGAATTGTTTAATTTCCTTTGTATTTCATTCTACTAGAGACCTTGTAGCACCTGGTATTGTCAAAATTGTTGGGAAATTCAAAAGCATGGATTTAATCAGTCTTAATTTTCACTTCAGCATTGCTTGGTATGGTGTTCTTAATAATTCTAGAACACATCATTACTATTAGCACTACTCTTAAAAATGTTGGAAATACAACACAAGTTAAACAGAAGATCTGTGCAAGAGGACATAATTTTCCTGGTTCATGCCACTTGCATCAGACTTCAAGTGAGCTCACAGTATCTGAATACAAAATTTCATTTTGCGAATACCAATAAAGTATCCTTTACACAGCTCCAAATTGATTTTTCTAAACTTTCTATGTTAAACAGGATTTGCAACTTGCACCTGTTAGCATAGGCATGACTGGACACACAATTTTGCCTCTGGACACTTATAATTTCTAATCCCTTTTCATAGTGTGGTATGAAGATGTTATGAATTAAAGACCATGATATGATGTTGAAGACTGATTCATCAGCAAAGATGGCTTGCCTTGGGGTGGTTGGAATAATTTCCTCTGCTCTTGATCTTGCACTTCTCTGAGCATTTCCCTTGCCTGCCCAGGGGGGACAGCTCTGCTACCTGTGAAGCAGAAGCAGTTCTTGAACTGCTAGTTGATAGACCAGTATATTAAACAAATTGATACAAATTCTTGTTTAGTTTATAGCTGTAGTCCTTGCAGCTGTAAAAACCTGTGGCTGTAAAAGCAACTGAGCCCTCCCAAAGCAGCCAGTGGGTAAAAGGAGGGTGGATAGCCACACTGAAAATCAAGGCAGCTGTCCAAAGTTAAACCATCCCTGCTTGTGAATCAAAATCTTGATTAGGCTAAGACACATCGGGCCATGCCTGTTCTTAGTCCACTTTGTCTCCTTAGCACCTCTAGATTAGATTAAAGTACAAATGGCATCAGGGGTCAGGTCACAAATTTACTTTTAAAGAGCCTGAGTATAGGTATTTCTTCTCCTGGTTAACACTTCAGAAGACAATTTGTGGCAAATCACTTGAAAAAATTAAATCTCTACATCTCAATGCATGAAGACAATGCTAATCAGTGTCATGCTAAACAAAGTAAATATTTGCTGGTTTACTACTCAATCTTTCTGAATAAAATATTGTGCACAGTAGTGCACTAAATTAATTTCTTTACAACTCTGTCATTGCATCATGTCATACCTTTAATTTATTTGATGTGTCTGATTGTTCAGCAGCACATACCAATATAATACAATATGCACAAAATATTAACTACAATATTTCTTTGGTCTGCAGTATCAGCAAGCAGATGCAAACCAATAGAAAGTCAGCCTGGTCTCTTGTGTTTCAGAATTATTAATTAGAAATAAAATGAACATGCATAGTGATGCATTTATATTTCAAATAAAGCTATATCTAAGTTTTGTTATAGCACTTTAAGAAAATAGCTTTTCATACTGCTGTCACTGAAAAAGTTCCTTTAAGCCTGCACCTTGCATGATTTTTAGCCTGCAAGTCCATGTGAGACTGCTTCTGATTTTGGCTTGTGAGTCAGAACACTGCAATCAGAAGTAGTTCTGAAGAGACTTGTCTTTAGCTTCCTACTAAATTCTTTACCTACAGAAAGACAACAGAGGTATGGTTCCCACCTTGATAATGTTGAATTCAGGGTAAAAGTTTTTATTGAAGCTCCTAGGAGCAAGACTAGGCCAAAAGCTCAAACCACGTTTGAAGTCTATCTTCAGTTGTTTATAGTTGGGGAAAAGCTTTGCACAGACCAGGCAATGACTCAGTCTGCAGTTTCAAGTACAGTGGGCAGTAACATTGAATGAGGGTTTTCCCTCTTCCTAAGCAATGTTTGGTATGAAGTCCAAAATACCAGAAAATTCCTGCCCAGAGTGGTCAGGAGAAGAAGTCTGTCAGAGATTAGAAAGTCCCTGTGAAGTAGTGTGTCAGGTACAGAGAAATCTGGTGAAATCCCAATTGGAAAAGCCTTTAAAGGAATACTGGTATAACCCACTGATGGCTGCACTGTCTGGGTGTGGATACAGTGGAGGCCAGAAGTCTCACTTCCATCAGAGGTTCCAGGAAGGTGACATACATGAAACTGCACAGCTTCCTTGTTTCCCAATTTGCTTGTCTAGAGGGGTAGTGAGACCAGAACAAGCTATATATGCACATGTGCAAGAGTGTATGTGAAAGAAATTCTAGAAAATTTGTGAGAGAAGAACCAGAATCACAGGAGTATGTGTTTGAAAATAGCTGTCTCTGTGCCACTATCTGGATTTGCATCCCTGTTTATTCTGAACTCAGGTTAATTTTGGCCTGAGTATGCACAGCTTTCTTCTTCCCATCCTGTATGTCTGGTCCATGACAATGACATGACCTGTCCGTGTAGTTAACCTGAGGCTCACCAATTTCTTCAGCCAGGACTTGTGTGAAGGAAAGAGCTCCATGGGGAGAAATGGCACAAGTGGGACTGAATCCTAGATGGGCATCAAGAGGCTGGGGATCTGAGTCAGATTAAAAACTGGGCTGAAATGAAGTGATTATCTAAAATGAAGAATATTAGAATGAAATCTATACTTATATTTTGCCCAGCCAAGTCCCAGAAGGAGAGCCAGAACTTGGAGTACAGCATCAAACCAAATTGTACACTAGGTCCTTAATCACTCTGTGAATAGCAAGTGCAGCATGATACAGTTTATACCAGCCTTCCACAGGAAGGAGAGCTGTCCTCAAATGCTTGAATAATAAAAATTAACATTCACCATCCTTGTTTCTGCTAAAAGAGGTAGTATAATTAGTCCTGTATAAAATGAAGATGAACTTTTTTTACTGAAGGAGTTGTTTGGTTTGGGTTCTTTTTTCAAATCACTTTTGTTTTAAACTCTGCACTCAGGAAGATCTGTTCACAAGCTCAGCACAGAACCACTGAGAATCATTCATGAGACACTGGAAGAGTCTTCTGATTGGATTCATGGCTTTTTTTCTTTACTGTCTGACATCGTATGGAGTGATGATGATGACAGTGATGAAGGTATTTGTAATGCAAAGACTTCTGTAACTGCTCTAACTGCTGCTTTATACACATTAAAATGGCTTACTCAGCTTTTAACATCACAGACAAGAAGGTCAAACAAAAAGGAAAAGTGAACATTGTTGCTAGTAAAGCATCCACTGGCTATTCCAATCAGTAAATTGGTCTCTTTGTTAACTTTCATCTCATGTTTAATGTACTACTATGGAAAAGCTGTCAGAATTAAATTTTACCATTAGTACATCTTGAAGAGAACACTAATTTATATACGACTTCAAAGCCACAACCAAAATATGCGTCAGGATACTGCTTCGGAGAATGGAAATTACTATTTTCTTTTAATCAGCAAGAATCTAAAGAACCCTGGAAAATTTACAAGATACATCAAGAAATTTAGAACTTTTTTAATTTTACAGATTGATGATGGGACAATATATTGAAATGAAAAAAATATATAACATTTCAACTGAATTTATGGGATTTTGGATGGCATATTGCAAATAATTCAGTTTACTAGAAATTATAGTTCTGCCATTATGGTACCATTCTTCATCTGACATAATTAGATAAAAGAAAGTAAATTACTAATATTTTTATTTTGGAAATAACTCTCCTTCTGTTAATAAAAGCAAAAAAAAAACAAACCAAAACAAAAAAATAAACCAAAACAAAAAAATAAAACCTAGTTCTCCAGTATGGGCAGACACTGCTCACAGTCAATAGTGGATCATCATGTCACATCATATTGGTCATTCTGACAAGCGATAAGTGTAGGAGTGACATCTTCATTTCACGGTAGTTTATTTTATATTCCATTTGGCTACACCAGAATATAATTAAAAAGTGACATGTACTGAAACTGACTCCTACCCATTTGTTCAGAAACCTGAGATATTACCAAGTGTTTACCTTTTAAATATGTTCAGGAGCTTTTTATATTAGCATTATATATGAATGCTAATAGATAGGCTGCTACATGTGAGTCTGTGGATTGGGCATCCTATTCTGAGATATGATTTATAACTAGCAGAGAGCCAATCTCTCCTAAAGCTGACAAACAGAAAAGATGAAAAATAGAGAGCTTGGTAAAATTTGATCAGTGTGTTTTTTAGGATTTCATTGCTCCCAAAGCACGTGCAAACTTTCAAACACTCGAGTGTCTAAGTGTTAATGGCAGTAGGAAAAGTCATAAAATACCTGACAGAAAAAAATTCGAGATCTGATGTTCACTAGATTTGGAAACCTTAACTCTGGCAGTGTTTTGCCCAAGTGGAATTTCATCATCATCCAGGAGTGTGAATAGGCAGTAAGGCACCTTACTGCACTATATCATAAAAATTAAGTGCTTTAAGCACCCTGCCCACTCTGTGCTGGAGTCAGTGCAGCTGAGGCTGCACACTGGCCAGTCATTCAAATGCCATGTCTTACATGGAGGAGCAATAACATATCACAGCAATCAAGTGCTTATAGTTACACTGAAATGGATTTTTTTTTACCTAGGGTTTCACTGGAAGCATTGCTAGATTTACAATCTTCCTAAATTTCATATATACCTTATATAGAATTTAGAAAGAACCAGTGAGCCTTTTCTTAAAATGTGGAAACATGCATAAAGTAAAGAAAATTTTTAATTGTAGTCACAAGTTAATATTCAGAAGCACAAATAGAGATTTGGATATTCCCTTAGTTACTACTGCACCTTGAATTTATCTACCCAAAACTCTATGGCAAGTTAGATTTTTAAGGAAAAATCCAAAATCTCAGAATAGATGCTTGTCATTTAGCATATAAAGAAGAAAAAATATTTTTTGTAATAAAATGAGGCAACATTAAAAAATGTGTCATTTTTGGGGGGTTGTTTTGTGAGATGTTTTTGTTTTGGTTTTGGTTTTTTGTTGGTTTTGTTTTGGTTTTGTTTGGGTTTTTTGGGTTTTGTTGGTTTGGGGTTTTTTTAATCTTTTCTCTGATACCTGTTTTTTCCTCTTGGTTTAGGTGAAGTGGAACCTTCCCTGAAAAAAGGTTGGTCAGTTGTTTAATAATAGAGCAAAAATATTTTGTGATCTTTTTAAGAATTAACTGTATATCTGTAATATAACTTCTGACAATAGTTACATGGAAGACTTCTAACCTTTTCAGTTGTGCTCTAGCAAACTCATTAAATGCAAAACACAAATAATAATATTTACTGAGCTCTTTGTTGCAAGAATTTGTAAGAATTCTTTACTATTTCATTATTACTTTACTATTTCATTATTACTTTACTATTTCATTATTCTTTATTATTTAATATTTACAGAAAATCTGAAAAATTTTCATATAAAAATAGAATTACAGAAACATTATTTATATCCTTGTCATGCTTGTGGGACTTCCATTAATGCAAAGGAGTTATATGTATGTCTGTATAGAAATAAAGTTCAGGAATAATAATATGGGAAGTATATTTAGTGAGAAATAATGATGAGGTACTGTCAAGCATTCTACCTGAAGCCAACACAGGCCCCTAAAGAAAGGACTGAGTCCTAATCTTCTGAAAAAATTACTTAGTTATCATTGAATTTTTAAAGCAGACAAGTGAAGGAAGTAGGATTTTATATTATAATCTTTATGGATATTGAAATTGTTTTGCTGAAACATAAAACTTATATTCAACTTCTATTAAATCAAAATGCAAATGTATTAGAAGGCTGGAATTACTGATGATAGAATGTAAATCTTTTCAAAACTAGGGCGTGTTTTTTCTCCGTATTGAGCAAAGTTTGAAAATAGTAGGATGTGTAAGCAGCCCTATGTGAACTGAATTTGGTATCTATCAACTTCTCAAGGGGTAAATGTCCATAATGAAGAATATATCACCCCATCTGGTCCTGAGATTACAATCCAGTTTTCTCTGAAGTTAAATGTAACTGAATCAGGTTTCTATTTAACGAAATAATCTGTCAATCTCAATCTGTAATCCAAGGAATTAATGGGTTTGAAGACCAGGAGCAATTATCTTTCTATTGATGACTCCTCCTGTTAGGAAAACTTACAGACAGTGTAGGAAAATATTGCATCTCTTCACTTCATCTGTAAGAACTGTAAAACCTTCAGCCCTGCCTCTTTTCCCATAGAGACAGGTGCATTTTTAATTTTATAGAAGGTGCACAGAGTCTAAAGCTGTAGCACATTGTTGGCAAGGATGTACATGGATGGAATGTGTCTTCTTACCATGGGCCAGTGTAGGGCCCAGGCTGAAAGTGCTGTTACTTCATGGCTAGGAAGGCATAATCCATAAAAACACTATGGACAGCACCACGCTCAGCATTGCAATCCCTTCTTCTCTGGAAATCAGTGACATAGGCCTTACCCATTACACTGGGACAGAAAGATGTAGAAACAGAATTTGAAGAAATCATCTAAACAAGCTCAAGGCTGTTTAAATTGTAAGCAATTGGAAGTTACTATATGGTTGTTTGGACCTAAAATTGCTCCATCCAAGGAGCTGAGTATCTAACTGCCAGTTTTCCTTACTATTCAAAGCTCCTGGCTCTGGAAGAATCCTGGGAGGGTCTTCTATCTTTGGTATAAAGAAAATAGACAAGAACCTGGTGATTTCTCCAGATCTGGTACCTTACAGGATAATGCAGCCACACAGATGTGAAAAGGCCCAAATTCAAACATGTTTCACCTTTCAGAACAGTAAAACAAATTTTGGGTGGGCTTTTCCACTTCCTGGATGTGTGCTTGAGATTCTCCCTCTGTATGATAGAATATAAGCATTCTCATCCTTGTCTCCCTGCAAAACACTTTCTCTTGACTGTGCCCGCTGAAGATAGTGCCCCGCTCTGTCATAAGTAATGCCATAAGCTTTCACATAGCAACATCCTCAACTAACTTACCATCTCCAGTTGACTGGAGGTCTCCATTTGCTGCCAGGATCTGGCCTTGTTTATACTTGTTTTTGTCACCTCTTTTACTGAGCTACAGAAATACAACATACATGGCCTGAAGCCACCAGCCCCTTGGAAATGCCAGTGCAGAGTACTGCACGTGTCTCCTCCGTGACCGGCACCTCGCAGCCCCGCAGAGTTGTTCCTGTCTCTCTGCAGACTTCTCTTAAAACTGCCTAAACATCAAGGAGGTTAATTGCCAGGTCTAAGCCTAAACAGAAGCTTTCTGAGAGCTCTGTGGTGTAGTCTAGTGAACAGCTTTTCTGCTTAGACACAGTGAAATTTTCTCCCTGGGCTGAAGCTTGCGAGTGCAGAAGGCAGAGCCCTGGGAGGTGAGCTGGGGGCTCAGGTGAGCTCCTGCAGGTAGCACTCTCACAAACATCACCATCTGTTCCCCTGAGCACAAGGTGCAGATCTCTCCAAGTAGCTTTTCTCAACTAATTTGTGTTTTTGTTTACATGGTTTATAAATAAGACTTCTGGAAGAAAAGCTTTCTAAAACAAAACAAAACACAACATAACAAGACATGGCATTGTTGATTTTTTCCATGTTGCTGCTGTTAGGGCTGGACCCAAAAGAGGACCATCTATACAAATAGATCTAGGATTTTTGGGTGTCAAAATGTTAGTTTGTTTCATAAAATTAGAACCAAATTTTTTGCTTATGGAGCTTCCTCTGCCTACTTGTAAAGAGCCATTTCTGCATCAAAATCCCTTCTACTCTGAGCAGTAATTTTATCTATAGCTTTATGAAGGATCCTTCTTTAGGTGACACTGGCATTTGAACATTCTAAACAACAAAAAAATAATACCAGTGAGATTGTGCAGTACACTACTCCTGTCTCCAGAATATGAACAGATTGATATTTTTTCACATTTTTTATGGAAAACTCTCTCAAATTTCACTCTGGAAATGTGTGCTGTGGTTGCTGTGCCTGATATTTAAGTGCTTGTAATGGATCTAACTCACAGTTATTGTGATATTCATGAATAGAATGAGAATTTTTGAAAAATTTTCATGTCTGTTTTTAGTGAATGGACAAGCCTTCACTCTAGCAGCTTTTTTGAATGCTAAAATGTTTGCACAGAATTCATTTTATAATGGAATATAGTAAGTGAAAAAATAAGATTAGTGGTATCACAATTCAATTGTATATTGGAAAAAAAATTCAGGGGACCTGGCAAGGACATTGTCTAGCCATGAAAAAGGAAAAGTCTAATCATAACTATGATCCCAAAGAAAGCAAAGATCACTTTCCTAGACATGTAAATTAAAAGCAAAGATAATAGAAGTACAAGTAATGACAATGAGCTTCCACAGGCAATGGGATTAATATCAGTTTCAGAATTCTTTGAAGATATGAAAATATCTCTCAAGCACCTTTTTTTTATTGCAATTATTTTTGCCAGTCCAAGTTTTATCACTAATATTTATCTTCAATAATTGGAAAAGAATGAACATTTAATATTGTCTCGCAAAGCAGTATTCTTCAGGGGACATAGTGAAAGATTATTCCAGAGGGGACTTTGCAGACTTTTTCAATGCATATTCTCAACACACAAAAACTATGTGTTGAGAATACACTGTGCTCAAACTATTGAGCATTTTCACAAATGACAGAGAAGTCTAATTCTTTCTTTCAGGCTTAATTTGCTTTTAGCTTCATTTTTTCTATAATAGTTATGACTAATAATCTTGTTCATTTTTTCAGGGTTAGTTTTACCTTTAGAGACACATTTTATTATTTGAGAGCTGTATGCCTGTATGTTTTTACTAGAAATTATTGCTATAAAAAAGAAAGTGGGATTTTTTTTTTGTTTGGTTGGTTGGTTTTTTGTGGACACTACTGGCCTCAGTTGTGAGTTTGGAAAAGAGTTGAGAAAACACAAAATTGGAAATAAAGATGTGTAAATAATAAAGTACAAACACTTCAACATTGAGAATCATGCCTAAAAAGATCTTTATTAAACTGAAAAGATAGATCTCTAATTTTCTGTGAGCTAGTCTATATGTGAGACAGAAAAATACGGTTTTGACTTTTTTCTTAGGAAAATGTGATTTAAAAAATCATAAATTACGACAAAAAGACAACACAGACTAGAAAGTTCTGTTAAAGGTTGCAAGAAATTTTGTAAAACATAAAAAAACTTTTTGGCAAAGCACCTTATCCATCTGTCTTCAGTTCAAATGAGAGTATCATTGCCAGAGTATTAGGCTGGTTATTAATAAGCTGAAGACACATCATGCTCCTAAAAGACATGTCAGCTTCTAAGGGGATTGTCAGTTACACTGACTCACCCTCAGCATCTCTGGCCAAGGTGTAGTTCCCCCTGAGGTGATGCCAGACACCCACTCCTATTAACCCCTTCTCCACCCCAAGGTTAGGCCAGTCAGAATTTTTTCAGCATAATCTATTGTTCAGAACTGGGGCTAATAAACAAAGTGTTCCCAAAAGGAAAGGCCCTCAGACCAGACAATTTCCTGCATAGTTTTTTTGGTGCAGTGATCAAGTAAACAAATTATTAGTCCTACAATTTATCTTGTGTGTCAGACTGTGTTTAATTATTAAAGTACCTAAGAATGTAGGATTACACCAAAAGCTCAGCTGACTCAGTGGGTGGGACAGAAGTCCTTATTGCTGCCCAAGAATGAGCAGTGCAAATGCCCCAGGAAGTATATCAGATCTGATAAAAATATAGTTATAATTTCCCAAGGGAGCTCTCCATACTCCAAACATTTTCCCCAGAGAAGGGACACAGTGTTTGCATGATGGTAATCCATCTACAACTTCTTGTGAACCCAAGGCTACAGGTAGTTTGGAAATGAGCTAGAGACAACAAATTTGGACTATCATAAATGCAACCTGAAAACTGTGTTACCAGTGTAGTTATATATATGCCTTAAAAAATAATTACATAGTTCCATTTATCCCTAAAGTATATACCTATTTGTACTGATAATGCCTCTGAATTCAGTTTCTTTTATGTTTCTGTATGGTAATATTCACTTCTCTGTATATGAGTTGCTATTAAAGTTCTCACTAAAAGGCTTTTGCTGTTTCCCCAGGCTACACTTTACTATAAAGCATTTTGCATATCTTTGTGTAAAGTACACTCTGTGTTAAAAGATGGAAATCATTGATTGGTTCAATTCTCAGATGTTAAACTGCTTTTCCAGATATGTATTTTTTGCATTTCTCATTTTTGTGGCATCCATTTATGTTATTAATGTTCTTTTAACAATTTCATCTGGTTTTACTTACATTGATCAATACAGCAATTGCATATCCACCATAAAATAGAATTTTATAAAAGAAATAAAATATTTTCCATATTATGCAGTTGAAAAAAGGCAATATACCACAAGGGTACAGGGATGTTCAATTATAGTTCTTTTGCCTTTTGCAGAATAGTGATTTATTTTCAACTTGAGCTGAAACTTTTCAATCCAAACTTACCAGCTATATTTTAAAAGAGAAAGAGAGAACTTTGGGCCATAAGGCTAGTAGGGACCCTGGACAGAAGTGTAGAAGAGATTTTTGCACTGTTGAAGTTATCCTCTTAAATCAGGGAAAACGTTAAGTGAAGATATCCATGTAATCTTCATGGAAATTTTAATTTGTGCCCCAGTAATAGAGTTCCGGGGAGGTTCTCACTCTGAGAGGAGAGGGTATTAAGCAGATCCCCACTGGCTGGAGTCTGCTGTGCCTGACCTGAAAAATGAACAACTTTTCCAAAACTCAGTTAAACCCACAACATCAAAACTGGGGGGCCTGGATATTTCTGAGTGAACTCAGATCCCTTCACAGCTACTGCTGTGCCAAGGAGAAGATGTAGCAAATGGAGCCCATGCTCATGACCCACAGAAACTTCTCTCTTCTGCATGCCAAATACCTAAAATAAAATCAATTGGATCCAAATGTGATTGAATTTGTCAAGGAATGACTATTTACAGACTAATACAGTAAGGTAGAATTTGCAGTGGTTTTGAAATCTTGGAAGAGTAACTGAGTCTGTGATCTCTTTTTATTGTATTTTTAACACCTTTCAAAAACAAAGAAATAAAACCAAAAGACCCAACCAAGCAACAATTAAATAGATTTGTATGGAAAAAGATTTCCTTGATGCTAATCATGATTAGAGATTTTAGGTATAGTTGTATATATAATTTTGTTCTAACAGGTCTACTAGCCTTGCCTGCATTTTTTTCTTTAGAAATGAAAAATGGGAAGGACATTCTTCTTCTTTTGGGAAGGGAAGGACAGGACCAAGCCATGTTCCATTTGTCTAGCTAAACTGAGGATTCCCTTCCCTTCCCTTCCCTTCCCTTCCCTTCCCTTCC